>JAYRBT010000114.1:93846160-93860287 GCA_036023395.1 Myiotriccus ornatus
GCTCCTACATGGCTGCTGCTCTTAATTTCAACTGCGCAATCCACCTTCTCTTCCGTTTTTCTTAAATATGTAATTAGGAAAGGCGTCACTACGAGTTTTGATTGGGTTTTATCTGGAAATCTACTTGGACAAAACCATTCACAGCCCCAGGGACGGACTGGTGGGCAAAACCACGACAAAGCATTACTGTAAATAGCAGAACTTCAGGCTGGGATTGATGATTTTCTTGTCTAATAAGATCTAGTACATTGTCACCTTTGAGTATCTTTCACTGTCAATTTTTAGATTCTCTTGAGTTTTACTCCTTCCTCTCATCTCTGACGCAATTTCATGTCTTATCAGACACTCAAGCAGTCTCCTTTCCTCTCTCCTTCCCTCTCCTCATTCCCTTGTTGCTTTTCAGCTTTAGATTGGTCACAAACACTTTGATGATATCAACTTTCTTCTGTATTCTCTGATAAAAACTGTTTCTCTCGTGTGCATTTCATTTTCTAATGTAGTACAGTGATGTTCTAATTTCTGTAACATGCTTTTGCAGTTTAGGTCCATCTGTTTGAGTTGACTAGAAACTATTAAATACATCAAGTGTTTCGGGGCTAGCAATTGTGAGATATGATATTATCTGCTGAGTTTTATTATTTTGTTGTACATACCTGCTTATTCCAGACATGGAATAAACTGCTGTTTAAATCTTCTCCATCTATTTTTTATACTACCATAATGCTCTGTCCTTTGAGCTTCATTATTTTCTTCATTTTTCCATTTAGGATTTATAGAAATAAGTAGTCATTCTGTTATTGCCTCATGATTGTTGAGAATATGCTATGTCAGCAGGAGTGTAGTAATGGGATAAGATGCACCCTATTACACCTCTTCAGCCTTGTCTGTTTAGTAACCATGCTGACAGGCTCTGCTTATGCATCACCTTGTTCATTGATACTATTTTGCAGACCTGGGAGAAGGACCACTTACCAAGACTTACTCTACAATGCCAGAAAACCACCTCCTAGTTGGTCAAATAGAAGTCAGTTCAGGGGAAATAAGTCAACTTACGCTGCAATCAGGCATTCAGTCTCATTATTAAGATCATCTACACTCTAACTGCTAATTTTCAGAGTTTTAAAAACATATGGTTTGGATTCTTCAGTGCCAATTTAAGATCCAGCTAAGATACAGAGTCTATCTATGCTTATTTAATTTCTGAGACAGACCTATGGACAACAACCTAGTCTATGATAACTGTACTTTTTTATCAGACTGTCTTTCATTGAGGTAGAACAGCCTCCTCTTTCTCCTGCATAACAGTACTGCGATAAACTGTCCATTTACACTGCGGCTAATGGTGCCTACCCTGCCAGTCCTTCCCTATCTATGGATATGTAGAATTATTGGAATTTCAGCTGGCTTCTCTTTTCCTGCCATGATGATCAAGTGTTTTGGTTGCCTCATTGCAAGCTGGAGTGCATGCAGGAGCTAATTCAATATCAGTGTCCTACAAGCTGGGAGAGGATACTTGGGAAGACCTTTTCCATATGGAATAGCTTGCTGTAAATATGGCCCTTTCTGCATAGCTAGTGACCCTGAGACATAGGATGGGAGAGAGGTTCAGAAAATCATCTGCTTTTATGCATTTTTAACATGCACCCTTTACAACTATACACACTGCTTCTTCATTCACCAGTGAACTTAGGCCTTTTTCATTCCCATGACACAATATTTAATTCCTCCTCTTTTCACCAAATCTAGTTTCTATGAGGCAGATTTCAATAAAGAATTATCAAGTCCCAGGTCTCTGGGTCTGTAATGCTTAGAAAAAGACCTCTCTTAAATCTCTCATTGTAAAAGGAATTGTAATTCCAACTTGTGGATCTCACTCATGACATTTTCTCTCCATATGTGTTTTCTTGATGCTATCTGCATTATCTACACGCTGTCCTTCCTGCAGCTGGGTAAAATTCTATAGACATGAAGTGTCAAGGGCTTCAGAAAGTTCTACATATTTATGCCTAAATTTTTAAACAAATTTTTTTTAAACAAAAGCTCCCAAAATCCTTAAACTAAGTTATATTTAACAGAATAATGGTATGGTATGGTATGGTATGGTATGGTATGGTATGGTATGGTATGGTACGGTACGGTACGGTACGGGTTAGAAGGGACTTTAAGGATCATCTAGTTCCAAGTCCCCTGCCATGGACAGGTACACCTTTCACTAGACCAGGTTGTTTAAAGCTCACTTCAACCTGGCCTTGCATGCTTCCAGGGATGGGGCATCCACAATTTGGCTGGACAACCCATTCTGCTACCTCACCACTCACATAATGAAGAAGTTCTTCCTCATACCTAATAATAACATAGCTAAGAAGCCTAACTGGATAAAAATATATTTTCTTCCAGTTCAAGGCCATTCATCCCTGTCTTATCAAAACAGTCCCTCTTCAGCTCTCTTCTGGTACTGGAAGGCTGGTCTTAGCTTTCCCCAGAACTTTCTCTTCTCCAAGCTAAACAATCCCATTTCTCTCAGCCTGTCTTCATAGGAAAGATGTTTTAGCCCTCTGACCATCTTCATGGCCTCCTCTGGTCTAGCTTCAACAGGTCCATGTCCTTCTTCTGTTGGGAGCCCCAGAGCTGAACACAACACTTCAGGCAGGGTCTCCCCAGAGCAGAGTAGAGGGGCAGAATAACCTTCATCCACCTGCTGGCCAAGCTGCTTTTGGTGCAGCCCCAGATACAATTGGCTTTCTGGGCTCCATGTACACATTGCCAAGGCACGCTATGCTTCTTGACCACCAACCTTACCAAGCCTTTCTCCTCTGGGCTACGCTCAATGCATTCTCCATCCAGCCCATATTTGTGCTTGGGATTGCTGTGATCCAGGTGCAGGACCTTGCATTTGGCCTTATTGAACTTGATGAGGTTCACATGTGTCCACTTCTCAAGCCTGTCAAGGTCCCTCTCAATGGCATCCCTTCCCTCCTCTGTGTCGACTGTACCACATAGTTTGGTGTCATCAGCAAACTTGTTTAATCCCACTGTTCCTGTTGAGGGCAAGGATTACTTACAAAAATATGCAAAAGATATTAATTACTTAAGCAGACCTATATACACACTATCCTCTTTCACTGTTACACATTACAGCAGTGAAATTACAATGAGGTTGCCTTCCATAAAGTCTCAGCCTGGGAACAGGGATGATGCTTGGATCCTAATGCAGTGACTCATATAAAACCCTACTTTGGACAATTCTATGGGGGGATATTCTCCCATTATTCACTCCATCCTAAAATACTAGATTAAATGTGAACAACAATGAACAAAGAGCATATTATAGTCCCTTTTCTTTAGTTCTTATATATATCTATAGTAACTGTGGTGAAAAGCATTACTAATTTATTAAATGTTAATGAAAATGATTGGCCTTTATGGCAGTGGGAAGGATAGTAGATCTTATGAAGGTTAAACATTTTGAGTGGTTCAGTCATGTAGTTCATGCCATTCAGTTTCTTTCCTCTTAAAGCATTCATTTTATAAGGTTGTTGATTTTGATTTTTTTTTTCATTATGATGTGTGATTTATCATCTGTTAGTTTGGAAAGTGAAATTCAAAAAGTAAGGTCATCATTCAAGCAAATTCCCCTTTGACCTTCACCTTCCCTTTTTGCTATGATGCAAAGATGGTTTAATTTTTCTTTTGTCAATTATTTGTATTTCGGTGAAAAACATGTTCTTTTTTTTTTTTTTTTTTTTTATCTGTTTAAATTTTATCCACAGAGGAGGTATATTTTTTTGCTATAAATGTAAAATGTAGTTTCAAGGTTATAATTCTTTGGTTTCTCCTTTGTCTTTCAGCATTGCTTTTTGAATGGCATTGTGAATTACACTGGTTTATATCATCTGTTTCCTCAGAGGCACGCCCCCCCCCAAAAAAAAAGACACAAAAAAACCCTAAGCAGACTGAAGAAGAATCTCCATGTGGATGACCTTGCACATTTTATAGATAACAGCCCCTCTGGGGCTGCATAGTTCAGAGGCATAAAATGGACATATTTCAAACTGTAGGAATTCTAGAGAGCCTGAAGTTAAAAAAAAAAAAAAAAAAAAAAGAAAAAGAAGAAAACTCTCATCTACTATGAGCATTCAGCTGTGAAATAATTACTCCTCTGACCTCATTTTACCACTGAAATCCATGAGAGCAGAGATTAATCAAGGTTGAGTGCTTCTGAAAATCTCACCTTTAGTGTCAGTAAGGAAACCTGCCCATTCCAAATTCTTACTTTAGCTGATACTTTAAGGAATTACCATGAAGACCTATGATAGCCCCTCCAAGGTTGGAGGGGCAAGGAAGGGAGGGCAGAAGAGAAAATATAAGGATACATAAATTATCTTTCCTTCCCTGCACCTATGTAAAAAGTTCTTCAGTCAAAATGTCCATTCTGCTTGTAACGATGAATCAAGTCTTTAACTTCATGCCTGAATATTATGATTATTAATTCTATTTCAAACTGGTTTTAATATCTAAATTAAAGCATCACACTAAAGCATCACACTAACAAAGAAAGTCGTGATGGATTTTGCTAAAAGTAGTACAATGATTAAACGAATTTATCCTTTTATAACCATTTTAATAATAAATTGAGCAAAACTTCTGAATACATAGTGGATGTGTCAGAGGCTTTATGCAGCAAAAGTGATCACCCTGAAGACCTTTTCCCTACCAAATGGAAAGCAATAGTTGAGCAAATAGAACATGTTAATGTTTAGAATATTTCAAACAGTTTGAAATCACTCTGAATTTTCCTCATGAAGCATTTCAACTACAAATAAGACATTTCTATGTCAGCTGAAATTTCCTACTGCATACTGGGGAAGTAATCTTCTTATGAATTTTGGGTGAGATTAAGAGCAAGAACTGAGGTTGTGAAACTCCTAGTGGAGCAATGGAAGTCAAAGATAACATGAATTGGACCCATACAGGCAGGCATCATTAATGTTAGACATAAAGCTCATGATGTGGTAAAGTTGTGCTATCTACTTATGTTTCTGCAAGTTAAACTTCTTTTGTAAAGATATCATTTGGCAGGACATCATTTTTAATGGGTCTTCCATAAGTTTTCATAACAAAATTTATGGGGATAATATGAGAACACAATTAAGAGACTTTTGTATGGATTTAAGTTTTCTTTTCCTTACAGCACAGCATTCTAGAGTGGAACATTTTGGCCCACTGTTCTTTTACATCATGTAATAAGGCAGAAATATTAATGCAAAGCAATATTATAATGTCTCAATTATTTTTACGTCTTTTCAGTGTCTAACCAGAAAAAAATCATTGTACTAAATAATTGTCATATTCTAGCTAGTAATATTTTATATAAATAAACTCAAAATTCATTAAAGAATAACTGGACCTGTGTTTTCTCTTATTAATCTAATCTGATCCACAGAGTCAAAACTTAAGAAATATATATGTTTAAGCAAAACAGTTATATGTTTCCTAGCTTGCATTTCAAATTGGTCCATATTAAAATAATCCAGAAGTTTAATTCTCCTAGGGACTTAAGAAAAAGAATCTTATTTATAAAGTCACATTTCTGATCTTCTGTAAGTCTGTCTCAAGTGTTAGTTTTGTGTTCATTCCTCCTTCCCTAGGTCAGAGAGCATTTAGTGATATGAAATACAGCACTACACCCAAAATATGACATACATGCAGGGGGGACATTATTAAATGGACTCATTTTTATACACTATAGTGCAGGGCTAGCTAGCACTATTGAGTGTCTTTAGGATGGTCCATTCTCTATATTGGCTTCCCTCTCTCATCTTTAGGAAATAGGTGTGTTGGGCATACTCATAAATTAAGTGTCTTTGTTTTTCTGGTTTCATTTATTCATTCAATGGTTTGAAAGTCTCCAAAGATACTGTAATATCTTTTTTCAAAGAGTGTCAACACTTCTAAATACCATTTCATAAGACACACTTTTGAGTCTCTGACAAGAATATGTAGTAGTTTTTAATCCACATATTAGGAGTTTCTTTTCTTAATTCAGAGAGTCTCTCCTTTACTTTACTTAGCCTCTGTAGACCATTTTGATTCTATTCCCTCAGCCATGTTATTTATTTCTGCAGATATCATATCAGTCTTATCTTTTCTACAGGTCACTGGCTGTGGCAGCTTATCATTTTTGGCATGAATTCATTCACACGTGTCTGATAGAGTGCTCGTCTTCTGCAAATTTCAGTGGAGGGTCTTCTAAACACGGAGATCTCAGAAATGACAATTCTGGTTATGAAGTGTTGGTTTGGTTTGAAAGCACTAGTTTTCTTCAGTTTTGATTGGTATTTCAACATGGTTCAGTCTGAATACACTATCAGTGAACCAGCAAATTGTATTTTTGCAGCAACTAAAGCACACTAAGTACTACGTGAGACAGGTAGGTCCACAGTGGACAGATCTGATCCTGTTTTGTTTTTTTTGTTCAGAACAATAGTAGGGTGTGTTCAAGTGAAAAAAAAAGAAATTCCAACAATAAGACCACAAACTATTACTACCCCAGATCTCTGTATTCTCTTTGATATGTTGTGAGGAGTATGCCTATGTGTAGCTAGAGTGCTACTTTGCTTGTGAACATATACACACAACCACAATAATACTTCTTGTTTCCTATGCACATAGATATTTGCATATGTGAATCTAAATGCATAAAAATTACACAATGTATTGCATGCATATTAGTTGTGCTGATTTAAAAAAAAAAAAAAAAAGCTGAGTCTCATTCTGAATATAAGGGGAACTAGAAGCAGTTTCCCACGGTAGATGCAATATGTCCATCAGTTAATTGATGATATGTTGTAAAGGCAGCAGTTCCTGCTTTCGCTGAATTCTAATTTACTGTTAGAGTTTTGTTTCTGTTAAAAGCAATGCTTCTTCAGCATGCTTTCTGCATGAACTTCAAAGAAAAGGGAGATGCTAATTTGAGGAATGACAAGCCGCCATTCAGCTGATCACTGATATTGTGGTCTGTATGATGCTACGGCTTCCTAATTCCTACTGAGCTAAAAACCCAGGGGAACCTCAGCTCACTGCCCGTCATAGAAGCAAGGTGCCAAGCTTGCTCCTTCATTCAACGTTGGTGTCTCTTAATCAGTGAAAACCATAATCAAAGGATTCCCATCCAGGGATACACCTTCTCAGTTGTTGCTTCTCTGTGGTCATCTGTTTCTGCATAGGAAGCAATTCCCCATTCTTGTGAAATTCCTGTAGGTTCTATTGAATACATTTGCTTACACTAACTAGGTCTTTACTACAGAACTACTACACCAGTCAGCTAAACATTTACATAGTTGAAATTCTAATATAGTCCTGAGGTTATTTTATGAGTGAGATGGTTTTGCTCAACTCCTCCTAGCTGACAAGTGTTCTCCTAGGTTTATTTTCAGATCTCCCTGATATATATACACTTTGTTGGTCTTGTTGAAGTTTGTTAATAGAAATTTTCTGTAATTCTCAGCTCCATTTACCTCAAAGAATATCAGTCCACTGCTGTTGGCTACAGTATGATTAGATTTCAGGATCACACCACAAGCCTGACCTCTATTACAACTTTCCTACCTTTAATTTGAAAAGAATCACTGCTCTGAACAAAAAGTAAAATCAAGTTGTTCTGGAGACTATTTGTACCAGCTGAAGGTGGCAAGGTTCTGTCAGTGGGGGGTCTGCAGGAGTTCCCTCTGTGAGAAGTGGCCAGGGGCTGCCTCACGCCCGACATGGGCAGGCACAGCTGGGTGCAAAATGGATCCACCACTGGCCAGAACTGGTCCCAGATGCCAAGGTGATGGTATCTCTGGGACAGTATATTTAAGAGTGCATAAAAACATCTGTGCAGAAGTTGTGAGGGACAGGAGTAAGAAAAAAATGGTGTGAGAAAAATCCTAATAATGCCAGCTTTCAACTCTCATTGATGCATTCTCTGACAGGACCCACGGAGTTGTGGATGTCAAGTTTGCTGTCTCATCTCTCAGGTTGGTCACCTGGAGCACAATGCTCCCTATGTGGCTAAGGAGCACATAGCCTCTTTTACCACAGGTTTGAGAACCAAGTGTCTAAAACTAGAATATAGGCACATGACTTCAGCAGTGCAATTACAAAGAATGTAATTTTGGACCTGAGTCACTTCAAATGAACAGGGCAAACCTCTGTAGAAAATCCAGCCTGGCGATGCTGGGCCATTTTGAAGCTAAGAATCCAAAGCAATTAACTAAAGAGAGAATGAACATGGGTGAATTTAACACTGATATGGGCACTGACAGTGGAAGCAAAAACCCTAAAGAGTAACCCAGCAAAATGCAGTTCTGCACAGATAAACAGCACAAAATAGTGTAAAATGGAGTTAAAATAATTTTCACACTTGTAGCTGTTGTGATGCACCTCAGATATCCTTCAGGAAAAGTTTTTCTTTCTTTGGCATTATGAAACTTTTGTTTTCAAACTCCTTACCACTGCAGGAATATCAGTAATACATTGTGAAAACAAGTACCCAGTATACAAAAGACAGTCCAGTTACTTAGAAACCTAAGATGGAAATAGCACTGCCTGTTTTTTAGTCCCCCAGTGCAGAATCTGGATCATATTCATACAGTGAATGTCTTATCTTTTGTATCAATTAATATAGTAGGGAAGGATTTAAGATTTCAACTTTTGGTTGTTAATAAAATATATGTATTTAGATGGATGTTGATAAAACAGATATTTAGATGGATGTTGATGCGAAAACATTTGTTACACAGAATCAAAGTCAGTAATACATACAATTAATCTCCCAACTCTTAAAGGCATTTGAGAGGATGTATTAAAATAATTTTTTTTTAACCAGATTAGATCAGGAAAATTGGCCCGAAGAGAAGAAAGGGTGCCCTTGTGAGATATATTTGCATAGCAACAGCAATTAATATTCATTATCTTTTATGAATAAGCTACAATAAAAGGCCTGACATTTCACAGAAATGTATGACATAATCCTGTATTTTAGAATATTATTTCTGGGAAGAATACTGTCTCTCTCTTTCCCATCTTTTTCTGGTGCTTATTTTTAATATTTCATTTAGTGAACCTATTCAAAGGAGCTACTTAATGCTGCAGTGGGTTCTTAGCTGCAATAATGGAACAAATAGCTAAGTCTGAGGAGGAAAGCCCTCAAAATGCTTGAATCCATGTAATCTTGAATAGATCAGAAGTGTTCTGCAACACTATTGTAACTCAGTGTCCGTTTTTGTAATGAATCCCTATTGAATAGCGTCATTGGAAATATTCAAGTACACTAAATTTTCGGAGACACTTAACAACAAACACTGAGTACAAAAGGAGTTTTGGTCTCTGGTCTACAGATGTCTGGGGCTCCATGAACTCTTTTGGAGGTTCTGTTGAGGTTTAATCCCAGTAAGCAGCTCAGCCCCACAGAACTGCTCGCTCACTCTTCCACAGCTGGATGAGGGAGAGAATTGAAAAGGTGAAAGTGAGAGAAATCATGGGTTGAAATAAAGATAATTTAATAGCTTAAGCAGCAGCTGTGTAAGCAGGCATAGCAAAACAAGGAATTCATTCACTGCTTCCCATGGTCAGGAGGTGTTCATCAATCCCCAGGAAAGCAGGGCTCCCGGATGTGTAACCGTGACTTGGGAAGACAAACACCATCACTCTGAACGTACCCACTTTCTACTTCTTCTCCTAGCTCTGAATGATGAACATGATGTCATATGGTGTGGGATATCTCTTGGGTCACTTTCAGTCAGTTGTCACAGCTGTGTCCCCTACTAATTTCTTATGCAACCTCACCCTACTGTCAAGCAGGATGGTGTGAGAAACTGAATAGGCCTTGAGACTGTGCAAGCACTGCTCAGCATTAACTAATATATTCCTGTGTTATCAACCCTAGTTTATTTACAAATCCAAAATGTAGTACCAAAGAAGGTACTATGAGGAAAATTACCTCTATTCCAGCCAAAGGCGGTACAGATACATATTAAAGGAGTAAAGATCAAAAGCAGGCCTATTGCAAATTCAATATACAGAGATCTGCAGCCTTACAGATCTTTTAGGTATTTTCACATCAGAAAAGGTTGAAATGGAGTCATCTAGGAGATCAAGGAGTCTTTGCCATATGAATTTAATCATATGTGATTAAATTGCAAATGGTCATGTTTTCACTATATAAAATAATTTATTACAATTAACTACTGTACTATCAATGTTACTTTCTAATTTTTTTCAGTTAATCGATCATAATTAGATAAAGGTTAGAATACATAAGGTCTAGCAATAACTTCTGAATTAAATCATTAAGAATTTTTTCAATGACTAAAACTTTTGATATGTGAATCGCAAGATTTGAAATAACTTCTACCTACAAAATTACAAAGTTCAGCAGAATTCCCAACATGGATTTGAATTGTTCATCATATTTGGCACAGTTAGTGTGTAGAAGTCTACTTAATATTAGTACCCTAACTTAGAGATCAAAGGCATTGAAAAGTTCTTGGATCAAAGATTAAATTTAAACTTTGAAAGTTTATGACCTTGAAAACTTTAGCTTCCATTACAAAGTACATTTTTCACACTTTCAAGTATCACAAAATCTTTTCCAATGTTAACGGTGAAAAAACAGTTTATAGGTAGCATTTATTTTATGAACTTGTTTTTTGTTCATCTGAGTCACACTATTATTCCATTTCACATATATGTGAATTCTTTTTTAGTTTCATGTTTACTTGTGTGACATTCTGTGATCTATTATTCAAAATTAAATTAAATACTGTATGTATTTCTTTTAACTGTAACAAACATTTCTAGACTGTCATTAAGATTTTTGCATCTGTGTAATAAAGTTCCTCCTCCTCTTTATGAGATGCATACAAAAGTCTCAAAAATACAGAATATTTGCATTAGAGCAATCAATATTCTGTACATGATTTATGTAAACTTATAGCTGAGCGTATTCTGTATATTCAGAACTAAATACGCATTAACACTAACAGATATAGACCCCATAGTACATGCAGCCCTTCAGCCTAGAAATTCGGTAACAAATTAAAAATGTATCAAGGGACATGGAAGTGAGTGAAAATGGTGAGGCTATAACAGACATGGGGATAAACCAGTCATACTTTTCAGAGAACAGAAGTTTCTCATGCTTGGGAAATTTCCTACTTTTTCTTTGAGGGTTGGCTCCTTTATTTCTGTTTAACAGTCATGACAGTTTATTGTTTATTGTTGAAAAATAGATGTGAAATAAATTGAATTTTGCTCTCATTTCTTTCTCTGAGTTCCTTAGGGATTCTAAAACCATATCCACACTGGATATTCTTGAAATATAAGAAAAAGATGCTATCTAATTCCTATCCCTAACAAGCATATTGTGGCCTTTTCTTTTTTTAAAAAACTTTAGTTATTCATGTTAAAATACAAACCTTGTTCCATTCTGAAATTAACATGGAGCTCATTTTTTTTTTCTTTATATCTTTGTTACTCAAATTAAAATGTTTTTTACTGTGGTATCTTACTAGAAAAAAGCACCTTTCCTCTCACAATCACTTGGAAAAAATGAGACCAGTGGCTGAATAACATTCCTGTGATCAATAAGCAATATTGACATTAAAAAAGAAAAATAAAATAAAATAAAATAAGCTTCCATGTAAAGTAGCAATACAAAGATGAGAGGAAAAAAGCATTACGTAAATTTATCTCTTTTTGCAAACCACTTCCATGTGATTCCTAACTCACATTTTGAGAAGCACAAGCCAGGCAAAGTCATGAGAATACAACACAGTGACAATTTTCTCCTTACTAGAACATTGTGGGTTTAAAGGTTCAGATGAAATGTGAAATTTGTGTTCAAGCTCACTGAGGAAACGCTGAAAAAAAGAGGAAACAAACAGAAAGCAAAATGCAAATGAACCCAGACAAGATTAGGTAAAATGAAAATTGAATATAAAAAATCAGTGCTAAACAGCAGGAGAAAAAAAAAAAGGGAAAGAAGGAAAAGCATAACAGAAACTCACACTCATGTGCTCTAATTAAATGTGAGAAGTATAACACTCCAGAATTAAAACACACTCCAGAATTAATTCCTGAGGCTTTGTCTAGATTAGTAAACTAAACATTTTCAGGGTAAACACTTGAATACTAGCATGTGAACATTTACACTACCAAATCAATAGCAGAGTCTCTGCCATAGTTCTGGCTTTGGCCAGAACGGACTGAGGTTGGCATGAGCCAAACACAAGGACTGCTCCTGCCAGCCCTGCATAAGGGCAATCCTCTTGGTTTCTGGAAGGGGAAAGGAGGGGAGAGTACAAAGAGATCCCAGCTACATGTGTACTAATCCTGTTTTGTTACTTGCACAAAAGGGAAAACTATGGCCTCTGCACAAGTTTGTTTATTAGAACAGGCATAATCAGTGTTCACTCAGTGCACTTTTTAGTCAACCTTCTGCCCCCCTGCCCCTAAACTAACAAACAACTGTCCTTATATCACTGTGAGAAACCTCAGTGAAACAACTGGCAAAGCCAGCATTTCGCATCTCCTTAATAACATTCCCTTATTTTTTGTAAATAGAAGTTATTATTTCTGTGGAGTTCATTCAGGGATTGGAGACAGAATAACTCCTTCATATGACAGAAACTGATTTTGCCAAATTTTGATTGATTGTGCTAGGTAAACCCAAGTTATTATTTATTTCTGTACATCATCTGTAAAGTAATACAATCTATTACTATTTAGTATCAGTATTTTCATGATGGGTGTTACAGTTGTTAGCATTATTGATGTCAATATTACTAATGGCTATTCTGATCTTGTGATCTTAATACAAGTAATATTTTGTACAGTATATAGAATCATAGAATGGTTTGGGTTGAAGGGGACTTTGAAGATGATCAGTGTTAGTAAAAAGCACTGCCTGCATCACAGTTGTCTCATAATGGTAAGGAAAACTATTACAGATGCACATGGAACATACAATTCATACATACAAACTCATAGCTCAGAATTCTGCCCCTGATCTTGCTGTATAAGTGTTATGAGAAAAACAAATTATATGGTTGATGTCAAATGCCCATATACTCATGATTTCTAATAGAAGCTACTCTGGAGTTTTCAAAGTGCCTGTGTGATTTTTAGCACTCCATGCTTGTTAGTTTAAATGTTAATCCAAATTTATCAGGTAATTCTGAAAATCTTATCCACAAAGTACTGTAGGAGACTTGTAAAACATCTATAAAATTGGGATTTCTCTGTCACATTCTGCATTCACGTTTGTCACACTTTGATGCTATTTTAAACTTTGTCATTATCCATGAAATACAGATAATTATTTAGAAACAAAGAACATGCAAAGATTTTTTTAACTCCTTCATTATCTTTTCAGAAAACAGTTTATTCTTCCAGGAAACATTGCAACATCAGCAAGATTTAAAAATCCAGATTTCCACAGCACTGGGCCATTCCACCAGCTCACTTCAACAATAAATACAAGTCCCAGATGGACCAGCCCAACTTCTACTCAAAAGCGAGATGAAAGAATGCTGTAAGAATCTTTACTCTTCATAGGACCTGGCTTAAGTGGAACATGGTGCGGCATGAGGGAGAACTCCCACTGCTCCTTCTGTCTGAGGAAAGGGGGGATATGAAGAAGCAATGGCTTTTTCAGAGTAGAAACCCAGTGTTGAGCTTATTCCTCACTTTCTTATTTTAGCCAAATAATAATAATATTAACAATGAAAAGTTTAATTCTAGTTTTTTGTTGCTATGGCAACCTCATGAAAAATAAAAATCAGAAAAAAAACCAAAAATTGGAAATAGCTTTGAATTCTATAAAAGACACTGAACAGGAGCAGAATACATAAACTATGTAGGAATTAGAAATCACAACTGTGCATTTGACTCTTGTCTCTGTAAGAGTCCAAATTCCCTGAATAAATAAAATTTACACATGCACTTGTAAAAGTAGTTCATTCTCTAACAAAAGGGCAACAAATATTTGCAAACTCTAGAAAAATGAGAGTGAGTGAGTGAGTGAGTGAGTGAGTGAGTGAGTGAGTGAGTGAGTGAGTGAGTGAGTGGAAAAGTGACCAATCT
>JAYRBT010000114.1:93860387-93874686 GCA_036023395.1 Myiotriccus ornatus
GAGTGAGTGAGTGAGTGAGTGAGTGAGTGAGTGAGTGAGTGAGTGAGTGAGTGAGTGAGTGGAAAAGTGACCAATCTATGAATCCCATTAATATGTTATAAAATATTTAAGGAGAGAAAATAGTATTATAGAGATGCTGTATAAAACCGGCGTATTTACAGAATTATCACTGAAGATAGTTACTGCATTTTTTACCCAGTCAGTTGCTTAGGCTGAATACTGCAGTACTGATATTTCAATTATTTCCATGTGTAAAGTTGTTTGGTCATCCTATTACCATGAAATACTTGAAAACTGATGAAAGCAAGCTACCTACTTCTGCATGCTACAGACCAGTAGCTTATAATGACAACAGATGGACAAACCCAAGCAAAGTCTGGAAATACATTTTTATAAATTCTGCTCATCTCAGTATGAATCATTCACAAGCTGGCAAATCCAACATCTGTGCATTTCTAAAGTAGAACAAAGATGACATAAATGTTACAAAGCAGATTTTTTTTCTATATTTCAAAATAAATGTGTTTGCTAATGGGCAGTGATTACAAGTTCAACCATGTCACTCTTTTAGAGGCAAAACTTCACTAGGAGAGTAGTAGAGAGGCTTTAAAAAATTGCTGTAGGGCACAGAGATCTTAAATGCTGGTTAATAGGAAATCTATGTTGGAAGTAATAACTAAAAGAAGTATTAAGTATATAGAAGATAAGCTAATAAACATTGAGGGAGAGCTCATGAATATGTGTGAATGAGGTCTACAGATCCTTATGGGCTGCAAGTCACATATTTGGCTAGCAGACATTGAAGGAAGAGTTTGCAAGGAAGAGAAACAGCAGCCTGTTTCTAGTTGTGCTCCTAGCAACATCTTATAAAATTAGCTAGAAATAATTAAATCCCGGGGGGGAGGGGGGAGGGGGTGTCACATATTAGGCTCAAATCTCAAATACCTGAAATTAGGAGATGGCCACTGAGTAAGAATGGAGCTTTAGAAGAAGTAGGAGAGATATATGATTTTAAGGTCTTTTTACCCATTTTCTGATAATTCTGAGCTCTAGAAAAATACTCTAAAGCCCAAATATTCTTTACTATCTTCATAAATGAAAGCAGAGTTTTGCTCAATTTATTTGACTGAAGCGGAGGTTGGACCAGACAGACTCCACAGATCCCTTCCAACTAAGTATCCCTATGATGTGATGATTTCATGTCTTTTTATAACCTGACACCTGGAATGACTGTGCTGTCCTACTTTCATAGGTGTGAATTTCTTCAGCCAAATATTGAGCAAAGCAATTATTTACATTTTCTCTTTGGGAGTATTTGTCTTTGAAAATTAAGAAGTTCATAGGGAAAATACAAATACTGGAAGAAAGAGAGACGTACAAATACGGCAGTAAAGGACAGATAATCCTGGTTTTGTTATGTAAAGGTCCTGTGCAGCTGCCAGCAGGTGTGATGTCACTTTACAGGCAGTCACCGAGGTCACTGAATTCAGGTTTGGTGTTTTTTTGCCAGCTTTCACTCCTTTTAGATGGGAAAGCAATTAAAATCTCTCTGTTTAAAAATAGTGAAATAACACAGTCTATTTTCTGAGGTACTGGGAAAGACTGGAACAGAAATATGCCAGGGAAAATGAGCAGAGCTGGTCTGGAGTGGTGCAGAGTGGAGTTACAGATTTGTAGGGTTGTATGTCTGTAAATAACACAACCTGCAAGGAAACAGAGAGAGGCCAAAGGATACAGAAAGCCAAGCAAAAATAAGAACCATGAGTGACAGTGGCCCAAAAGGCAGAAGACATAGATTGATACATGTGGTCTTATGAAAGACTGGAAATGAGGTTGTGAAAGAAATGAAACCTCCTGGTGTGTGCTCCTTCTGTGCCCAGGATGGCAGAACTGCTCCTGTGCTGCAATGCTGACTGAAAACTGAAATAGAATTACAGTACCACCTCATCAGTGCCTTCAACTTTATTATACAGAATTTAATTAATATTTCATGCAAAATATTTTAAAAAATGAAACATTGCATGATATGGCTTACAGGATTACTTACACATGTCAAACCCTCATCCATTTTACAACCTATGTCTAACTTGAAAGTCAGGTGAATTAAGCTACTTTAGTTAAAGAAACATTTGGAAATGTCCTCAGGTTTTAAATATGTGTGCCTAAACTGTGGGGAAAATGGTGCATGTCTAACATCACTTTTTTTATTAGAAACTTCTAAATAAAAAATGGCAAACATAGTTAATCTGTCAGGTTTGGGAGAATGCCAGGTCCTGGAAACATACACTGTATTAATAGTATGTACCAGAATTGAACATCTCTCATTTTGCATCTGTTAATTCATACAGTTTTCTGAGTAGGGTTATATTTAATTTATTATTCCAGAATGAGTACGTTTATTCATTTTTTATGTCATCTTTGGTGAAAGGAAAGTCTCACTGTATCATCAAGACCTTGTAAAGAAGGTAGGTATCTATCACATACAAACCCACAACTTTGCAGCATCTTGCCATGATATAAACTTTCTCTTTCAAGGGAGGATTATGCAAAGACTACCCATTTTAATTGAATGATAGTCAAAGTTTAGTCCATGCCTGTCTCTGGACACTGAACTGTTTCTCAGTGCTCTACGTAATGCAAATAAGAAAAGCAGATTTTGAACCATAGAATCAAGCAATCTTTAAGTTTGGAAAATACCTCTAAGATTATCAAGTCCAACCATAAACCTAGCAACACTGTGTTCATAACTAAACCATATTGGCAAGTGACACAACCACAAGCCTTTTGAACACTTCTAGGGATTGTGATTCCACCACATTTAATTTATTATGTTCCAGACTTCTGTACCTCAAAAGCAATTTTCAAAAATAAATACTCTAGCATAAGATTTTATAGATATGGCTTTTATTGAACTTACTGGAAATCTTCAATAAATTTCCAGAAATTAATATATGGACAGCACTCTTCACTTTTCAATTTTTATCCCATATTTTATTACTTTGAGGTCTATTTAAATACTTACATAAGTTCCTCTTAATAATCTGAAATTTTATTAGTGATCTGTGCTGCATATTTCAGTAAATAAATATAATATGAGAAAGTAAAATTATGAATGAAATATTTACTTCCATTGTTTATTATTAGTGTCTTTCATAGGTCTTGAAAACTTGCTAAGGCTCTTTGACCTGAAACATTAGAATCTTATAATTCTATAAAATAAAAAAATAATATAAAGACAGCAATGGCAGGAATACGAAGAAAAAAGTTATATTTTATGTAAGTATATCCGTCCAAAACATGGATACTTCTCTCTCTGAATTCGTAGGTCTTTTTATTTTAAATTTTCAATACTAAAGGATATGTACCTACCATCTATCTACCCAGGTGTTTTTGTGGAACATCTAACTCACTACAATTTGACCCTGGTGATTAAAATTAGTTTCTAGGTACTTTTCCATTATAAATATTAAACAAATGTGTGCACACATTGTCATTTATTCATATCCCACTAATGGCATGGAAGAAGGCAACACAAAATCGCTTCCTAGATTTTGTTGATAATCTGATTAATATAACCCTCTTTCTTCATCAATTACTGTGGTACAGGAAGGACTGGACTTCAAGGTAAGTATTTACATTATCCTTTCAAAACATAGGGGACTATATCAACAGCATCTCTAGATACAGAGCTTTGAAGTATTCCCTGCAGACCTCAAAAATGTAGTGCATACTCCCAGGCTTCATGGCAAAATAAATGCTGGCTGGAATCCAAATTTAACTAACTTAGGCACCTTACTTGGCAACTATATTAGCAGTCATTTCATCTCATTTTTGCAACCTAAAACTTAGATTGTACTCTCACATGGAGTTCTGATACTCACAGTGCAGAGAGAAAGATAACCTTGAGAAGGCTAATTATTTTCCATATCTTACATGCACTTCAGCATTGGATGAGTTAGACTAATTAGCACTACCTGTGATCATGTCTTTTCCTAGTTAAAAGTTATTTTAATCTCTAAACCAAAGATCTTTTTTTCTGTTACACAACACCTCAAGTAGTTTCTAACTCCTGTTCTTACAGTGGCATCTGGAAACAAGTGGAAATGTTAGAAACTATGCAGTCACACAGCAAGAGATGGTACTGACAGAGTTTGCATTTCAAACAGGCAAAATCAAAAAATGCAGAAAGGGATATAACCTCCTCTGTTAGCTGAGTACGGCCAGGCATAAAAGTCAGAGAAGGGCAACAAAAAAGCTCAAAATGTACAGAACAGATTCTATACAAAGAATGACTACATAGAACAGGTTATTTCAATCTAGGAAAAACTTAAGTGAGAGCAAATACTTGGATTCTGAGTAGCAAGAATAGATGAATGGGGCATGATTTCTTTCAAAAAGAAACAGGATAATTTCATGGAAAAAAAATCACTGAAGCAATAGTAAATGCAAAGACAGTAAACACAACTTAGAAAATTCCAGAAATTTGCTTTGCAAATTGTTTAGTCTGAGAGAGTGCTTTGCAGAAATATATTTGGTTCTTGCTAGCTATCTCAGAAAGACCACCCTCAGACACAGGTTCCTCTGCTCAAACATACTCTGAATTTTCATATGTTCCTTCTCCCCAACCTGCAAGGGAGATACTCGCAATGTTTAGTTTGGGGAAGGAAAAGAGGCACAAAGTCATCTGCAATTTCATATAACCTTAAATGACAAAGTTAATATCAACTACTTATTTCCCAGCCTGAAAATCAAATATAAACTAACTTGGCATGAATTACAAGATCAGTCATCCTGATCTGAACATGCACTCTCAGTAAGTTCGCAGATAAGACTAAAGCCTTAAACTGCTGGAGGGGTAGGAAGGCTCTACAGAGCAATCTGGACAGGCTGGAATGATGGGCTAAGGCTAATGGAATGAGGTTGTCTCAGTTTAAATGAGACTCAGGTGTTTTGCTGAGGATGAGCTATGAGCAAGACCCAAATTCCTCCCTCTAAGCAATTGTAAATCCGAAATTAAGAGGCTCCAACTGAGGGGAAAAAAGTGTGGAAAAAGGAAAAATAACAGCCCTTTATTAAAAGATATATTTGTATTGGCAGAAACAACGAAAAGAAACAAGTAAAACAACCACACAATACTCCTATACCCACAAATAATCCCCTTCAAAACAAACCAATAAACAAGCAAAGAAAAAAAAGTAAACAGTTCAGTTTGTGCCCTTTGGTGCAATTCTAATCACAGTCACCAGGGGGCACTGTTGGATCACTGGAAATGAAGAGCCTGCAGTGCTCTGTGCTGGTCAGCAGGGGGCGCTGTGGGATCACTGGTCGTTGCCACGTGGGGGAACGCCCTCCTTGGTGTGTTGGAGAAACCGAAAATGGGTTTCCCTCCCCCCCACACTGGGAAAGAGGAGAGAGAGCAGGGAGAGAAACAACAAAAAAAGTCTTCCCCAATGGGAACTCAATCTGTCCTGCTGGCTGAATTGTGTGGTATAGTTTTTCCCTCTCCCTTTGATGTGCAAAAGAGCTGCTGCTAAGAAAGAAACAAATGGGAACGGGGAAGGTGAAAACCTCCTGAAACAGTTCCTCTCCAATGAAAATCCAAGTAGAATCCATAGCTGACAGCCAGGCTGAGAAAAAAACCCCACTCCGACCTTGTTTCAGCTTCAACAGCCACCTGAACTCCTCCCTCGCCCTGTTTCCCAGGAGACGACAGGAAAAAAAAAGTAAAAGGGAACTCCTCACCCTTCTCCAAAAAAAAGATTCTGAGGGCCATTAACTAGGAATGTGGACTTACCAGCAGCTTCTTTTGTGTTTCTTAACTGTCCATTTAAACATCCCCTCCACGCAGTGGGCAGGGGGAAGGGAAAAATTTCTGCTTAGTTTCTAAGAACCAGCAAAACCATGACAGAGGTTCAACAAGGTGAAGTGCTGGTTCCTGCACTTGGGTCACATGTGCCAATGGCACCCAGACTTGTATCAACAACAGTGTGACCAGAAGGATCAGGGCAGTGATTGTCCCCCTACACTCAGCACTGGTGAGGCCACATATTGAGTGTTGTGTCCAGTTCTGGGCCCCTCACTAGAAGACAGATATTGAGGGGCTGGAGTGTGTCCATAGAAGGGCAACGGAGCTGATGAAAGGTCTGGAGAGTAAGTCCTCTGAGGAGTGGCTGAGGGAGCTGGAGTTATTTAGTCTGGAGCAAAAGGAGGCTTAGTGGAGATCTTATTGCTCTCTATAACTACCTGAAAGGAGGTTGTAGCAAGATGGGGTTTGACCTCTTCTCCCAGGCAACTAGTGACAGGACAAGAGGAAATGGCCTCAAGCCATGCCAGGGGAGGTTTGGGTTGCACACTGGGAAGAATTTCTTGACTGAAAGTGAGGTTAATCATTAGAACAGGCTGCCCATGGAAGTGGTGAAGTCACCATACCTGGTGACTCCATTGAAGGAATGACACTTAGGGCTATGGTTTTATTGGCATGGTGGAGTTCAGTGAAAGGTTGGATTTGACGATCTTAGAGGTTGTTTCCAACCTTAACGATTCTATGATTCTATGAAAGCAAAGCCAGCTTAGAAACAACAAATGTAGTATGCCTGCTCGGCCTGCCACAGCCACACTTTCTGAGAGTGAGATGTCAGTTTGCACTTATTGTCCTCTCTCTGAGGAGAGTAATTTTCTTCCTAGAGTGACTCTCTTAGGACACTATCTCACCAGGTGCACCTGGAGAAGAAATTTGTATGCACATGACATTAACTATTAGGTAATTGGTGGTCCTGAAGTTGCAAGTGGATATTTTCCAGGAATCAGCAGCCCTCAGCTTAGCTCATATTTTGGTAGCAAGCCCAAACAGCAAGAAGCTTCTGTCATGTGTGCTTCATGTCAACACTGTTTTGTGCAGCGGAAGTGAAATCTGTCACAATCCATGCTTATAATGTCTGTGGGGTGCAGACTATGGAAAACATTATTCTTCCTTCTCGGTACAGGTTTCCTGGCTAGGAGACCTATTGGCATCATTCTAGTTTCCAGCCTGAAAGCAAAGCAGTATGTATGCACTGAGGGGAGTTGGTGACAAGTTAGTAAACCAAGCTTTTTTATCCTTTGAGGTGCTGCAACTTTTTAGTTCTATGATAATAATTACTTTTAAAAATATAACAGTCACAATTGCAATGCTTTATAGGAAAATGACTTTGAAATAAAAAAAAAGAAAGTGAAAACAGGATGTAAAATTAAAAATTAGTATTAATCTAATGTAATGCTATTATGAAATACAGTGTTATTATGTATACATGACATAATGGTTATAGATTAATATAGAATATCAATGTAGGTTTGATTAAAATCTGGACAAAGCGTGACAATCTGGCTAAAAAAAAGAAGCAAAAAATCAACCAAATAAAGACGAAAATCTGCAAAGGCAAAATGTTGTAGAAGGCAATGAAGTATAATGAGATTATTCACAGTAAACACTTTTTGGTAATATAGTACTTTTCTTAAACCAATCTTTACAGCAGGCAGTGATTATCAAATTAATACCATGCACACTCCTTACCACTTTGTGTATTTAATATTGTTAACTGAAGCCAAACCAATTAGTATAGACTGATACACTGTCCTTTGGATATCACTAGATTAGACATAGTTTCATGGTACCAAAATACATAGGAAGCATATGCTGCACACAAAAGTATTTTGCTTGGCTTTATGAAAAGTTATGAGATGAATAGTGTCATTTGTGTTGAGTAGTGATACCTTTAATTTGAACTCTGAAAATAGAATCTTCATGAATAGTTTCTTTTTTGGGTGCTTTTTTTGGGTTGCTGTTGTTGTAAAGGGGTTGTTCCTTTTGAATGTACATTGGATTAATGAACCAACATAACTTGCAGACATAAACAGTCTGAAAGTGGCTGTAGGCGTTTTCTCTTTTGTGTTTTTTCCTTTTTCTTTTTTTTTATTTGTTCTGTTTTATATTCTTTTAAAGACTGAGCAATGCTACAGAGTAATAGTTTATGGCAGTCAGCTAATGAGTTGAAACTTCAGTGAGACAGTAGGCACACACAATGGAAAAGTGTGAAAAATTTAAATGACAAGGTTGTTAAGGTAACTCTATCTTGATTATGTATTTGTGAAGCTTATTATAATGCAGTGAAATGAAAACTTAATAAATATATCTAGTCGTTATGAAGAAAAAGAAAAGATATCTTATTTAACTACAAGATGTACGGATTTGCTGTCGCTGTGTTGTGGTGGAAATGAAGCAAATGACAAAAAGTACCCAGCTGCCCCATATGACTAGCCCATGCCAATACAGAACATTAAAAAGTAATTTTAAGAACTTTCCTTTTCACATTAACTTTGTAAAACCAGCTGACTTCGTGATTTTGCAAATGAGAATTTAGATGAAAATGTTCTGTCCATTGAGAGCATGGGAAGAATGCTAACAAGGTTTTGCAATTACTGCCATGATGTGCTTCCAGTGCAGTGGTTTTGCTTATTTAAGTAAATAGGTTCATGCTTACACATACTCACAAAAACTAACACCGAGGAAACTGGATAAAAGAGTGATTCATTATCCTGGTTTATTGAAATACCGCCGTCTGTGTGATTCACTAGTACTCATGTATGCTTCTCCTCTTGCTTAAGTCATAGTCTGTTTTGACTAAAATGATGTATTAGAGCAACATTCACCCTGAGCTTTACTGTGCTCTTAGCTGTTCTTTAGTTTTCTCAAATGTCCTGTTCCTATAATTTCAGAGGAAGCAGAAAAAGTAGGTGGGTCATCCAAAAAAGCTTTCAAGATTACAATGTTCATTGTTGGTAGTTAACAAGAAGGCTGAGATGGAGGGACCAACAGTGATGAGTCTCAGATACAACAACATAAAATGAAGGCACAGATAAAAGACTGCAAGAAAAGGAGATGAGTGTCTCAATATCCTGCTATCAGACTACTAGTTAAATAGCTAGAAGTCAAATAAGGATATGACAAGAAGATGTTGCATTTTAACCTATAAGCAAACTTTAAAATATCGATAATACCACTGGTGCCAGGTGTCTCCTGAGGATGGCAGAAATGACAATGCCCGCTGCAGTAGCTGAAAAAAGATTGGACTATTGTTCTCCTGAATTTGGCATCTGATCTGGCAACTAAAGCCAGCATATGATACTTGACAAGCATGACTGGTTTTCCCACATAGATTTCAGGTTGCCATACATTCTGGAACTGGGAAAAAAGTGTGTATGTGCTGGTAGAATGCATCTTCATTTTTGGTAGGTTGCCAAGTGGTAAATTTATGATATACAACACTGATCATTTTAACTTTCTTTGTAATGGAAGAACATGGTGCACATAAAAAACCAAAATTCACAAGCAAATACTGAGATAATTAAAATATTTTATCATTAAAATTGCCTTATCATTACACTACTGGTAGATTCTTGAGATGTCCATGTGATGTGTCTTTTTTGCTCTTTTTGTGAACGCTTTTTTCCTGGGGAGAAAAAAAAAAAGAAAACATGCACTTAACTGATTAGACCATTTTACATATATCCTTAGTATAATATGTATCTAAAGAAAAGTGTTCACAAGAATTTGATACTTTCTTGTCTTTCTGGCAAAACTTGTAGCAACTGAAGACTTTTCTGAAAGTGAGATAGTGTACTTCAAATATAATTCTGAGTTCTTTAATTTTAGATTTACAAAGGAGAAATTACACTATTTAATCCAATAATGGCATTGTCAATCAAGAATCTCTGTCTATATATATTCAGTCTACTTAGCACAAAACCAAAATTGACCCTTTTAATAGCAAATCACCAGTACAATGTAGTTCCTGTCACTCTATGGCTTCCAAACAAATCAGGGAAATGGGTTTTTTCTTGAGGTTTGGTTTTTTTTGTTTGTATAGTTGTTTTAAATTATATGCTTTTAGTAAGAATTAAATGCTTACTAAAATATTTATTTAAATACTCTACTTTTATTCCACCGTTCAACACAGTAGCTATATTACTCACATATTCAATACAGAAAAGTTCTTTATCTTGTAATCATTGCTAAGAATAATTGTGCCAGTTATTATAGAATTTACATGATAAACTTTGACTTCATCAGAGGGAGATGAATACTGCTTCCAAAATTAATATAATTTTACCTTTACTGAAAAATAAGTTTGTTTTCTTGTGTTGTCAGACTGAGTTATCAGATTTCTGGTTCAGGCTTCCATTCTCAGTAATGAACTGGCCTCCTTGAATAGTTCATGTTGAACAACAAGATAATGTCTCTGACAAACATCTTGGGTTAACTTGTGCATCAGTCCTATAAGGAGGCAATGTGATAATCAGGCATCCCAGCTATCATCCCCAAGAAAAATTTTGAACTCTGGATTAATTAAGGAGGACTGAAACATCTATAAGATCAATTCAACAAAATCCATGTGAAACATTACTATTGTTATGGGACTCTTATTTCCTCTACATTAGTTGTCAAAGGAGACTGAAAAGGTAGTTAAAACATGACATTGGAGTCCTATGACTTAGACAACAGTGTAGACATACGACTACATTTGACTCATGGCTGACATATCCCTACAGGCAGAAAAAAGGGATGACTACTCTGCTTGTACTGATAGCCTCATGTTACAAATTACACATATTTCTTTAGCCTTCAAATAAGATTTTCAAAAACCTAGATTAAGCAAAATAATATAATTATGCAGTTAAAGTTTTCACTTTTTTACAAACCACATTTCTTTCTCTTTGCATGTTCATACTTTCTGGACAGTAGCAGTTTAGGCTTGAACCAAGTTCAGTCATCTTTTCTAAATAATTCATTTGCATTTTTCTTTTGAAATGTTTTACAAATACATATATCTGTGAATAGCTTATTTAATGCTGCTAGTCAAATAACTTGTGTGTGTATTCATCCATAATTGATTCAAAGAATTGTACAAAATATTTGAAATAATAAGTTCTATGAATAATTTTAGTTGAAAATTTTTATAACGGATATGATAGATTGTATATCAAAATGTTTCCACTCCTCACCACTGCTGAAAATCCAGCCTAATAATTTGAGAATACATTTAGAACACTATTGTGTAAATACTTTTCAAAGTTCTGATTCAAGATTTTATGGAATATCCACTATTGTCCATTTTGCCTCTGTACTGACTGACCCAAAGTTCAGTGATATCTCAAACTGTTTTATCAGTATTTGGATAAGTGACTTAAGCCCAAGCATAGAAAGGGCTTTCAATAGAGGCTGCACTGAATTTCACCAGTGCATGTCTTATCCCATTATCCATTGCTAATTTACATGCCTATTTGAAATCAAAGTGGAGTGTATCGGTTGAAAAGCAGTGTGCAATTGGATTAATTTATCTTTTGAATACATTTATAAAAAGAATGGTGAAGTACCCAGCAATTACAGTATTTATTTTCAAAATACTAGTATCCCAGGTGACCTGGGAATTGTTTCACTTTTAAAATTGCATGTAGCAATAAGTAGCAATACAGCTAAATATATCCAAGATGTACTGATATTTTTAAAAGAAATTATATGGGTAACTTTCATCGTTGTTTGCATGTATTTTGGTTTCTCAGAAGACTGGGGTGGGCCTACATTGAGTCAGACTGTGCTATTATATTTCCGCAAGGACTTGCAGAATTTTAACAGCATCATTTTTGTTATTCCACAGTCAGTATAAAATCACTCTTCTATTTTCTGATGCTGATGCCGGGGTTATGATAGGTTTCACTTGTCAAGGTTATGCATTTTTGTTATGTTAATGAATGAAGAAAGCTCATACAATTTCAAAATATCTTACTGAAAAGCTCAAAAGGCAAAATAAAACTAGAAATAGTTGTTCATCATAAATTTAAGTTAAAAAATGTTTGCTGCAGAGAAAAAATATTCAGTTTAAACTACATAGGCAAATTTATTTCACAACTTGATGCTCGAAGACAAGGAAAAGGAGAGTTTTACTTAATATGAAAACATTGATATTCACAGTAGTATCAGTTCCACAGTGATAGGGTAAATGAGACTAATTACCTCAAAATATTATTTCAAGGCAGACATTATGCCTTCTACCTGCACAGATAAAAAAATTAATAGTATCTAAAATATTTCTGCATGTTCTACAATGCTAGTAATTATGCTACAGAATCTTTTCTTTAGATATAGACATTTAATAGCATTTAAATGGCCTAAGCAAAACAACAAACAAAAGGGTATTGTATTTTTAATTGATATTCAGGCCCTTATTCTTATACTTATGTTCTTTCAGATCATCTGTTCCAGGACCTGAATCAAAGCATTGTAATCACTCTGGCATTTTAGTTCAAGGTAATGATGAGGCAATCAGATTACCTCATTCTCTACTGACATATTTTAGCTGCTTGTACAGTCAATGTAGAGATTTTTTGATGACCCAGGTTTCTAATAAAGAGCTGAACTAGAAGGACAGATAGATATGAACATGTATTATCATCATTTAATCCACTGACAGTTAAAAATATGGCAAATACATATAATACATTGTATGCCAATTTAAAACACCAAAGTAAGTAAACCTGAATACCTAAGATACCATTTTTTTTCCCTCAGGCATGTGCACACCTCCCCTCCCCAAACATAGGGGTTCTGCTTTGGTTGCTATAAAATGGAAATTTTCTGTCCAGACTCAGTGTTCCTTTAGTTTAGGACACTGATAAAATAACAGAAAATCTTCTGCTGTCATTCTCATTTTCTTCTTTTCTTCTATGTAACTGTGATTGGACTGAACAATACCCTTGTGGTAGTAATTTTTATTTTTGATAGAAATCAGAAATCTGTGTGATACGATTTGCTTTTATGGTCATATTAATTTTGCAAGCCTGATCACATAGAGAATGATATAGCAAGAAAAAACAAGAGCAAAAAACAAACAGCTTTCTTCAGTGACAAGCTTTAGCCAATTTCTGATTTTGGATACATATGTGATGTGGAATTAAATGGTGGAATGTGAATTCTTAATAATGTGTATATGTATATATATACAGAGCTATATCTGTTATAGCTGCTATATAAGCATAAAGACTGCGTAATATATTTGTCATATATTTATTTACTGTGGCATGCTTAATCATTGTTGTTGATTTAGGAATCATTTAGACAATAAAATAGGAAATCTGTTTATGTGGGTTGAAAGGTTTTTGTCCTCTTTATTAAAGCTCAAGTTTTATTGTTGCTGCATAGTTCCCCGTGTTGACTGTTAGATATGCTCAAGGAACAACCAGTTTCCTGTCTTATGTAACTCTAGCTAAATTGAAAACATCTTGTCAAAACTCACAATACTTTTCTATCAAATTCAGAATGAATATGAAGGTCCAATGCCTTCTTCTACTTTACCAGAAAGAAAACGGGTCTGTGGTTTTGACCAGCCTGGATCTGTCAGAAAACCTCTTCATTTTGTTGGGCAATGAGCATTTCACAAATGAGTTCTATTCCAGTTAAAGCTGCACAGGAGGGACTGATGTAGCACTGACATGATTGCAAATGAAACCACCTGCAGAACAAGGAAATCCTTATTTGACACACACCTCCACCTCCACAACCTGATCCAGCTTATCCTCTTTGCCCAGTGACTCTTGTCCAAAACACAAAGCCGAAACATCTCACCTGTAGCAGAAGTACCTGCACTATTTACCTGGTCAACCAAAGGCCCACTTAGGCTTCAGGCATAAGGAAACCCACAGAAAATGCCTTTGTAGTGTCTTACCTAAAATATTACTTCTCAAGTGACTGAGCAATGTACTGCTAAATTTTTGGTTATATAAATCTCTCTATATATACATTTATACAATTTTTTACTTACTTATATAAAATAAGTAACTAACTCAATGTCATCGAGCTGAAAGTAAGATTTCCAGAAACTTGGGAAAATGTTCTTTGAAATTTCTCTTTACTTTTTCTATTGCTTCGGAGTACATATTCTTCTATGATAAATTGTAAGATGACTGATTTCAACTTTTTGTCAGCTGCAGTATTTTGCTGTAGGATAAAAAGAGATCCATCTCTATCTCTCTCTGAGTCATAGTGTGACTTTTGCAACTTAGAAGTGCAAAGCAATTTTCCGCTGTTAAGGAACAAACAAGAGATAGCTAAAATTTTAAGTTTTACCAGGCTAAACTTTTCATCACTCTCAATAAGAAACACAAGGAATCTCTATAAGTGCCGTAGGTATCAGTCAGGAGAGGAAGATTCAACCTCTGTTTCTTCCTGATGAGTTGCCTTCTTGAACTTTGGATTTCTCTTTCAGAATTT
>JAYRBT010000114.1:93874786-93885414 GCA_036023395.1 Myiotriccus ornatus
TCAGGAGAGGAAGATTCAACCTCTGTTTCTTCCTGATGAGTTGCCTTCTTGAACTTTGGATTTCTCTTTCAGAATTTAATTCTTTTCCATGTTGATGCTTCTTCCCTTGAATTTTCAAGCTATTGTGAGTTCTCATCTCAATAATCCTACTTCCATCAGTAATATTAGTTTTCCTATTTTGCATGGGTTTGCAGTACAAACTTTCTCCCAGCTCTTTCTGTCACTAACTTAGTAAATTCTTTAGCCACCTGTTTTTGTTCAAATTCTGTAACATTACAGTTGTATCAGCAACTTGACTGCCCATCATGTATGTTGGTTCAGTGAATGTGACTTGATTCACATCCATAATTTGAGATTGTTTCTTGCAGCCTTTTTCCAACCCCAGATAGGGCAATTCCACCTTGAAGTTCTGGATACCTCAGGCTATCTCATTTTTGCACTTTGGTGAGTACTGGGTGTAAATATCTCTAGGTGATTCTGATCTCATGAAAGGCTATTTTGGTATGTATTTGTTTCAAATACTCCAGGTTCAACTAATGTAAGTATGCACACTGTTTTCTTGATAAGTTCAATATGTTTTCACTGGTTTCTTTTTTGTTTGAAGTTGCACTAACACTGGTGTTTCCAGTCTCCAGAAATAGATGGATTTTGGAGGGCATGCTCAAGTCCAAACCAACTTTTAATGCTTGCTAGAAGCAGCATTTTCAGGATTGATTATAGTTTGACCTGACAGGTTCTGATTTATTTGGTTCTTTGAGCACTGCTTGAAAACACAGCATAGAATATGGACAGACCCTACTGTCCTGTGTAGGAACTAAATGGAGAAAAGAAAGAACAAAAGTATTTGGGCATGCATGATTGATTCAAATTTCAAAACTGAAATTTATGCCTATTTCTATACATTTTTTCCCCCCATCTTACTTTTCACTGGTGCTAAAAAAGTAAAACAGCTTTGTTTGATATTGTAAAAAAGACTCTGTGTCTTAATTGTATGGAGTCTTAGAGCAACTAGATTTCACCAAGCCATTTGTTTTTGACAACTGATGTGTAAATTTTTAAGGTTATAAGTGCTATTTACTCACATTGAGCATTTTGTAGAGGGGTTCTAGGATTCTTGTACTAGACTATGTCATGCATTATGTAGAAGGGGTATATGAATAATATCTGCTTTTTACTGAACAGTGAAAACAACCTGAGAAAATGGCAGCAAGTGTTTGTTTCAAAAACACGGACTTCTGTAATTGAAAAATGCTTTAGGGAAAGCACTTATCAATCCATATAGATTGTACACATGTAAAAATTTTATAATATCTATTGGAGCGAATTTTTTCTTAGTAGTAAATTTATATTACAATCAAGGATGGAAGCAACAGAAATATTAAAAAGCAAGCAAAAAAAAAAGAGGACAACTGAAAATCTGAAAAATTCAGCACTTCTTTTATGGATTGGTTTAAAACAATAGTAGGATAGTAAAACTATAATAATATGCTGCAAAGCCTACAATATTTTTTTTGAAGGACAAAAGGTCTACTTCTACTCTGTGTTTATTACTCTCTAAAGAACTTGTAGTAGCTTATATCTGAATATTGGATTAAAATCATTAATTTTAATAGATAAATATTGGATTTTTATAAGCAAAGATTTTACAGTTAGCCTATTAATAGTATAGAATTCAATTCAGCCTTGCTGATTTATTCACTCCCAAGGTTGAAGATTAGATTTAACTTTGCTGTATTTATGACAAAAATTAAATGAACAGTTAAAGCAACAGCTTTTTAGATTTCTTCTGATCATTATAATTGCAGAAGACCTTTAAAATTTCTGGAGCATATTCTATCATTTGGAAACAATCAAAGACCCGAAACATGGTGTTTAATTATCTCAGAAAAAGAAGAATGGAAGAGCACGACAATACAAAAAGAAAATTGCACAAACTTAACAGATATAAGTGGGAGAAACATTAAAAACAGAGGCACACTGCATCTAACTCACAAAAAATATATGGGATAAACAACGTAAGACACAGAAACCAAAAAAGACAGTGTAAAGAGGCTCCCTTTAACTGTCTGGTAGTGAGGGTGGTTCTGAAGCACTGAATTTAGTGGAGGCAGGATCAAATCCTATTGATATCCCACAGTACACAAGCTTAGCAAATAACCAAGAGTCAGCAGCTAAGTGAGCCTGAGGAATACTTTGTCCTCTTTGAACAGTAGCTGCAGGGACATGATTCAGCAGAGGAGAAATTGGAAAATTACATGAGGAATTAGACCAAAAATGAAAAACATGAACTCAGACAGTGATCCCAAAGTCATAGCCTCTTGGATCTTTCTTAATGAAAAAGCAGAACGCATGCACTCGAATAGTAAGTTTGTACTGCTTTCTCTCCCCATTTCCCAAAGTTTTTCAGTTTATTATCCAACTCTTATTACATGCATAATATTACTGTAATATTTCTATGATACTTGCTCTATCATAGAAATGATACTGTTGCAGTGAATTGCAGTGCAATTCATTACGTGCAAAGCAAGTTTTGTCTGCTGCTCACCGTACTCCCACTCACTATGCCCTAAATAACTGCAAGTAATATTACTTAGTCATTATACTGAAGTTTATTTTTGGGCAAGATTTTTTTCTCCAAAGCACTGTTTACCTCTTGCACTCGCATCTTGAACCATTACAATACTTTACCTAATACCACTAAAACTCACTAGTGGATCGCCACTAAGCATTTCTTTGGCTTACAATAAGGCTTGTAACACCTCAAGGATACCAAATATTCTCTTGTCATCTATACTCAGAGATTCTCTACTGCTAAGACACCTAAAAACCCTAAGTTTGAAACGTTATATATAGATATTTTATTGAAAACTTTGTCTATTTAGTGACCTCCTGGGCACGAAAATTTTTCTCTTTGACTTCTATTTTGGCTGTGGGAAAATTTTCCAGTACAGAACATTCAATTCACTCTTGAAGAGACTGGCCTTCTGAATTAGATCTTATTAAATACCAGGAGAGAGAAACTGATAGATGATGTATAAGGTACCCTTATCTGATCATATAATTTTATTTTTTAAATATTAAAATCCGGGGGAAAAAAAATTATTTTGTTTCATGTCTTGTTGAGATAGTAATACGTTTTTCCTTGTTATATATGTATGCAAATGAGAGAGAGATAGTGTATATGCATGCTGTGAATATAATTTTTAACTTTAGAAGTCGAAAGCTCAGACTTCAGGAAATACAAGCGATATGGATGCTTTCACAACCTTATTTAACTCCACTGTCCACATGTTTAAGAAAAATATTTTCATTCCACAATATTTTTCTATGCAATGTAGTATTTTTCTATGGGACCTGTGTTCATTGTATGTAAGTAATAATACAATGCTTTGACATTTTTCTATCATTCATTTAGAGCACAGTATATGATCTACTCTGAAAATGAAATTAATAATTTTCTCATTATTTTTTCTTATTGCTTATCTGTAGAGGATCTGAGTGCTTCCAAATTAGTCATGCATTTAGCACTAAAGCACACTTTTAGATACAGACAATAAAATCACAGCAAGATTCTTGTCTAAAGGCCCCATGGAATTTGTGTGTCTTAATTGGGAAACATAGGGACCTGATTCTTACAGGATCTAGGTTTACATAAGCACTTTATGCATTCAAAGCCCACCTTTCACTGATTTCAGATGCATCTCTTTAGTGGTCACCAGTTGCCTAGGTCAGAATACAAAGCATAAGGTCAGATACCCTAAAAATGAAACCCACATAATTAGTGACCAGCTACTAAAAGTTTCCATTAAGCAGCTTTATTGATACCAGATGTGATCTGATGCGGAAACACAGATATTAACTTCCAAGCCATGGGCAACCTTCTACCATACTAAATGTTAGGTCCCCATTTCTCCTGTGACGGTTTTGGCCTCATTCAAACTCACATTCAAATGGCTGTAAAAAACCTGAGTCCTACTGACAAATATAATTTTGAAACTATAAGTTTTAAACCCTTACCCTCCATTTATCTGTTACAACATGATGGTTTGTTGTTGTGTTTTTTTTTTTTTTTCCCAAATACTTTTTTTTTTTTATATACTTTTTTTCCTGTTTTATTCTGTACCTTGTCCTGGTTGTTTTATTCTCAACTAGTCAGTTCTTACGGATATAGCTAGACAGAAATCCATCTTCTGTTTTTCAGGGTGAATGGCACTGGTACTGTGTCTGTATATCTATACTCTGCTACAGACTAATAGGGTGAATTTGTCCATCCTGTTTGATGGAAGAATCAAAAGCTTTTACTGTATTCCCAAACCTGTCTGAAGCATAGCACCTAAAAATTAAAAAGGATGAATAAATGTGGAGTAGAACCCAAATTTGCCTTGCTTCTGTTTAGTTTGCGTGGACATATTCTAATTGCAGTCATACTTTTCATCCTGATCTCCTTTTCCCTTGTGTCTTATTATCATCTGCCCACTTTCTTGTTCCCAAACTTTGATATAAGGTTCTTCTTGTTGTTTTGTTTTCCTTGCCCTTTCAGTTCCAGCTGGTCACAGCTCCTAGTAATTTTGTCTTTTTGCTATTTTTGTTTCTGATGGCAGTGCCAATCATAAATGATGGTCAGTAGTTGGCACTACTTTACAAATTCCATTGTCTATTACCAGGGAAATCTCACAGGAGCTTCTCTATTTTAAATAGCAGTTCTCCTAAGACCTGGTTGCAATCAGATGTCTTCTTTTTCTTCTCCATCTTCATCTTCCTGTCAATCTCCTTGACCTTTCAGACCCAATCTTCTAAAGCTTCCCAAGTAATCTCCATCCTCTTTCAAGTAAACTTTGTCTTCTTTCACATCCTCTTTAACCACCTGGCTTCCATTTTCCAGCTCTATTGCAATAACCAGTCTCCACTGTCTATCCCATGCCAACTTCTCAGTTTTCCTCTCAGGTCCCCTATGCATGTCATAATTTATTCCGTATATAAATTCTACACAAATTCTAATTCCAGAACATGAGAAACAATGTCAGCAGTGGGAGGCAGAGGATACAGGATCATCCTTTCAGTAAAAATCCATACTAAAGTTGGTTTAAAGTGATATTTAAAATGCACATTGAGAATCTTAATTTGCTTTCAAAGAAGGATGAAAGTGAACAACAGATTTTTTTTCTTCTCTTCCAACTATTCACTCTGATATCAAAGGCTTTGAAAAAAACACCTTTTAGAAAAAAATCTTCTCTTCATATTTCTGAATGAAACACGGTGAAATTCATCTACTGGAATCTGTTACTATCTATAGCTGTCAGGCAAAGTTAGTTTGGTGATAAAATCTGGAAAAGCCTAGTTTTCAGTCTTTTTGCAGTCTCCTTAACATGCCCAAAGAATCTAATTGCAATTTAAACTGAGCACATGAATGTTACATGCAGCACAGGAATGCCCTTTTGCAAATCAAGGCTATACAACATTACTGAAAAGAGAATCTAACTTTGTTGTAGAGTGGTTAAAAGTGGAGCAGCAATTTGGTAACTGCTTTTGTTAACTGTAATTAGAAAAGCTTTGATATCTCTTCTATGTTTTTGACCCATTAAGTAGAGCGAGTTATTCTTTAAGCAGAACACAGTTCACAGGCTGCTGTATAAGTCCTTTTCTCTTCTTATCTGGAGGTCCGTGATATGAAGACTGACACAGGTTAATTGGAAATCTAGCCCTTTGTTTATTTTTTATATATGCTGCCTTTCTCTTTTCTTCTTTCCTCTAGAGTGTAGAAAAAACCCATTTATTTCTATTATTTTCAATGGCATGAAAAACAATATCCACTGTTTGCATTCCACGGGTTTGTTAAAGTGGTAGCAAAGTCCCTACAAAATGTTACTTTGGTGCTGTGTATGCAAGACCAGTAAAAGAAGAAATCATTGATGAGTCAGACCTGTCAATCTATTCAGAGAAGCAGCAGGTATGTCTTCAAAACAGCATCTCAGTGGCAAACATCTTTTATTTCTCTGCTTAATGGGGCTGGGAATGGGGCTGGACAGCTGTCTTTTGCCTTGCCTCTCAACTTGCTCCAGACAGAATGCTGGATTTAGATTTCTTCTTTTAAATTTCTCTATTTAATTTCTAGCATCCTGAAAGAAAAAACACTATGATACCTTGAGTTTTCTTTATTTATCTTTTTCTTTTCTTTTTTTTTTTCTGGATTTAGGCATAAGTGCCATAATATGTAGGGCAACTTTCTGCTATCTGTTGTGGTTAAAATGGTGTAGAGACGGAAGTTGATTTTCCAAAAACTAATTGTCAGAAAGTCTTTATATGATGATGTGTTCTCTGGTTTTTCTGATTTAGGCCAGTGGCACTTTGGAAATCTTTGTGCTCCAAACAGTGAAGCATGTTATTGAGTTTATTTTCCCAGTGAGTATGCTCTTTACATGATCTTCTGGCACAATTTATGTATGTTTTATACTTAAAAAAGAAACATACCTGGTTTATCTTTGTCTTGCTGAGATTTCCCAGTATTACTATAAAAATGGCCATAAATCCATGCAAATCTTTGAGCAATCAAAAAAAACCAAACAACACCAAACCAAAACAAAAACCAAAACAACAAGAAAACCCAAAACAAAACAACAAAAAAACCAAACCAAAACAAAAACAAAACCAAGAACAAAACAAAACAAAAAAATACAACCAAAAACCAACCAACCAAACAAAAACCCCCCATTATTTAAACAAATACTTCAACACAGATTTCATTTTGAGAGAATACCAGCTCATGGTATGTTCCAAAATGGAGGAAATGCTAACGCATAACATATAACACACAACATGCAGTTTGCTAGCCCAAAACTTGGAAAATTAATGAAAAAGTCTGTAATCTTATAATTGCCAAACAAAGTGTAAAATTGTGTGACTATTGCCTTGGCAGCATCACATGAAACTGTTATAGCATTGCAACTAAAAGAGTCTGGCAGTAATTCGTTATACTAGGTAAAAATCCCCACCTTGTCTGGGCATCTGCAAGGAGCATGGAGAGGTGATGATGGATGTGAGATCCAAACAACATTCTGCCCTGTCTGCCCCCAGGCCCATCTCAGGAGGCACCACACCATGAGGATTATCTCTGCAAGCCTAGGGAAGAACAGAGGCACAAAGGTGGTGAGGAATGTGAGTTAAGGCCTTGGAAGGAGGCACATCCTATCCAGATCCTGGCCAGAGCTGTCCTAGGGCAGCCTTAGCCCCAGTGTGCTGGTATGCAATGTGTCAAGATAAGGCCCATGTTGCCGGTGTGCAACGGCGTGTGTTGATTTGAGTGTCAGCTCTGGGGTGGAAGCAGGGCCGAAGCCTGTGTGTGCAACTGGACTGAAGGCGAGTGAGGGTGAGTGCTTGTGAAGATCCAGATGCCTGGGCTGGTGAGCAGGTGATGTGGCCTGGGACCCAGGAGGTGACTGTCTTTCAGACCTGCATTACATAAGGAGCTGGCTTTTGGAGGGCTCGAAAGTCCCAGATACCTTCTGGAGAGACCACAGGGTCTGGGGAACAATCATGATCTGCTGGTATGTGCATGTGTTTTTCTCTGTGTGTAGATGTCTCTAGGGGTGAGGCACTTGCAGAGTGAGGATTCAGGAAGAGACCATGTATGTCTTGTGCATCCAAGGAGAGATACTAGGGGATCTACAGTGCGAGTGTCAGGGAAAGGTTGGGGCAGAATGGAGGGGGATGGGGAAGTGAGTAAGGGGGTCTCTCACAGCAGCTGGATGAACCTGCAGTTGCTAGGGTTCACATGTGCAGATGCCAATAACTGGAGAGACTCGGATGCAGAGGCAGTTGCTGGGTGTACTGCCCAAGCAGTTTCTGCACAGATCTGTACTATACTTCCCATACTGTACTTCCCACTACCAGACCTTCACCCTAATCAGCCAGAGAAAAGAACGAGATGAGGACATAGGTGTTCTTTGTGTTGATGTGAGACCTGTGTCTGTGTTACTCTGTGTGTCCAGCTCTCTGTACACAAATGTGTGTATGTGTGCTGTATACGAATGCTCATGTATGGACCTCCTGATAATACATGCTAAGTCTCACTGCTGGTTAGACCTGGGGCACACAGCTGCAGCAGCATGAGCTCTACCAGGCTACAGATTCAGTCCCCTCTAAAGTAATTATACTGAGTTAAGAATCAAATTGTACATGTTTGGCATCAAATTTCCCATAATTTGAGGAAAATCTAAGAAACAAAATAAAAAATAAATGCATGACTTGAATATAAACTAGTGCATTGCATTAAAATTAGTCATTCATTTTCTCTGAGAACATACCATCTTAAGGCTGTTCCTATAGAATTACACTCTTGTACATTTTAATCTTTAATTTATTATTATCCAGCTAGTTCAGGGAGGTAAACTGGTAGTAAACAGGTAAGTCTCTAAAGGGCTCTCCTTTATGCTGGTTTAGCTCACCATTATATCTGAGCACACTGAGATGAGTGTGAGGACTGTCATAAGCCTTGTGGAAGGAGTTTATGGAGGAAGCAAACCAGGCAGCTTGCAGCAACAACAAGACATTGACTCAGCTTTGCTGCAATGCCACGGTAGGCAGAATTCATACTCTTGTTTTCTTAGTGATGAGAAACTAATTTTTAACTTTTCTTCTTGAATAGAATTTTTCTTCTGTGTCAGTTTACTTCCTACTGTGTTCTACAACTACTGAAATTTTCTTCTATGAGCATTTAGGTCAATATCGTTGGTCAGATACCTTTTCCATCTATCCCACCCAATATTGCTGCAGCAAGAACTGAAACTTTTTTGTAACCAAAGTGACTGGGGAACAGGGGCAAGAACACTAGAAGCCTTTGACAAGAACATGCATGGTATACAAGTATAACTGAACATAATAAGGTGCAAGAGAGCTGCTAATTTATGATGGGGATTAACGTATCTCTACACATGTAACTTTTAGACACCTTTGTTACTACATTGCCAATTAGTAATCTATTCTACCACGTGTCTAAGTTAGAAAATAAACAAATAACTTTAAAAACAATGCGTAGATCCAAAATTTTCAGCAATCATTTCTGTCATATATAAAGAACTTCTCCATTTTCTAATCTACCATTGATTCTTTTTTTTATTTTCTTCCTCCTGTGCATTGTTGAGTTGTTTTTAATTTGGGTCAGGAATTGTTGCATTAATCAATTGTTGCATTATTATGGCAGAAGCAGGTTGAATAAGATATGAGAAATACCATAACATGGATCTTAGGAGATCATTTTGTCCTTCAGTCTGCTCCAAGGCAATATCAGCACTTATCCTGACAGATATTTTGTTTAACCTTTTCTTAAAGACTTTCATGATAGACCTCCCTAGGCAATCTATTTCCATGCTTTATAGTCCTCAGCTCTGGAAATATTTACTAATCTGATGCCTTCTTTCTGCAATTTTTCCCTTTTCTTTTTTTTTAAACATTTCATGAAATATTATCTGCCCTCAATCCTTCCTCCTTCAGGCAAACCATTACATTCTTTTACGTCTTTCTTTTATTCGAAGTCTCACTTTTTAGACTTTTGATGAAAATCAGATTGAGAGACTTTAGACATCTGATCAACCTTTACCTGGTTTATAGCTTTGTCATGGGTTTTCCAACTAGGGCCCCTGGGGCTGAAAACAGTTTATTCCAGATGGATTTCCAGAGAAAAAGCCAATCAAAAGTTTTAGTAACGCCTCTACCAATTCATATTTAAGAAAACGGAAGAGAAGGGTTGTTGTGTAGAAGAAAATGGAAGAGCCAGTATAGCAGCCAGCCCTGACGGGCCTTGGCATCTGTTCCCCCTGGGACAAGTCTGGCCCAGGCGAGGAGGGCCAGGCCTCCTTCTCTCCTGTAACAGCGTAGAGAAAAAAAAACTTTAGAGAAGAACTGGACGAGACATACTGCAGAAGGAATTCCAGCAGAGAGATAACGGACCTCCAAGGTCAAAGCTGGCAGCCAGAGGAGAGAGAAGTCTGAAGGGGGGGCTCCTTTTCCTCCCTCTCTCTCCTTCTCTCCCTTCAGCAGGGAAGAGACTGAAAACTAAAAACCCCTGCCACCTGTGGAAGACTGCTGGGGAGAGAACCCCCGCCTCTGCAGCTCATGAAGGACCCCACGCCGAAGCAGAGAGTACACGAAGAAGATGTGACTCCATGGGAAGCCTAAGATGAAACAGAGTTCTGCTGGAGACCTGTGGCCCATGGAGAGAGAGACCCATGCTGGAGCAAGTCGGCTCGGATAGGATGCATGATGCCAGTGAAGGATCCATGCTGATGCAGCTGAATTTGTGACCCTAAGGGACAGGAGAGAATGTAAGAACTGTTGCCCGAAGGTAAACTCACGCTAGAGAGGTCCATCAAGGACTGTCTCTCGTGAGGAGGGATCCCACAAGAAACAGGAGTGGACTGAAAGTCATTATCCCCTGTGACTCTGTGGTGAAGAATCATGGTAGGCAAGTGTCCCCTTGCAGTCCATGGAAGACCTTTCAGGGCCTGGGTAACCCCCCAGCCTCCATTCTTAGCACAGGAAGGGGTAGGCCCAGCCCTGAATTTGACATACAAGAGAGAAAGAGAAACAGTTCCAGCTGCGACGAGTCGGAGCTGTTGTCCTAGAGATAATAGAAG
>JAYRBT010000114.1:93885514-93915397 GCA_036023395.1 Myiotriccus ornatus
AAGAAGAACTTTTGAGTGCTGCAAAATTATTTAGAAGACCTGTAGCTCTGGAAATGGAAAAGAGGCTGCTTCTCCTCCTGAACTGAGGAGGGGGGGAGGGGTATTTCTGTAAATACATAGTACTTTTCCCTAGTTAGAATTGTTATATGTATATATATATATGTGTGTGTAGTTCTTTAGTTTTTATCTTACTAGTAATAAATCCTAATATTATTCTCCCCAATCAGATCTTTTTTTGTCTGCATAAACCTTCTCTCAACTTATAGCAATTGTCTGGGGGGGTGAGAGAAAATTAGCCCAGAGTAAACCCATGACAAGCTTCCATGAAATGCAATACCTGCAACTGATCACAAACCTCCATAGGAAAGACAGAAGAATTCCAGGAGAAACTGTAATAGCTTGCAAAGTATACTCTTGTTTATTCATTTTGGTATGGTTACCATTTGTTTCGATAGTACTGTACATAAATACAGTATGTAGACATCATACTTATCCTAAGTTTAGCTTTTGATCCCCCATAATCTCCTTTACTCAGACATGATTGTGCAGATGACCTGTACTGGTGCAGAAAATCACTCCTTACAGTTAGGAAACTTGCAGTTGTCCTAATCAGATCACTTTCTATTTTAAGTTTATTTCTTCAATTTCTCAAGACTGTTTTGTATTCTGATCATGTTTTGTCATGCCTTTGCAGCCCTTCCTACTCTAGTTTCATCTGTCATACCATCTATTTAATCACTGAGGTAATTTATGAAAGCATTATCATACCTTAATGAGGTATATAAGCTGCCAGACAAAGAATTTTAGTAGTGATTGTAGCTGTGATATTTTTATTAGAAAATCAATTAGTGGTGGTGCATAGATATACCATATTTGCTGGATTCACCCCAGCATAGTGAAGCACAAGGTACAGACATACTGCATTCTTGTTCATACACAGAAATATAAACAGTAAGAGTAATAAGAGTGGGAAGTTAGGATTTTAGTAAAAGGAAAAATGCTATAATAAAGCAGACACAGTTTTTAGACACAAAAGCAATTAGTGCTTTGACTAAAAAAGTTTTGAGCTTGATCTGGCTGCACTCCACAAAGCCATAATTGGTTCTATATGAAAAGCTTTTTCTTCTTTTTTTCTTCTTTTGTTTTACTACTTTAGGTACTCTGTCATGTCTGGTGTGCTTCTGATTGTTTATGTCTCTTTTTGATGAGGTCTCTTGTACGGCCTGTCAAGTCTGTTGATTTTCTCTCTTGAGCCTACCCAGCAAATCCTCAAGACGGAGCAACCATTTCTCTTTCATAAGAAGAATTTACCTAACCCTGATAGCAACAGTCAGAACAAGGCAACTAGCAGCAATCTTTCAGCAGCCAGCACAGCCCTATATTTCTTTAACCTTCTGGGCACTCAAGAGGTTGTTTGGGAAAGTGAGAAGAAAATAGCTATTCAGACAGTATTTAGTGCAATCTTAAAGAGCAAAGGTATCCAAGAAACCAACAGGGAGCTGGCACATACAGTCAAGAACATATGGGATACTTATGAGTTTCTTGAGTGCAATTAGAGGCCAGGAAGAAAACTGTGGCACTAGATGCCTCTGTTTAGGTACTTGAATTCCACCCAGGTTGCTTTAATATGCCAGTTTCTAGTCTCCTTAAAGTGTTGAGTGAGGAACTTAGCATCAGTCACTTACTCTCTGATTACAATGGTTTTGCTCTTGTTGAAGAAAAACACTAATAACTATTTAAAATATCCAAAATAAACAGTATAATTCAAAATTCTAATGTCTTAAATAATTAAGAAATAAACTAATTTACATCAACATTAAATTTGAAATATGACTCTCTTCTTTCTCTTGTATACATAATCTAACTTCATGTTGAAATGTTCCTTATGACTTTGCCTTCACTCTTCAAAGTGAAGTATATTTTATATAAATTTTTATGTTGTCCAAATTCTTGATATAGACATTTAAATGTGTATAGCTCATTATTATCCTTTGACTGAGAACAGACATGATGGTAATCAGCATTTCTAGGATGATAAGGCCACTCTTATTTTTTTTGTTTGTTTTTTAGCTTTGTTGTTGTTGTCTAGGACATAATAAAGTCTTACTGAAAAAATTCTTCCCTGAAATTTTTCACTTATGACATACCTAATGTTCCCTACAAAGGTTTTGGAATGTTCTTTAGGAACCCAAGAGACTTCTTTGATATTTGACAGCCATAGCAGTCTGATAGTGGATATGCATGTTTTATGTTAGTTGCAGATCACCACCTTCTGAAACATTTTCATGAATCCACAAATTACGTGAGTTGAAGTTTTACAGCATAAAAGTACGTTTGGATGCTCAAGACTTTTTTGGATGTTTTTAAGTCAGAACTTTAAAAAAATTAAATAATTAAAAAATAATTCATTTTTCATGCTATTTTCAGCCATTCAGATTAGATGTTTCCTATCTATCAGGCAAATATATTTATAATGACAGTAGAATTTTTTGCTTCCATGCACTATAAGAAATTTTTATCCTTTATGAACGTTTCTAAGAATGTACCTCTAATATACTAGTTATTATATTTGATTTTGAAATAGGATAATTTGAAACATGTTGCTAGTGAAATTAGGTGTTGTTTCTTTGAGATTCCATTTAATAGTGGATTTTATTCTGCAGAATGGCTTGAAGCCATAGGTGAATTATTATTTCTGACAAAGGAGATTTTCTCTCAAGGAGACTGTAAGTGCACCTGAGTGTGAAAAACAGTACATTATACCTGTTCTCTGGTAAAACTTCAAAGTGTCAGTAGGGGATGGACAGTTTAGTGGGTAGAATTTTACATGATTCCATTCATATTTTCCATTCTAATTATTTTTAAAATTGTTAAAAAATAAAATCCTGGTTTAAAAGTAAACAGTTCCTTTAAGGTCATGAGATTTGGAGTGAGTTAAATTCAGGCATTTTTTTGAAAGCCAGGTACAAAATAACCCATAAGCAATATCATCACTCACACTGTGCACTGTTCCTAATTCTGATTAAATGGAATGTTAATGTTAATTACCATGTAAAAGCCCTGTGACAGATTCCTAAAATGTCCATTTAGTTGAAGTGTTTCTTCATCTGTTTGTTTGTTCTTAATAGAAATCAAAACCTTTATGTAAAGCTGCTTCTATAAAGCTAACATGTTCTTCCTACCATGAAGATATAAAATGCTAATTAGCTTCTAAGCTGTTCTGAATGATTCGATTAGACTTCTACTATATCCTACTTCTGGTTACACCTTGGATTTTCTTGATTTCTTTTTTTTTTTTTTTAACTATAAAATAGCAACACTGACATCCAGTGTCTAGTTAAATTAATTGCAATTGAGTAGTCCTCAAGGATACTCCAGGTGCAAATCCTCTATTCTTTACACATTTTCTACATATGTTTAAGAGTGAAAGTGCATTCTAGAAAGTAAGAGAAAAAGCCTTCTAAGAGTTAATATGAGCAAGTAAAGACAAGAAAATGAAACAAAAAATTCTTGATAAATATCATCACAAAGGATGAAATAAGTTGTTTCATATAAAGCTATGAGGTGGTATCACTATCAAAAGAAATTCCAGTTCAAGTCTTACTGGTAGAATAATGTAATTATTTTTCCCCTCCCCGATTTTATTTCATTGATGAAGTCTATTCAGCTTAGTAAGTTTAAGCTTTTAGTTCCACTTCTTGAAACATTCACTTTTCATTTTTCCTCAAGGACTGTTCAGGCATTTTAATGCAACTGCAGGATGTAAGTGATGCTAAAGAAGGCCTCTAAGAATCTAAGAAGAAATATGACAGAAAGGAACTCCATGGATGGTGTCATGTGAAAAGGTGAGATTTCCTCAACCCTTAATGTTTGATTTGTCTGTCAGTGGCACAGGAAAGCTGAGACCCTTGTGCCCAACCAGTCTGTCAGTGTCCTGTTATGGGGACCCTTCACTGAATAGTCCTGCTGGATCAGAGGGTGGTTCAACTGCCTTTTTCAGGGAAATATGTCAACAGCATAAGGGAGATCCCTCAGCAGGTCTTCCACTTTATTCAAGTATGTTACCTGCTGCTGGTAGTCGTGAAAGACTCTCACTAACAGTTTGCAGATTAATACTCCTTATTAATAGAAAATTGTGACAGGTTAAGGTTTGAGAGTTGCTGATGATAGTATCTGACTGAAAAAACATATTCAAAACAATACACAGACAAGTTCTAATCCCCAGTAAAAGTATTCAGTGTGCACAGAGTACGGTTCTTACCCAATAGACGTCCCAATTGGGAGAGAAGACAGGTTTAGGCTGTTGACTCATCCCAGCAGTGACAATGGAATCTTTCCTGATAACGGCATTCAGTTTCATTCAGGAAGCATTTACTGACATACAAAATGAGATTCCAAATGCTTTTTAAAATTTTTGAGAGAAAATTGTTAAGAAAAGCACATTCTTAACTAGATGAAAATAATAAAATTTTAAGACAATGTGTTTATGTATAAAAACAGGCCCAGAACTGTAAGAGCTTTGTTGTGGCATAAACCTATAGCAATCAACCCCAGTCAGCAACAAAGCACCACAAAACCGTTTACTCACTTCCCCACCAGCAGAATCAGGGAGACAACTAGAAGGATAAAAGTGAGAAAACTCATGGGTCAAGACAAAGAATGTTTAACAGGTAAAGCAGAAGTCACACGCACAAGCAAAGCAAAATGTGGAATTCATTCACTTCTTCTCATGGGCAGGCAAGTGTTCAGTCATGCCCAGGAAAGCAGAGCTTCATTATGCATAATGCTGATTTGGGAAGACAAACACCATCGCCCCAGACATCCTCCTCCTTCCTCCTTCTCACCCCAGCTTTAAATGCTGAGCATTGTATGGTATGGGATATTGCTTTGGTAAGTTAGGATCAACTGCGCTGGCTGTGTCTCCTCCCAGTTTCCCATGCGCTCCCAGCTCCCTCGCCAGTGTGGCTGAACAGGGAGTAGAAAAGTGTGCAAGCCCTGTTCAGCAATAACAAAAACATTTCTATATTATTAACACTGCTTTCAACAAATCTGGAACACAGATACATACTATCTACTGAAAGTATGAAGTGAAAAAAATTAACCCTACCCCAGCCAAAACTAGCACAGGATTTTTGCTCACTTATTAACCTACAGTTCTTAAAATATGTCTGCTTACGCTTGCCTACAAAATATTTGAAGTATTTTAGGAAATGCTTTCAATAAATTATTAAAGAATAATTGTCAATCCTTCCAGTTAATATGTCCAGTTAATAATGTTAATCCTTCCATGTTGGCACAATCACAATTTTATAAAGGGAAAAATAAGAATGAAATCTATATTCAATACTTGATATCAAAGCTTTCTTTCACCAAAATTATTAAGAGGAGGACTGGACCAGTATCATTTCTTGCATCTAAATACAAATCTTAGGTCCTCAGATGCTTTTCTTCAGGGAAGTCTATATGTTTAGAGACACATAAAGCCTTATGCTGGGTTTGTTAAAAACAGTTATGTAAGGAGCCAAGAACTTGCCAAAAATGTCATGAAGTTACCAGAAACAGTCTTTGTGAAAAAGCCACAGTCAGAAGAAGACACCTGTAATCACAGTGGCTTATCAGATATTCTGTTTAGAATGAGCAAGAGCTGTTACTGTCTACCATATTGCTCAGGTAGCAAAGGGGCTGCCAACACCAGGAGGCAAATGCTCAGTAAGCTAAAGTGGTTTTTAACAGCACAGATGTTATATCTCAATAACTCCCTGTGTGGATATTGTAGATTCCTCTGCATGAAGCGTTTGACTCTACTCTGAATATGGAGAGAAATTCTTCACACCTGAACACACTGAGTGCCTTTTTAGAAAGTTGATTCTTTATCCTACCCTGTAAATGGAGAGCCCCTAATGCTCTGGGCATGAATTTCCTCAAACAAGCTAGTTAATATACTATGCTTTATTTCTGACATTTAGGCACAGTAAGGAAACATTTTTAGAATGGTCCAGTATTTTACCTTCCATTCTAAAAAATCAGTTTTGACATTTCATAATCTAAGTTTGAGAGACAGTAAGGTACTTCAAGACAACATTTTCAAAATATGTTGGTGCCTTTGGTTGCAGGTGAGAAACTAAGCAGGTTAGATGCAAAGGTAGAAATAAGATATAATTATCTCAAGCCAGTAATTCACAGTGCAAATGAACCTCAAATACCCAGTGCAGCTCTGGGAATCCCAGTTCAAAAGAGATATAGTAGAAACTGAGAACAGGTGATCAAAAGTATGGATTAGTTTTCAAGAGAAGTGTTGAGATATGATCAGGACTACTAGTCTGGAAAAGAGACAAATACAGAGCAGCAAGGGATATGATAGAAGTTTTTAATATCCTGATATTAAGGTCAACAGACAACAGCTATCAAGATAAAGAAAAGGAGGGATCAAATAAAATCAGCAGATTGCATATTCAAAACAAAGAGAAAATGAAACTTCTTCACATAATGCATAGTCAAAATAACATCTGGTAGTGTTACCTAGATTTTTCAGACTCTTTCGGAAACTGTTTCATAGATGATACTGGGGGAAATGTTTTTTTGTTTAGAATCATAGAACCGTTTGTGTTGGAAGGGACCTTTGAAGATGGTCTAGTTGCAATCACTCTGCCATAGACATCTTTCACAAGGTAAGGTTGCGCAAAGCCCCATCCGACCTGACCTTCAGCTCTTCTGTCATGGTTTAAACCCAGTCAGCAACTAAATACCACATAGCCCTCTCCTATGGTGGAATGATGAGGAGAATCAGAAAAAACAGTGAAACTCATGAGTTGAGATAAGAACAGTTCAAGAATTGATATAAAATATAATAGTAATACTAATAACACAAACAACTGATAAAAATACTAATGATACTACTATTAAAACTACTACTGATGATGATGAAAAAGAGAGGGAGGGAGAGAGAAATAAACCTCAAGAGAAACAAGTGATATGCAATACAATTGCTCACCACACTGACTGATGCCCAGCTTATCCCCAAATAGTAATCAGGCCCTTCTTGCCAACTTCCCCCTGTTTATAGAATGAGCATGAGTTTCAGTGGAACGCAGTATCAGTTTGGACAGTTCAGGTCAGCTGACTATAGTCCCTCATAGCATCACGTACACCTGCTTTCTGGCAGAGCATGGGACACTGAAAAGTCCTCAATTTAGAGTAAACACTATCAATAATTGTAAAACATGACTATGTTATCAACACTAGAATCATACTAAATCCAAAACACAGCACTATATCAGCTATTAAGAAAATTAACTCTACCCTAGCTGAAACCAGGACAACTTCCAATAACGGGACACTCACAATTGTCCCCGGGCAACCCGTTCCAGTGTCTCACCACTATCATCAAAAAAGTCTAATCTAAATCTACGGGTTTTTTTCAGTTTAAAACTGTTGTCTCTTGTTCTTTCACTACAGACCCTGGTAAAAAGTCTCTATCGTTGCTTTAACCCTCCCTTATGAACCGAAGAGCCACAAGAAGTTTTCCCCAAAATTTTCTCTTCCCCAGGCTAAACAACATCATCTCTCTGCCTTTATACAGCAGAAATGTGTTCCAGCCCCCTGATAATTTCTGTGACCCTCCTCTGGACCCATGTCTTTCTTGTGCTGGAGACCCCAGAGCTGGATGCAGTACTACAGATAGGATCTTAAGAGAGTAGAGTAGATGGAAAGAATCACCTCACCTGACCTGCCAGCCACACTGCTTTTCATGCAGCCCAGGATAGGGTTGACTTTCTGGGCTGCAAGCTCTGGGCTGCAGCTCACATCCATTTTCTTCTCCACCAGTATCCCCAAGTCCTCTGCAGGGATATTGTCATTGAATTCATCACCCAGCCAGTATTTACGTTGGGGATTGCCCCAATTCAGTGCAGGATCTTGCACTTGCCCTCACTGGATTTCATTAGTCCCATTTACTTGTTCCATCAGCCTGCTCACTGCTTTTCTGAATGGCAGCCCAGACTTGGAAGATATTAGATAGCCCCCGTTTTTGGCTGTGCCCTGGAAGCAGCTGGGGCTGTAATAAAAGGAGTGCAGGGAAAAGACGAATGTAAGTGATTATTTCCCTTTACTTGGCTCTGTCCACAACTGGAATATTCTGCTCAGTTTCAACCCCTTCCTACTCCACCCTCCCAATACCAGAAAGAAACCAATAAACTTGAACAAGTTCAGCAGGATGATTAGGCCTGAAGCAGTTGCTCTGTGGGGGGAAGCTAAGTGAGCTGGGCTTGTTCAGCCTGGGGAAAAGACAATTTTAGGGGAACCCAAGCACAGAGTCCCAGTGCCTACAGCGACAGGAGACTTGCCAGGCTTTTCACAGCAGTGTATAGTGGGAAGACAAGAGATGAAAATAAGCTGAAACAAGGTTGGTGCAGGCTGTGTATAAGGAAAGGCTCCTTCACTATGGGGACAGCCAAGCAGTGGAGCAGGCTGCCCTTTGGACAGGAGATTCCACCAGAAACCTGCTGATGTGTTCTCCACTCTGAATTGTCCTATGCACCTGTGACTTTTCTATACTCTTTGTTTGATACTAGATCAACAGACAGAGACACCACTTCTACGCAACATTTCCTCTTATGTATTTAAGGCTTCATTATTAGGATGGAATGGATTGTCCTAATGGAGATATTTTTTTCCATGGCTAAACTTGAGAAGGATGAATAACTTTTTGGACCCTTTCAAAAAGTAATCGAGTTCCTTCTGGTATTCGGCACAATAATACAATAGAGGTGTGGAAAAAAGGAAAAAATTAAGAAGAATCAGAAAACACAGCAACTGAGAAAATACAGATCACTTTAAGGCCATCTGGTTTTGTTTAGCTTAGTTTTTTATAAGAGAAAGGCATTCTATTAGGGCACGTGGGTGAATATTTATTATTTCTTTGATTTTGAGTGAAAGACATTGCCACTTATAGCACTACGATTTTTTAATCAACAATTCTGGCATCTTATCATTACTAATTTAATCCTTTTATAGGGATTTTTATCCATATACTCTTCCTGAGTTATGCCTCATTTCTGAGTGGCATGTTTGGGTAGTGCTGCCCTCCCATTGCCCTTGTGTGGAGCTAATGAAAGACATTACAGTTCTGTAATTCTGCAGCCTTCATCTTTGACAGGCTGTTCTCTGCTATGGCTTTCTGCATTTTGCTCTCATAATCTTGACCATATTTTCCAAAATATGAAGTAAGGATTCTAATTATTCAAAAATCTTCAGAGTAAAAAAAGGATTTTGAAAGAAATCAAGACCTCTGCTAAGCAAATCAGCATTCCAACAGACTACAGTCACTGGATGTCTGAAGGGAAGACACCTACCAAGTCTCTACTCCCATGATAGAGTTACAATTTCAAGTAAGATAGAACTACTTCCAACATAGAATTAGAATACGAATCACATCAAGTGTCCTTAAGACCAAATGATATTGCTGTGCAATCCTGTCCTGAGCGTGCAATGCCTTACACAATCTGTAGTTTCACTATGACCAGAAGCAATTCAGACTGAAAATTATAGCTGGGGGAGGGAGAGGGGAAGAAAAAACTGTTGCATGGATGTAGTTTAAAGTAGGGAAAAAAGTCACAGATGAAACATCTTGGCTTGAAATGCAATAATAAAGGAAAGAAGGAAAGAAAAGACCCCTCAAAATGGTACCACTTCCAGACTCCTTAAATAGGAGCTAGACTTCTATCCTGAAAGACTGGCTGCAAGCTATATTATTCTTCCAAGGTTTAGATTCAGTTATAGATTAAAAAAAAAAAAAGGCAGAGAAGATATCTTTTAATAATTTTACATTTCAAGTCCTTAATGGAATAAAAATATTTTGCTTTTAATTTTAGATTATGAAATAATGAGTATTCACTGCAAATACTAATTGATACTGGGGAATAATTTCATGACAGAGCAGCAGAGTACACATTTTTGGCCAGAGTAATACCTAAGAAAATGGACTAAAATAAGAAACCCATTTGTTTTTTCTAGTATAAAAAATTGCTCAATTCACCCTGGTAGAAAATTCTTCTTTCCCTTCCCTGCCTTGCATTGCCCTGCCCTCTCTGCCTTGCCCTTCCCTCCCCTCCTTTTCTCTTCCTTTCCCCTATCTTCCCACTTTCCTCTCACCACCTTTCTTCCTGATATAAACTTTGAAATTAATCATTTATTAATAAAAGACACCCATTAAAAGGAGATGTATTGGCAGAGTATATTAACTCTTACCATTAAAAGTAAATAATTATTTTTTGTTAATCAGGAAATAAAGATAAACTTTAATGTAATTAAAAGAGACTATTTTAAAAATTAGAAACAAATGTCTTTTAAAAATACTGAAATATGTATTTTTATAATTATATATATAATAGAAAATAATTAAAATGTTACAATAAATGTGCAACTAAATACTTCAAAATATTTACTCTATTATATAGTATTTTGGCTTACTATAAGTCTGTGTAGATAATGATAAGATTAAATTCCATATGAAATGAAGTGACTTAAAACTATATAACAGGATATTACTACACAAATCAAAATCCAAATTACTTTTTTTAACAATTATTCTGTGAAAGATGCTGTAAAAATGAATATTTTCATAGAATTTTCTTGAAGAACACCTTTCTGTAAAAATTTTTATTCAGAGTTGTGTCTTTCTGTATCAGTTAAAAGAACTGATAATATTTTTTTCTTCTGTGTTATAGTTACTCCTATTTAATATTTCCTATTATTCTTTCACTTTAATTTATAGCTACAGTCACAATTTTATAGAATTTACAAGGTTTTTTGAGACATTAAGAACAATAATTTGCATGTTAGCATGTTTACTAACTTCCTGGGAACATTTATATGATGTAAGTTTTGAATTTGACTAGCTGAATTGCAGAATTCTACCTAAAAACATTAGTACACCTTGTATCTAACAAATGTAGACAAAATCCAGTTGAGGTATAACATATTCTATTTCTTCCATAGTCACAAGAACTTATGAATCAGCACAAATGAGAATATGGTCACAGGCAGCTGAAAGGGCATAACTGCAACTAGGCTATGTTTGAATATAAAAGCTATTAAAGCTTACTGTTTTGATTAACTTGCCTTCTGTACAGTAGCCTTCAAAATTTCTAAACCTATATAGGGTCAGCTTTTCTTCATAGTACTGTCCTTTTATTACTTTTGATAAACCTTTTTGAGGTTAGTATGTCTCCTTTTTTAAAATTAATTTTTATCTGAATTATAAGTGTTCAGTTACAGATATTACATTATTTAGACATTTAGACATCAAGATTAGACTCATATGTGGAATTTTATTAAAAAGTTGCATTTTTTCATCATATCCTTCAATTTTTTTCTACTTCTGTTTTCAGCTGAGAACAGCAGGGTAAAAGCTACTAATTTTCATTGACTAATCTTAGGTGATATAAATTTCCTCAGTATTTTCTTTGGTCCCTGGATAATTATGGCAATAGAAAAGACCATAGAAAAGATAGCTACAACATATCTTTTCTTTCAGAATATCTGGTGTCACCTATTTTAAAACAGACTTAATAAGCTGATACAATTAGTATTCTTTCTTGCCATCTACAGGATATATGCAATTACTTAACTACCTCACAAAGTTAATGGGCCACCTGTAACGTCACTGAAAGTAGTTAGGTCCATTAGGTATTGGAGTCTGCAGATCAAAAACATTAAGTACTAAAGTCAACCCCCACTTGAATGAGCTGTGAACTTCTAAAGATTATTTGCTACATCAATTAAAAAAAAAAAAAAAGTACTGTGGGGCTTTCACTGAGTAATAAGGTTATTTGGGCTGGCAGGCATGCAGTCAAAATTAAAGGGACTTTGAGAAGGACTTTACAATCTTTGTTTCAGAAATGTTTTCCTTGAGCTGATTGTCTGACAACATTTAGCAACTGAAGACCCCTTGTGATACTGAAAACTCAGTCTTGCATCTAAACTCGCATGAAAAGGCAAAGTTTAGACATATGTTTATTCCTCATCTATTTTATACGTATTTTGGTGGTGAATTGTACTGTCTCCAGCTAGAATGGGGCTAACTTTTTTTGCATCATCTACACTGGTGCTTTCTTTTGTAAAGACGCTGTTGACAACTCCCAGTGTTTTTAGTATCACTAAACAGTGCTTCCAGAGCATGAAGGCCTTCTCTGTTTCTTTGTCTGTGTCATGCTCAGTGAGCAGGCTGGGAATGCCCTGCATTGCCCAAAAGTATGTTCCATACCATGTGATGCCATGCCAGCAACAAAAGCTTCAGCAGGGATGTTTGTGGTTATGATGTTTATCTTCCCAAGAAACTGCTATATGTGCTGGTGTCCTGCCAAAGAAGCTAAACATCTGCTTGACGATGGGAAGCAGTAAATAAATTCCTTTCTTCTTTGCACACTCAGTTTTTGCTTCACCTAATAATCCACCAGTATCTTCACCTGCAAGTTTTGTCAACTTCCTGACTTTTCTCCCCGCTCCATGGGAAAGGGTAATGAGAGGGCTGGGTGATGACTACTGTCTAGGGTCAATCAGTGACAAAGATGAAGCAAAACTTGTTTTTTTTAGTAAAACTGTACTACAATATTTTGTGGAATTTGATGCTGCTATTGAAGCTTGACCACTGTGCAGCAGGGAAGAATGGTGTTTGAAGGCTACCAAATGGACACTCCAGCCTGGTATTCTCCTATTTTGTAAAATATCAAAAACTAGTTCACAAAAGCATTAATAAGGACATATAGTAAGTGTTATCCAGTATGCTTCGCTCCAAATAAAAACCCTCTGAACAAAAAAAAACCCAAAAGAAACAAACAAATTAAAAAAAATTAACAAGAATCAGAAAACACAGCAGCTAATTTCGTCCAGAGTACCTTAACGACTCTAGTGATGGGGGAATCAGTTCTCATCTCCAGTACAGACACATGCAGTGCACCCTTAGGAAATTCTGAATGTGAGTTTAAATGACAAGAGGAGACTCATCTAATCGAGGGAAATTTTGTGTTGGAACTCATTTTCTAGAATAAACCATCTTAATCACACATAAAGCTTAAGCAGTTCTATTTTATATACGACTGTTATCCTTTTATGACTGTTAGACTTTAAACAACGCTGAAGTTGCTGTTGGTTTTTCCTGAAGACTGAGTCTGTGCAAACCCAGGAGTGAAGTATCACCAGTTTTACTTTTTATTTGGTGAATAAGTACTACATGCTCAATGGCCAGTCCTTGGAACTCCAGCCTACAGGTGTGAGCCAAGACATCTGTAAAGCAATGGCAAGAAAAGAATCAGTTCTCCAAGGCACAGTTTCCTTTGCACATATATGATTATTAAAGCTGAAATGTGAGCTCCCCTCAGTTGAAGTCCGTGCCCTAGTTGAAGCTTCAGTTGAAGTTTGAGCCCTAGATCTGTCCCTTCCGCCTTCTCAGCTCCAATTCACTTACTGCTGTGTGCCACCTCTGCCTTGGGAAGATTTGTTCCATGGTGTTGCCCAGTTTGTATCTTTTGCAGACCATGTAAGTATATAAGTTTCAGACTTTTATGACAACCTGACTATATGTTTACATTATTCATTGAATTCTTAAACTGTCTTTAATACATATCTAAAGTATTTATCACTGATATGTTTTCCATATAGCATTTGGGATGGCAGAGGCTGTCTACTTACATCTGTTCTTTATTTCTGTAGCATTTATGTTCCATAGCCTTGACTGCTTTATCCTAGTGTTTATACCTTACACTGTTATGACCCACATTCTACCCTTATAGGCATAAATAGATTGCAGAATTTCATCTTCCAAAGACAAATAAGCTGTCAACAAAATTCTAAAAAAATAAAAATATAAAAAAAATTATGCTTCAATTATTTATGATCTTTTAAAGAATAGGATGGAATTTAAAAGGATCAAGTGCAAGTATTTGAATTAATTGGCAATGGTTAATTCCACGAACATATGATGGGGAACAGTGGGTCAGGCAGCTGTTCTTCTGATATGGAACTTAAGCAAATAGATCGCAAATTGAACATGAACTACCAATGTCATGCCCTGTTAGAAAGACAAATACCATTCTGACATTTAAATATCAGTTTAACTTACATCAAATGTGAATAATCCATCAAGTCTTCTCAATATTATTAAGGTGCTAGCTGGTGTACAGTGGTCAGTTTAGGTTATTGTGGTTAAGAAAGATGTGTATGAATGGGAGAAGATCCTGGAGATAGCTGTGAGAATGATCAAGAACATAAAGACTTAACAAGAAAAAAATGGAAATTCTTTTTCAATAAACTGAACTTAAAACTAGTTTTGTCTAGACACGGCATAATAATACCCTTCACCCAATGAAGATATTAACATTATTAACCTCTATAAAGGTCAGAAGCACTGAGTTACCTGGGAACTCTGGACTCTGAATGTCATTAAGGCCAGGTTAGACAGTTGCCTCTTTGGATTGAGCCCACCTTGCTATGGAATACATAGACTTCTCAGGGTCATTCTTTTCTACCATGACTTTATTAGTACAAATAGCTTTTCAAGGCTTAACTTGAATTGTAAATTGATATTTTTTATCCTATGCTAACAATAAAACATAAACTTTTACCATGAACAAGGAAAAAAACACTCTTGTGTTTGAAATGTTAAACATTTGGGACATTAGAATTTTCTGATTAGTTCAGACGCAAATGAGTGTATATGTCTGTATTATCATAAAGATGACTTCTTTTAATGGTACTTCCTTTGTTAAGTATCTCCCATTCTCAGGCAACGGGTACCCATCGTTATAGACAAAAATGTGTGCTATCAGTATAATCTGCTACATACTTTGCAAGGTCCTGCATCAATCAGGGTATGTAAATGTGATCGATATGAAAAATGCCTCATCTAATTAGCTTTTATCCTTCCTAACCTTACCAGTACATTTGGAAGATATTAAATGGAATGCTGGATGATAAAACAAAAGACGGGCTATATATACTCTTAAAGAAGTTATAACTTAGACAGGCATAATTTGTTTTCATCTGTTCCCCAATAGACTTTTGGTTACCTACCAAATATTTTCCTGTCACATTTCCTGTTTTAATCACTTTCTGCTTAGTCTTTGGTGCTGTTAAGAAAAGTTTAAAAAAATTTATATGGAAGGAAGATATATTTCTCTCTTGAAAACTGAGTAGATTGCTGAATCCTTGCAAAACGATATTTTCCGGCCTGAGAATCAATCTAACAAACTGCATCCTAAAAGCTAAAACATACAGCCATAAAAATGAAATAGAGCGGTTTATAAATTTTAAAATATGGATGCTATTGTCACATACACACACAATTGCACACATGTACATAGAGTTTTACTCTATCAAAATTTGTGTGTGTATATATATATATACATATATATATATATACACATAAAGTTTAGCTACTGTACCTCAGGATACAGAATTTCCTAAAACTTTCATTAATAGGAAGCCATCGAGCTGTTTGGTAATTTTCCTTCAATTTCTTTTTTTTTTTTTCTGGAGCTGCTCCACTGAATTTATTTCATGTGCTTTAATACAAGCATACATTTTCATGCAGGTGTTAAAATCTGAATCCTTATTGCTCCTGTTATGAAGGCACTATCCCCTTGCATTCAAATCTGTTCTCTTCCAAATGTTATACTCAAGTGAATCAATATAAACTCATTTTAATTAAAATATATATATAAGAATTTTTCTTATTCTATAAATTATTTTCATGTAAACTTTAACCCTTAGGATCTGTTTATGCCAGTGGTTACTATATTAAAGATAAACATGTCACCACAATAGTGGCATTTTCCTGATGTATTAGACAATTTCACTACTAGAAAAATAATGTTGGTGATAAAATATTAGAGCAATGCCACAATGGTGATGCATTATTGACTTTAAAAGCTGGACACTGTAAATATATTGCAATTCTTCCCAAATTATAATAAAGAACACTTTTCTAGGTCTGTGGCTTAAAAAGAACTATTCATACAAAAAAAAAAAAAAAAGGAAAAGAAAATAGTTATGTGAAGACATAAGTTCTATATGCTTCCAATATCCCTTCTCAGTTTGTAGTCTGAAAAAATACCTGGACTCTGACACAACTACAGACTATTCTATTTAAACAAAATTACTTTGGGATTTTGAGGTGTTCCTGTCCCAGCTGCAGTGAAACCTGAGGTGTGAGGATTGAAAAAGAACAATGCTTCTGATAACTCAGATTAATATTTCTGCACATAATGAACACATCAAGAGTAGTTGTGGTTCAAGGCCTTTCCACAGCACAAACCCATCAATGGTCAGCTCTGACCTGCAGCGAGAGCTTTGAAATGGCCATTAGTTCATAAATATTTTGCCTGAAACCAAGAACAACTAGTACAGAAAGGAAGGTGTTGGGAACATAGGGTTTGTTTGAGGTTTATGTGTTTGTTTATTTATCTTAATTATTATTTCCAGTCAAGGGGGTGTCACAAGGGTGGCTGCAGGGGCGCTCTGTGAGGGGAGGCCGTGGCTGCCCTGTGCCAGACACAGCCACTTCCAGCTGGCTCCAAACCACCCAACTCAGGGAATGGCTGAGCCCACAGCCGAGGCAGGGGGTGCTCGGGAAAAAAAATTAAGAAGGGGCGAAATGCTGTATGGCAGAGAAGACTGAGGAAAGGAAAGTAAAGTAAGAGAAACATCCTGCTGATACAGAGGTGAGAGATGAAGAGGGGGAGGAGGAGCTGCAGGTAGGGGAGCAGAGGTCCCACTGCAGCTTCCAGAGTAGCCCATGCAGAAGCAGGTTTATCCAGAAGGGCTGCAGCCGTTATTTAAAATGGTGTTCATGCTTGCAGACTTAAAAAGTTTTGAAGAAAATCAAGTTTTGTGACTTTAGGTAATAACTGTTGGTAGATTTGCATGTTTTCGAAGGATGTCATTAGAAAATGATGTGAATGCAGCTTGTCATGGCGCCGTAGCCAACTAGGTAGCACTTTTCGTGGCAGTAACAAGAAACCATCCCAGGAAGAATACTATAGCGATGAATGTGGAGGGAAAGCCTGTATAAAGGAAAGACTATGTAAACACTTAGCCACTGGGAACTCTCAAATCCGGAGAATGGATGGAAGCTTGATGCATTGTAGCAATGTCTGTATTACTAGGACAACTGCTTTCTTTTGCCCTGTAGGGAATTCCTACATTGGTTCTGTTGACTGTAAGAAATTTCATAACAAAGGAGTATCACTTTTGTTAACAGGGACTTTTTCTGAGTGATTTGGTACATCATCTGCAGTTCATCTTTTCAGCATTTTCACACAGAGCTGTCTGTACATGAACCAGGACAGACCTTAAAGATTATTTCTCCTCAGACAAAGCAACGAAAGCAACCAAAAACTGAGACAGAACTACATTCAAGAGGAAAATTGATTTTACGTAAGGGTATAAGGAAGTAATATATAATTTTGCCCTACTTCCCTAGTGTTTGGATCTTTTTACTTGCAATCTGAGTGTGATTCCAACAGATATTGCGGAGGTAATACACGCAGTCAGAGTTTCCATGCTTAGTCCTTCTCTTCATTCAGATGCTCTGGAATCTGTAATTATTAAGAAACAGTTTAGCCTGTTGCAGGAGAAAGTAGGTTGTAAGTCAGAATTGATTGTAATGTCTGAAAGGAAATTTCAGAACAGAGGTAATTACTTCCTTTATGACTATTACCAATAAAAGAAATACTTTATTGAAGGTGTATAGATATGGGGTTTAGATTTGGTTTGGTTTACTTTTACTTGACAGTGATTGTTGAAAGATTTTTTTTTCTTTGGCTTTTTAGTAAAATATTACTTTGTCTAAACTGTGGCCTTTGCCGACACATGCCCATGACAACTCTTGCTGTCCCTCATTGAATCAATTCTAATTTACATCTGCTCTATCATGTCCATAATTTGTCTTTCACAAAGTCATGGCTCATAGTGTCATTAATCATGCCAAAATTTCTAACTTTCAAAGTTTCTGTGGATAGCTTGGGTGCTGACGGCATGGATTTTAGTGTTGAGATTAATTTGTGTTGTAGTGCTTTTGGAATTCTGTAGAGGCGTGTTTGCTTTTCATCATGCAGACATTCACTCATTCACTGACTTACCTGGAGAATGTCAAACATATTTATGGAAAGGAGTTTCTCATCTAAAGCTTGAGTGCATTGTTTATAATTACTGTTATTATTAATTAATTCAATATTATATTGTTGCTGTGCCTGTAGTTATTATTTTTCCCCAAAGCTAAAATAATCTAGCAATGAGAACTGCTATCTTCACTTCCAGTGGGTAACCATGGACACACTGCTTAGAACGTGTAGGTCAGGTTTTTTTCTGGGTTTAGACACAGTGTCTAAAAATCCACCTGTGCTAAGAAATGAGACCAGGCCACTCAATACAGAAAAGGTATCCACCTACCATAGTGAAAAAGGTTAGAAATATATCTGGTTTGAATATGCAGAGCATAATAATTCTGCTTCCTAATTTCCCTGTAATTCACTTTGCATGCTTCCAGTATTCTATGTGCATGTCTCAGAATGTAATTAAATTTTAAAAATTAAATTTCATTATACACATCATATCTAAATACATGCAGAACCAAAGACAGGAGTACTTTTTTTCTAGCTGTGTATTTCAACAGGAAAAGGCAAGGATAAAAACTGATTAATTCTTTGCTCTGTAACTTTGATAAGAGCACTATAGAGTAACCTACCTTCTTCCATAAACATTTAGACACATTTCATGAAGGGGAATGTCTCTTATTAAAAAATCCCTAATTTACATGTTCAAATGAAACTGCTTTTCAAGTTTCTTATTCACCAATTTGAAGGTAGAGGGAAATATTCTATACAACGGCACCTTGGATTTTAATTTACATATGCAGGTGCACAGTCAATGGAAGAGTGGAAATTTATCAATTTGATTATAGAACATGAATTCTAAAATGTATTTATAAAGTCAAATTGAACCTGATTGTAAACACATCAGTGAGAAACAGTGTAAACCTAAAGAAGATGGGTAAAATTTCCAGAGATATTCCTTACATTCCTATGCTCTTTTAAGAATTATTTAATGGTTAAACTGTTATTTAAAATTTTTAACTAAGTTTTTATTTCATGCACATGATCTGAAATAAACTCTTTGTTCATTAAATATGATCCTCTGAAAATATGAGTACTATTAATATCAGAAATGGGGAAAGAAGAATAAAACTGGGAAAGCTAATAGCAAGGTCTCAGAATTTTTTATATCATCACCTTATGTGTAATGCAGAATAATACAAAACTCATGAGATATTTCATGGATATTATTCAATTTATGAAACATGAATTATGTCACAAACCCCACATTTTGTTGTCTTTGCCTTGCTCACTCATATTGCATGCATTTATTCTGTATCACATCTGAAATCCATTACCACGTTACTCATGGCAAGTATTCTCAAATTATATTTTTTATTTTCCCTCTCTAAAAGATATTGAATCACAAATTTTAGGTGGAATTTAGCATTTTTCACATTTTGAAAATTAGGTTTTCAAGGTACATCTTATGTTTGCTACAGAGACACAGTTTACATTAACTTTCTCAACAAATTATAAAATTTTTCATTTTGTTTTTCTCTGTAGTATAACAGGAAATAGAATGCAGACTAGTCTTTAAGGTTAATTTCAGAGTAGTGTAAAGCACAGTATGGTTATGTATGATTATGAATTTTTTTTACCTAGCTTTGTTTATGGGAAGTGATGGTTCTGAACTACAGTAGTACATTGAAAGTTATAAGATCTGCTTGATTTTAACAAAAAAGAAAGGGTTTGATCTTTCATAAGTGATTATGCTAATCTATCTCATCCATGTGAAGTTAAATAAAGTGACAAATTAAGTGGCAAGACATACGAGGGAGAATTTCAACACGGCCTTTGGAAAATAATCATAACTAAAGAATTCATTTTACATAGATTGTTAATGCAAGTTCAGAGAATATATTACGCATTCTGACAACACAAACAATTTCTTCAGCACAACTATTTTGTAATATCTTCAATTTATTTTTTTTAAAGAAAATGCATTTAATCTTCCTGGGCCAAAAAGGTCCTATTTTAAAGCAGAAGTTTCCCATCAATTATATAATGAGTAAGAAAGGAAAGTGAATGTGCCAGTAAAATTAACAGCTGCTATTGCACTGAGAGAACTATAAACAATAATCAGCACAGAAATCAGTCAAAAAGATGGTGACAGATTGATGCATAAATAACTTTATTTAACTGAGCACTACACAAGTAAAAATGTTTAGTATGTTTCTGAAAAGGAGCAGAGTGTGATAAGTGCTGAAGGATTTGTAGAAATTTAAAACTCTTAAAGGAGATATTTTTAAGGGGCTGGTTAAAAGTTCCAGGGAAGAGATTTCCAAAGGCAGTCTGAAAGGACAGCCTTAGGCACAATGGAAAATAAACAGGATTTACTGCAGTTAAATAGAAATTTCTTACATCTTAGTTTTAAATAGAAAAGATTTATTCTGTGATACTATTAGAGACTGAAAAGGAGAGAAATGGCCATATATTACTCTCAGTTTCCACTACTGCACGTGGTAGTATCTATGCAGAAGCTGTTTAAATGTCATTGATTTTACACCAAGGTAACTAAGTTGGTTTAGCTGATGGTAAAGAATGGCATCTGTGTGCAAATCCACAGGATGCATGTTCTTCACCTTGGTGAACATCTAGTAGTGAAGTGCCATCAAAATAGCTTTTCTGAAGAATAATTTCTTCATTGGAGCTACTCATGGAGAAACACTGAGTCTAATTGTTGATGCATCATTTTATTGATTACTCTTGAATATTTGCTATAGTTGTCCAATGTTTATTTTGGGCACAATTTATACTGTATAAAATAATACATACTACTGTGTTAATATTGCTCTCTGTGCTTTTTACTGCATGACCAGAGCCAGTTTATAATTCATGCAGGATTAAAGTCACTATCAAACATATTCTTTGTCAGTTTGGACAGAGGACTAAAATAGATGAAGTTTTCTGTATATAAATAACAATTCAATTTCACAAACACAGGCCATGAACCTAATCCAGTTCAATTCAGAATCAAATTTATATGAACTTAAAAACAAGTCATGAAGTTGGCAATTTCTTCAAATAGGAAATAATTAGAGACATAAATAAAAGTAAATCAGAAAAGTAACTTGAGATAACACCTTTTAACAGCCTTACAGGTAACCACCTCCAAAATATCTCCAGTGTATAATTTTGCAGGTAATCAAGGGGCAGCACTGGTAAGTGAAATGAGAGGATAAAAAATTCCACTTAGTGAAAACCTGAAATCAACATGATATATTGAGAATAACTTCAGAAAAGCACAGGCTGGGAAAATTATCACTAACATCTATGAAAACAAAAGCAACTTTTAACACCTTGTAGGCTGCTATTGATCATGGAACTCAGCATGATAATATTAAGCAGAAAATACAAATAAAACTTGTTAACAATTGTAAATGCTGATCAAGCTATAAATTCAAAGTAATGTATGATAATGCCTAAAGTGTTTACATTCAAAGATGTAAGTACAGTATTATTTATCAAAGTTAATTAGCTTTGTCAGAGAAGCAGCAATATCCAACAAGTTTCTAGAACTAGTTAATAAAATGTCAGCCTTAGTGGAATTTATCTTCATAAAAATTCTTCACTGTTCATATATTAATATCACCCAAACAATCAGTCAAGACTGAGACAGCTCAAGTATAATTAGGTAGAAGTGCAGAATAAATCTGTTAGTACTAAATCATACTGAGAAACAAGAGATTACAGGTATCACATACACCACCAGCAGATATATTCTGAACTGAGCCCCAAAACCAAGTTCAGTTATAAATATTTAAATACAAACATAATGTAATGTCAAATATGCATTTTTCTTCATAAAGAACAAGGCTTTTCAGATTAAAACAGCAAGCAGAAATTGGGGACGATAAATTCATTCAATAGATTATTCAATAAATCAAGATATAGCACTTGAAAGCATCTGTGAATCTTGTTTATGAAATATTATAAAATTATATACTTTATAAAATCTTATAATTTTATAAATTATAAAATTATATTCAAATCTGTGTATATTTTATTTTCCTATGCAGAAAAGGATAATGTAACAGTGTTGCACAGAGATAAACACAGAATGAGTAGGATGTAGATGATGTCTTGCTGGTAAATGCTCTGTGTGAGCAAACTCAGGAACTTGATCATAGAATCATAGAATGGTTTGGGTTGGAAGGGACTTTAAAGATCATCTAGTTCCAACCCCTCTGCCACGGGCAGGGACACCTTTCACTAGACTAGGAATTTCTTCCTCATACCTAATATAAACCTACTCTCTTTCAGTTTAAAGCCATTGCCCCTTGTCCTGTAGGACATGCTTTTGTAACTAGACTTGCCCCATCTTTCTTGTGGGCTTCCTTCAGGTACTTGAAGGCTGCTGGGTCACTCGAAGCCTTCTCTTCTGCAGGCTGAACAATTCCAGTTCTCTCAGCCTTTCCTTATAGGAGAGGTGTTCCATCCCTCTTATCATCTCGGTGGCCTTCTCTGGACTTGCTCCATAAGGGTCAATGTCCTTTCTGTGCCAGGGACCTCAGAGCTGGATGCTGTGCTCCAGGTGGGGTCCCATCAGAGTGGATCCCTTGACCTACTGGCCATGCTACTTTTGATGAAGGCCAGGACACAACTAGCTTTCTGATCTGCAAGTGCACATTGGCAGGTCATGTCCAGCCTCTCATCCATCAGCACCCTTAAGTCCTTCTCAGCAGGGCTGCTCTCAATCTGTTCATTCCCAGGCCTGTATTGATACTGTGGGTTACCCTGACCCAAGTGCAGCATATTGTACTTGGTCTTGTTAGACTTCATGAGGTTCCCAGGGGCGCACTTCTCAAGCTTGTCTTACCTTCTTGCTCCTGGGGATTGCTAGCTCTTGCAGTCTATGGAAGACTTCCTTAAGGATCTGCCAGCTCTGCTCTGCTCCATTGTCCCTGAGGAAGCTCTCAAGGGACTCTTTCTCTGAACTGCTGGAAGTTCGCTTTCCTAAAGTTCAGGGGCCTAACTTTACTCCTTACCTCATCCATATCCCTTGGGACTGTAAACTTCACCAATGAATGATTACAGCAGCCCAGGCTGCCTCCAGTCTTGACCCTAGTTAGATTGTTTGCATTGGTTACCAGAAGATCCAGTATCACATTCCCTCTGGTAGGTCTGGCTCAAGAAGTTATCTTCCATGAATTCCAGGAGTGTCTTGTTTTTCCTATTGCTCACCATGCTACTTTACCAGCAGATGTTGGGGAGGTTGAAGTCCCCCAGCAGGCCAAGAGCCTGAGACCACAATGGCTTCTGCAGCTGGAGCAAGAAGGCTTCATGAGTAGGTTCCCCTTGGTCAGGCAGCCTGTAGTAGGTTCCCTTTGTTGTCTCAGTCCTTGATTCTTACCCACAGGGTTTTGACCCACTCATGGCTGTTCTTCAAGACAAAACTCTTCACACTCAATCCACCTCCTGATGTAGAGGGTAACCTCTCAGGCTTTCCTTCCTCCTGTCTCTTCCAGACAGCCTGTAGCCATCGATAGCTGGACTCTGGTCACAGGATACCTGCCACTAAGTTTCAGTAATGGCAAGAAGAGCATAACTTTCCAGCAGCACAGAGGCTTCTTTGTTGCCCATGCTGTGTGTGTTGGTGTACAGGCACCTCAGCTGGGCTGTTGGCTGTGCTGCCTTCCTACAGGAACAGCCCCTAATTCCTTTGAGATGTTTCCCTGGTGGCTTCTCTTACCTCAGGAGTCCCTGGCTCTGTAAGTCTGTGAGAGTGCTCCAGTGTGACCAGCACATTTCAGTCAGTGGCAGAAGGTCCTTGCTAGCATTCTGTCCCTTTAGTCCTTGCATATCACAATTTGCCAGGGACAAGCCTGATATTGCTACTCTCTCCCATCACGTCTAGTTTAAAGGTCTACCAATGAGCCCCGCTAGTTCCTGAACAAGGACTCTACTCCCTTGATGAGAAAGGGAGCATTTTAACATTCCATTGTTAAAACCCTCACAGTTTTGGGGGTGACACTAGCACAGAGCCATGTATTAATAGACTCTGCCCGTCTGTTTCATCCAACATTGCTACCTTCAACTAGAAGTATAGAGGAGAGTATTACTTTTGCCCCAGATTCCCTTAGCAACCATCCCCTGAAGTCCTTTTTGATCACCTTCTGACTACACATTGTCACTCATACGGACATGTTTCACTGAGGGATCTGAATTAATTTTCATAGGTTATACATCTGAACTGTAAGCCTCAATATACGATTAACTTCAGGCATGGCTAATTTCAAAAGAATACTGAAGTCTTAAAGGTAGAAGCCACAAAAACTCTCAGAAATGACAGGAGTTTGACTAAAAAGCTAGTGGTTGTACATTTACTAAAGTGAGCAGGGCTATGCACCCACTAATATACATACTTTTTGCTCATGCTTATGCATTTTTAAGTATGTTAATAGATTCTTCACTTCTTTAGAAACTACTTGCTGATGTAGCTTCAATTAACACTCTATTAGTCCATAACTTCATTAAAACTCTTATCTGCCCACTCTTATCTCAGTGGGAATGGGTAAAGTTCAGCTTTTGACTATGGAATAATTTTTATACTCTTGTGCTAATAGATCAACATTAACTACCACAGCACTAATACAAACATTAAAGAAGTTCAGTGGGAGCCTAACCTTTAACACGAGTGAACTGTGAGTCCAGACTTAAAGGCAGAATTGTTCTCCACATGACTTGAGATACAGTAGCGAATATAAAAATACATTATATGATATTACACATTTACATAAGGTGTAGTAAAATATACTAATGTGTATCCAAGCAATAAGTGAAAAACACAGAGAAATTTGTATTCTAATTGTGTCTCCCAAGAAAGACATTAGAAAATTAAAAAGTCACCCAGTGGGAACTGAGAGACTGAAATTATGAAAGAAGCAGTAGAAAGTAGTTGATAAAACAGATGAGAGAGAAAACAAAGGTGAAAATTAGGATAGAAATAATTCTCAATCAGATTGATTTTGGTTTTACTTGACCTTTGGCCATCAACTGAAAAAATCTATTTTGGCTATGTCTGCAATATATTCTAACCATACCATCTTACATTTTTACCTAAGGAATTTTCGTTTACAGGTTTAACTTGGAAGAAACGTGGTATGAAGAACAAGCTGCAGGGTATAGATTGCCAAAAAAGAGTTGAACATGATTGCGGTAATAATATGGGAAGAGAAAAGCAGTGCACTCACTTCTATTTTAAAAGGTGAGTAGAGTACTCGATGTGGGTTTTTTTCTTTTTTTCTGGAAGATGTAGACTTTTTATTATTATATAACAACAGTAATAATAATAAAGCAAATCAAAAAAAGCCAAATCTTCTCCTTATCAAGTAGAAGGTATTGACACTAATCCAAAGCAAGTATTTTAATTTTGCAGATAAATGTTTTCTGAGAAACAGTAAGTCCGAAAAGAATGTAATAGTGAAGTGCGAATCTGCAAAATATGTCAAAAGGGAAAAAAGAAAAAAGCTGAAGGGTTTGGTCTTTTATTAGATTACTTCAGTGGATTGCTCTGCAACTGAATGATCAGCCAAAAGTTTCTTATACATTCCTGTAATTCTCTCTCTCTCCCTCTCTCTCTTTTTCTTTCTTTACTGCTTCCTCTTCTAATTTGCACTTCTTGATAATTGGGTAACTTAAACTTGGAGAGATTAGAATTTGCTAAGTCAGTTCTTTGTGAAATGCTTTATGTTGATTGAAGGTTTGTTTTAAATTTTAGCCAAGTTCCCTTATGTTCCAAAGTTTGCCTGTAAAAGTGTGTTATTTTGACCCCCTAAGAAGCGTCACAGCCCATTTAATAAATCTGTCAGGTGGTTTTTTTTAAGTAAAATACCTTCAGTGAACTAGTTAGAAGAGCCTGGGTTCTTACACAGTCCTTACTCAGATCGCACTGTTTTACAAAGTAGTTTAACAGAGTTCATAAAATCTGATTAGGACTAATATGGTAAAGAAGACATTAAAATAGTTTCTCTTTGCAGAGCAGAGTTTCACCCACAATGAGCAAGGAAATAATTTCAGAGTGAAAATCTTTCATGTATATATATTGTCCAATGTTGTTTGTACTACACTGAGGTACTAGATTTTAAATCCCAGATCAACATAAAAAGGAAGATAGTAAACTTAGCACTCCTAGATCTACAGTTCTGCCATTATCACTAACACATAAAGCATTAGCATATTGTAATACAAAATTACAACTCCCACAGTCAAAGATTAAAATACTGCAGGCAAGGAAATAATACACCATAAATCCCAGGTGGCAGTGACCAGAAAAAAAACGGTTTTTTAATGTATCTGACCATTTGCAGTGTTCCCACCCTACTTCACAACTGGACAATATGAATTTGGGACATTTGCATGAATTTACCATATATAATAAAACTGAACAGTGTATTCAATATAAAGTTATGATGAGCTGTGCCTTTTTCATATGTACAATACATGAGTTGTATTAACAAATTACACCCAGCTGAACCATAAACTCTACTACTTCTTTCAAACAATTTCAATAACTCAGAATCCTAGATTATTGCAATGACTCTTTAGATGCCCCAGTTGATAAAACAAATATTGTGCCTCTCACAGCTTTTACTGAGGGATTTTTATTGCTTTCAAAGTCTACGTGAATAAACGTCTAAGTTCAATAAAAACCCAAAGTGTTAGCAATCTTAATCACATAACAATTTAAAACTGTAAGAATTTATAAAATCAGTAACAACCCAGTGTTCCAGACTTAAATATATACAGAAACTGCTATTTCAAAGCAAAGTAGAAAGCCTAAATGGTGTGGTCAATAATGAAATATTAATAGAGAGTAGGACCTATATTTTCATTTCATGTGATGTCTTGCATAAAAGTCTATGTTTCTAATAACTGCTACAAATATTTTCAAAGTTTCTCTAAAAAAGTCTGTTCTGAAATATTTATTTCCGCAAAAACACATGAAATATGTTACTGACATGCTATGATTTACTGATTTTTTTATAAAGACTATTCTGATTTTTTTAAAAATTAAAACTATACCTTAGTTTTTTACTACTGCTTTCTAAAAAAATAAACAAAACCTGAGCTATTAATTTTGTAAGGACAAATTAGTTATAGAAAATTCTGCCAGCTCAGACTTAATTCACATTTATCTAATAATAAGGAAATAAATATTTTGTGTATTTTCCCTTCAACTGTCTAAAATTTCCAGAGTTGAAAAGAAATTGGCTTTTACTGAAACTAGTTTGCCATTTAATTGTGACTGTTGCTTTACAGGGTCACAAAAATAAATCAAATACTCATTTCTTAGGTATATTAATTTATTTCTGTAATGTTTCATAAAGAAAGCATAATATGTCATATAGTAAAACCACCTGCTCAAAGTAGGTCCAGCTAATGCAGGTCGCTCAGGGCTGTATCCCAAGTTCTGAGCATCTCCAAGGAACTCTGACCAATGGTTAAATGTTTTTTCCTTATATCTAATCAAAATTTCCTGTGTTACATCTTGTGCTTGTTGCTTCTTGTCTTGTCACTACATGCTTTCAAGAAAATCTGTCTCCATCTTCTCTATACCGTTTTATAATTCTAGAAAACAATAATATCTCTCCTTATCTTACTTTTTCCTCAGGCTGAACAAACTGAATTTCCTCAGTGTCTCCTCACACTGCACACACATCAGAACCCTAATCATCTCAACCAAACTCAGCTGAATTAAATCTAGTTCATTCAGGACTTTCTGATAATAAGATGGCCAAACTAGGTACAGCTCTTTAAAAACGTTCTCAAAAATACTGAATCGAGAGAGAAAATCACTCTCCACAACTACGTCAAGCTACTTCCTTCATAAGAGAGTATGTGGTGGTCTTTCTTCTTTGCATATTACTGACTTATCTTCAATTTGGTACTGCCAGACCCTTTTCAGTAAAGTTCCTTGCTATCCAGACAGCACCTAATCTGTCCTGTTTCACTGAATTATTTTATTTCAGAACAAAGACTGCATTTTCTTTTATTGACACTCATGAGCTTTCAGCCAGCCCATTTCTTGTACTTGTTGACATTCCTCTGAATAACATGTTAATTGCTTCCCCATGTTTAATTGCTGAGTATTCAATCTGTTATGTCAACCAAGTTATTTAATTGTATTGTCCTCAGTAGCAATTCCCAAGTAATGCCACTAGAAACCAGCCACCAGCTGGAAGCATTAACCACACCACTTTGTATCTTACAGCCCAGCCATTTTTCCATCCACCTGTTTTGTCCAGTCCAGGTGAAGCCAGGCTGACTAGAAGGATTTTATGGTATAGTATCAAAAGCCTGGCTGTCAAAGTGTACAACATCCACTGCTCTCCATAGAATCTCAGTCATCTATCTCATCACAGCTCACAGATAGGCTGGTCAGCCATAGTGCCTTTGGTAAACCCATCCTGTCTGTTCCCAGTCAGCTTATGAGTCCTCATGTCCTTTATGTTCCCAGTAATGGCTCCTGGAAGGCTGATTTAAGACTACACTGATCCAGATCCTCCTTCTTTATCTTGCTGAAGATGTGTGTGACATTTGATTTTTTTCTACCATACTAACTTTAATAATAATTTTATAATTTATTTACATATCATGGATTATATTTAATAAGATATTTAATTAAAATATGTACTGTTAAACAAATTATAATTTTAATATTATTTTGCTTAAATTTAGGGAATATGAATTAAATAATTTTGGGGTTTTTTTTCCTCTCATCTTTAACTTCATATCACTCATCACAGTTTGTCTTAATTTCTGTAAAAGCAAGTATCAATTTGATGGTTCAGAGAAACAGAAAACAAAATTTTAACAATGCAGCAAACATCATCGGCAAGTCAGCATATGCTGGTGAATAAAAGCCATTAGTTACTCCATCAGCCCCTGAAAATTTTAGGTTATACTTTTTTTGGAATAATGCTAGTCACTCATGGAAATGCTTTTGTGATTGAGGAACTAGCTTCTTCTGCTTATTTTTTTTACATTTTATCATCATCATGGCTAGGCTTCACGAACGAAGATTTGAGAAGGGCTCTACCCACACTTGCTACAAGTGCTCTGATGGCTAAAAAGGTCAGTGTGAGATAGACAAGTTCGGTTGCAGAAGGCACAGCAGAAAGACTCCCCAGGTCTTTCCCCGCGTCAACAAGACACGATTCTTTCTGCGTTGTCTTTTCTCCTTGAGAGTGATCCTGCGTCTGTTCTCAAAAGAAGCAGCAGCGTTATAGATGGTGTGTCTCCAGGCCTCCCTGTTGGAGGCCAGAGTAGACCAATGGTGATGATCAATATGGCCAAGGCTGACGGATTGTTTCAGGGAGTCTTTGTATCTCCTCTTCGGGGCTCCTCTCCTGCAGCAGCCAGTGGCAAGTTCCCCATAGAGCACAATCTTAGGGAGGCGGTAGTCCTGCATCCTGGAGACGTGGCCTGCCCAACACAGCTGTGTTCTCAGCAGCATGGCCTCGATGCTCGTGACTGCTGCCTGTTCAAGGACAGACATGTTGATCACATAGTCAGTCCAGTGGATGTTTAGGATTGTGTGGAGGCAGCGCTGATGGAAGCATTCTAAGAGACGCAAGTGGTGGCGGTAAATGACCCATGATTCAAATCCATATAAAAGGGTAGACAGTACAATGGCTCTGCAAACGCTGATCTTTGTACTTTTCTTCAGGTGTTTGTTTTGCCACACTCTTTTATGGAGTTTACCAAAAGCTCTGTATGCCTTTGCTAACCT
>JAYRBT010000114.1:93916280-93937446 GCA_036023395.1 Myiotriccus ornatus
CCTTGGTGAGATCAACAAAGGTTACATAGAGTCCTTTGTTCTGTTCCCTACACTTCTCTTGCAGTTGTCTGAGAACATTTTATACTCTTGAAGGAAAGGAATGTGCTTAGTTACAGTGAATAAGAAAATAGAGCAGAATTTTATTTAGATTTAAGATATTTATGCTAATTTCATTGCGTTTCTCAAAACAACATCTTGAATGTCTTCTTTTAATAAAAAGACTTTGTTTTCATACAACAAATACTTTGATTTCAAATAACAGGGTTAATTTTTTTCCAGCTGCTTTTTTTTAATTACTATTATTTTCTACCAGACAGTATTCACTAAGTCTTAAATGCTTTTCTTTACTGATCATCTATTCTTTTACTGGTCTAGTTCAAGCTATTGCTGTTGTAAATAAATTAATTCAGTTATTTCAAAGTTAGACATATTTTTCTTGGTATAACTGCCAGGAACGTCCTTTACAGAGACAATACGAAGATAATCTCTAAGTGATCACTTCCTACCCTGCAAACTCTTTTTCTGGCATTAGTATTTTCTTTTTTCCTGTTGGGCTACTAAACAGTTACCAATGATAATTATTTTACCTGTACTTGTTCCTGGAGTTCTTTGAAGCACACCCAAGATCCCATATATTTAAAATAATGAGAGCTATATCCTTGAATTGCTTCAAGGAATTTTTTTTTTTTTTTACTGAAATTTTGTTAATTTTTCTGTAGTGGATTTGGAGTTTTACAGAATGGAGTCTGACTTCAATACCCCAAAAACAAGAATACAAAACAATCTCTGAGATATTTAGTGTGAACTGGACTATGTTTGTAAAAATGCCTTGAGGAAACTTCAGCCATTTTTTCTTCTCAAAAATTAAAATCAAGCATATTGAGAGAGAGAATTATTTATTTTATCTTGATTTGTAAACGTTTTATTTTCATCTATAGAAAAAAATGAGTAAAAATGAACATTAAGGAAGGTCTAGCCTACTTATTTGCATCACACTATTTTGGAACTTACATTTTATTTTCTGAAAATCAACAACATCAAACACAATTCTAAAAATGTCTTTTCAGAGGTAATTTAAATAGTTAATCAGCTTCAATATCAGTTAAGGACAACCTGATGACAGTGGAAAAGGCTCTTACTCTTTGGCTAAAATTCATGTAACAGAATTATGCCCTGTTCTACTCTTTTTGATAGTGCTCTGAATACTATAAAAAGAAATTATAAGCAAAATATTGTTCCATAAATATAGACTCATGATTAAATGAAGGGAAAGGCATTTAATTAGAAGCACGGAAATTTAAGGTCAGAAATGATGATTTGGCTCCCATTCGGGTTTTAAGATGTGATTCTTATATAGATATTGAAAATATTAATTACTTTGGACTTTGATGATCCTTGTGGGTCCCTTTCAACTCAGGAGTTTCTATGATAATTTTTGTATGATTCTTTTTCAAACAGCAATCAAGGAATCATGTTGAACAATTGTGGTTGCTTGATTGCTGGTACTTTAAAACACTAAGCTGGTTGTATTTATCTTGGATGTTGTCCATTCTGTTTTACACTCTCAAACATAATCTTACTACAACAATAAAAAATTTTAATACTAAAACACAGCTACAATGGACAATATTATATTTATTGGTCATTGTGTTGGAAATTTGCTTTTCATGTACCAACAGAGTACTGCAGACTTATAAACAGGAGAAATCTTGCTTCTAGTGGTAACACATCAATATAACAACAAAGATGTTGCATTCCTGAAATATCTGTTATAATTTATATATTTAATTTATCCTTATTAGCTTATCAATTAGTGCTTTGACATAGGATATTTTTATATTATTATATGCTATTATATATATCATTATGTACTAGTTGTATATTATTATATACTGTAGTGAATTTTCCTAATATCCTTTACATGCTTTCATTATAAGTTTCAGTGTTGCATAATACGCAGCAAGAATATTGTAGTTGAAAGGTCTGGTGATTTGTAGCTGTTGTTTTAACTAAGGAATAGCCATTATAATATAACTAAGGAATATTATTGCTGTTTCTTGTATTATAATTGTTTGGTGGAGGATGATATTTCAGAAGCATAAGAGTGTTTTTTTCGTAGCAGAAATCATTATGTATACTTTGTATATATAGTAAATGTGTATATAGTAAATGACATTCAGGATCACATATTTTCCTTAAACATTAATATTTTGCATATAGCCATTACTGATTCAGTTGTCAGCAGTTGTTAGATATTTAAATTAAAAATGAGAGCATGTAGCTTGACTGTTTTTAATTGGAAATCATGGTTATCCATAACATAACATATTGCATAGTCAGTTTTGTTGCACATGTATCATCAAACACCAAACCACCAAAATTTTCTTAATTTTCCTTCATGTGAGTGTTACATTATTGTAATACTTCCCCAGTGCTTTTTTCTAGAGAATTATCTATAGAAGTTTTATCAAAAAGGTAACTAATTCATCTGTCACATTAACAGTGTATGTTTTTCTTCAATTACAGAGCTGCGAAGTCAGCTAATTATAGGAATGTTTTATACTTGAAAGCAGACAGATTTTGAAAAAAACCTTTTTTTTTGTGGCAATGTCAGTGGAATTTGCAAAAATGTTAGTCTCTGACATACCCAGAACAATGCAAATGTCAATTATTGATTAGAATAGGTACTCTGAATATATTCTAATCATGGGAGCAGAACAAGTCAATTCATGTAGAAGGGACTTGATTGTTTGAGTCAAACTTTGCTGTCAAAGAATGTGAACTTCTAAACGATGCACCATGACTCTTTTATGTCACCACTTTCTATCTTGCATTATTTGCCTGGTGATAACATAGCTCAGAGGAGTAACTAGTTCAGGTCAGTACTTCACACAGCAAATCAGAAATGCATTCATTTCTGGGTAGATTTTCCATTTGTTTATCTAGCTATATGCCTAAGAGAGAAGATAGACACATGAATCTGTGCAAACAGTTTGTTCAGGTAGTGCAGTTTTCAGCTAAAAATCATATAAAAGATTAGCATACAATGATGGAATGTCATAGAAAACAGATCAATTTAGTTGGGTGAGATAGGTTTTTTTCACAGACATGTTGCTTAACACTAATTCCATCATTTTTTGTCTATCTTAAGCAGTTAAACTCTCCATTAAATTTTTCATGATTGTGCCTCGGATTGATGCTCAGATGGCAAGTGGCCACTCCCCCATAAAATAACCTCCACCTGCTTTATGTATTTTATGTCTTTCATTTTCTTTTCATTTTCTTCTTCAGTGTTTAAAAGATTTATTGAAAGTTAACTCTGGCCAGAGTTCACCTTGTCTAGCTCTTTCAAAGGTGTGGTAAAGATGATCCAGCAGATTTTAAAGTGTTTGCTTTTAGCAGTATTAAATATTCTGCAGGGCTACCGTGAAATGAAATATCTTCTGTCATTTTGTTATGTGGATACGTCATCTGGTTATTTTTTAAAAAATAAAAGTTTTTTATTGAACAATTCTGACTGACACAATTATGAGTGATTTGAGGATTTCCATTAGGTAGCAGAAAGTGCTACTAGACAGTTTTCTTTAGGAAGAGTATCTTTGGGATGCCTTTATTATGAATAATTTGTCCATAATTTGTTATTCCTTATATCTGGAAATTCCTGTGCACATGGTCCCAGCGCAATGTCACTTCTATCTACTTTCTTCTTGCTAACTTCACTATGCTAAATGTGGAGGTTAACAGAATTTTGCTGTACAGTGTTCCTACATTCAAACCCCAAACCTCTTCTCAGCCATTTTAGCTGTTTCTAAATATTACAAGAGTGAAACCAACAATACCAATTTATGGTGGTTTCCATGTAACTTCCATCCAGATAATAATAGCAGAACATACCATCTTCAGGTACTGAAGCAACTGCCACAAAAGAAATATTTGATATTTCCCTTCTCATTACAATTTATTAACTCAGAATCACAGAATCATCAAAATTCGAAGAGACCTTCAAGATCATCTAGTCCAACTGTCAACCCAGCACCACCATAACCACCCTTAAACCATATCCCCAACTGCCACATCCAGACACTTCTTGAACACTTCCAGATATGGTGACTCTATCATCTCCCTGCATAACTTATTCAAATGTCTGACCACTCTTTCAGTGAATTTTTTTTCCTAATATCGGATCCAAACCTCCCCTGGCACATCTTTAGGCCATTTTCTCTCATCCTTTCACTTGAGACATGTCAAAATAGACTCCTTTCAGTTAGTTGTAGAGAGTAATGAGGTCCCCTGAGCCTCTTCTTCAGACTAAACAGCCCCATTTCCCTCAGCCGCTCCTCAAAGGACATGTTTTCTAGACTCTTCATCAACTTTGTTGTTCTTTATTGTTTCATTTTATTTTAATTATTAAACTGCTCTTATCTCAAGCCATGAGTTTTCTCACTTTTACCCTTCTGTTTCTCTCTCCCCATTCCACTGGGTGAGGAAGGAATGAACAGGTGGCTATGTAGTGCTTAGCTGCCAGCTGGGGTTTAGCCATGACACAAGGGAAAGACAAAAACATAAGAAACACTGTGTAATGACCTTTAGGAGACCTTGCCTCGGAATAACAATCAAAATTCTGTTCCATGTTTGTATTCCCTTCATGATCTGTGCTCAGAAAGGATACCACAGAAGTACCTGACACAAGAATAGGTGTAGAGTAGAGCCATTAAAATGGATTTAAAAGAATTGTTTTATCTGAGGATTCCAATAACACAACATTGGATTAAACAACAGAAGGTCTGTTTCATTTCTGCAATCATCTCGCATACATGAAACTCCCTCCCTTTACTGCTATGTGTCAGTACCCATCTGGACCCAAGCAACAAGCAAATTCCATCTGTTTGAGACTCAGGAATGACATTGTAAAGCATGAAATACTGGACATTTGCTGATATCCACAGAAAGTGCCTGCTGCTCGAACTGGATGCTTTAACTTTTGATGCCTGCTTCCATGTCGTTCAGCTATTTGTGATATCAAGCCTTCCAACAGGAGACCAATTAACATTTTCAGCCTCAGGTCAGGTGCCTCCATTTATGCAACTGTGAGTTAAAATTGCAGGATGTGATCTGGACCCTGGGCCATTAACCTTTTACATTGGCCAGAGTAGGGTTTTTTTGTTTTGTTTTGGGAGACTGGCTGTCACAGGAGGATTTCATACCACGTTATAACAAGTGCAGCTATCTATCCCTTCCCTGTTGTATAATATTTGAATCTTTTAGGTCTTGTTCAGGCAAAAATACTTGATGTAAATTGTCATAGTTTGCTGGTACTGAAAGGCGATTTACATTTTATTTAGACTATAACCCACATGTGTGCACTGGATTTGGCTGGGGTGGAGTTAAATTTTCTAAATAGCAGCTTGCATGGTGCTGTGTTTTAGATTTTTCACCAAGAAAATGCTTATAACCCAGCAATGTTTTAGCTCTTGCTGAACAGTGTTTACACAGGCCATTTCTCACTCTGCTCCACCAGTGAATAGATTAGGGTTGTACAAGAGGGTGGGAGGGAACAGAACTATGCAGATGAGCCAAATTACCACAAGAGATATTCCATGGCATATAATACCACTGTTAGCAGTAAAATGCAGGAGAGCTTGTTTAGGGAGCTTAGCTATCTCTCACATGGAAACTGGCCGGGTATCAGCCTGTCTGTGGGAGATGGTGAGTGATTGTGTTTGCCTCACTTGTCTTGTTTTGTATTTTCTCCTTCTACTTTTGTTTTGCTTTTTAAACTATTTTTATCACTACTGTTACAACCTGCCCCTGAAGGTGAGGGTAACTCAAGTTCTTGTTAATAGATCCCTTGGGGAGAGTTAGATTGAAATGACACTGAATGACCAGTGTTTATATACATATGATTTATTTTAGAACAATTCGATTGCAATGAAAAGGAAGTATGTAGCCATTTTGGTTATTATATCTAGTAATATAGCAATATAAAAGCATAAAAATGACACAAAAATATATAAGGAAAATAAAATGAAAGACAGGATAAGAGGAGAAAGATATCACCACCCTGATTTTTTTTGGATGAGCATATAGCAATTTGAAGACTTTGAGGTAGGTATGGAACAAAAATAATCAGTGCTGTTCAACATGAAGAGCTTATGTGTGATGGCATTAGAAGCACTGTATTGAAAGTATAAAACATTAGCCTTAAGTACTGAATAAACATATATTTGCATTTATGTTGAAATACCTGAAAATAAAATACTTATTTTAATATCTACATGTTAGTGTTCACTTAAGCTAAAATTGCTTTCTATTCAAATAGAGAATGAATATATACATTACTTTAGAATAAATTAATTTAGATTAAAATAATTCAACTGCTTGAATGTTCTTTTCAGCAGTTATGAATACTTCATCTAATGGGATTCACTTTTTATGCACAAAAAATGAAAATATAAAAATCAAAGGAAATGTTCTAAAAAACCTTGAAAACCTCCTTGGTTCTTTTTTTTGTGAAATACTGTTGATTAACATTCCAGCCATGTAATGTAAAATATCCTAATTATAGTAATACTCTGCATGACAGAGATTAACAAAAACACACTTAATAACAGAAAATCTATGAAAAGAATATTTTGTTAAAATTAGGAAAGTTTTTTCACTAAGTGCTCAAAGAACTGACAGAAAATTAATTCTGCTAGTAGTCAAAAAAGCTGCAGTTTATCTGCTAACATTTGCTACAAGGTATTTTCTGCAATGGCCGTGTTTTATTGTATAACTTTTTGTACCCTGTATCAGCCAAAACTCTTGTGATTCACTGTCAGTGTATTAAGATCTGATGTCAGTGACCTAACAAACAGGACTGAGAGAGCATGGAGCACCTGACCATGCTTAGACTTGCTCTCCAACTGTATATTCTAGCCTTGAGCTGCTTGCCAGAAGTATATTGATACATATTGAGTGGATTTGTTGAATTTTTAAATGAAATCAATTGCATGGTGTATATTTTTTCATACGGATCTCTTCTTTGTATCAATTTTAAAAAAAGCTTCAGTTGATCCGTTCAAACCTGTAGCTGTCAATGCCTATGGAATTTTTACAGCATTTACTTAAATGTGCATCTTTCCTCTATTGTTCAACATGGAAAACCAAACACTAAGAACACAACAATTGATGCTAGAAGTTTAAAACTAGTCAGTAAAACTTTTCCAGATAAAGGAGTTCATGCCTTTCATAGATGGATGCAACTGGCCATCTGGTAAATAGAATAAATGTTCTGTGAAGTTCATTTTTATCAGTGTGTAGGGAAAATGTATTTAGAACCTTTTAACATGGTGCTATAAAGAGAAATTAAGGATAATGAATTACTACTGTGTTGTACTTCAAAAATGTAGGAATTGCTAGTGTATTGGTGAGGCAAGAAAGTCTTCACCAAGTCAGCCAGGCTTATAAGGACAGCTTTAAACTAGACTTACCAGGAGAAGGCAATAGAGTTATGAATGACAAGAGAGCTGTGTTAGGAACCAACATGAAAACACCTGTGAAATGCCTCAAAGAAATTAGGGCATGTTCCTCTAAAATGGTAGCACAGTCAATAGCCCATCTGAAATGACTCTATATGAATGGAGTAGAATGCGTCAAAAATCAGGAGAAGCTGGAAGTCACTCTGCAGCTAGAAAACTGCACTAGGATCTAATCCCTAGCACTGAAACCTAGTGCTATGAATCACATGACTGGGGCACTGCAATCAATGGTTATAAATCAGGATTTTGCAGGAATGGCCTTCTATGTTAAAAAAAAAAAAAGAAAAAGAAAAGGATTGATTGCACAGAGCCAACTTTGAAAAACAACATGAACAGACTGAGAGTTTGTGGATGAAAACTATAGGTCAAACCAACAAAGCCTTGTAGCTGGTGTTTACTACAGGCTGCCTGATTAATAGGAAGACGTTGACAAATCCTTCTTACTTCAACTACAGGAAGCACCAAGCCCACAGACCCTGATCCTGCTGGGGGATTTCAGTCACCTTGAGGTCTGCTGGAAAAGCAGCACAGCATGCTGCAAGAAGTTCTGGGGACTCCTTGCATCAAGGAAAACTTCTTAATCCAGATGACAGACAGTCTGACCAGAGGAGAAGCCATACTGGACCTGTTGCTTGCTAACAGAGATGAACTAACTAGAGATGTCAAGATTGTTGGCAGTCTGGGCTGCAGTGATCGTGTCCTGGTGAGTTCATGATCTTAACAGACATGGGCAGAGGAAGAGTAGAGTTCAGAAACTGAATTTTAGAACCTACAGTTCTTTGAGGAATTTGTAGATGGATCCCCTTGGGAAATTGCCCTGAGGGACAAAGATGAACAAAACTAACAGTTCTCTAAGGAAATCTTTCTCAAACCACAAGAGCTCTTGATTACCTAAGAGATCAGACAAGGAAGGCAGAAGACTGATTCAGTGAGCTGATGTAGTTGCTAACCCTCTCTCCATCATATTTGAAAAGTCACAGCAGTCAGGCAAAGTCCCCAGTGACTGCAGAAAAGGGAGTATTACATCCATTTCTGAAAAGGGTAAAAACGAGAACCCTGGGTACTACTGACCAGTCAGCTTTTCAGTGTACAAAAGGAGGCTTATAAGAAAAACAGACAAAGGCTTTTAAACAAGGCCTGAAGTGACCAAGTAGGGTGGAATGTCTTTAAACTGAAAGAGGATATATTTAGATTGGACGTAAGGAAAAAATTTTTCACTATGAGGTTGGTGAGACACTGGAACAGGTTGGCCAGAGAAGCTGTGGATGCCCCATCCCTGGAAATGTTCAAGGCCAGGCTGGATGAAGTTTGGAGAAACCTGGTGTAGTGAAAGGTATCCTGGCCCCTGACAGGGGAGTTGAAACTAGATCTAACCCAAACCATTCTAAGATTCTGTGATTCTAGAATTCTTTGGTTCCATGATTCTGTATTTTTGAGGATGCAACATGCACAACTGCTTTCACCATGGAAGAAAAGAATAAGGAAGTTAGCAATGAAAATGTCTAGCTCTTACCATGCACGTGTCAGCCAGTATATTGATTTTCCAGATTAAAAAGCCAGAAAATAATGCTTATTTCCATCTTAATTATTTTGAATCCTTATATTCAATGCTTGAGGAAATTTTTCATAATACCACTACTTTCATACTACTTTTAAGGAATAAATAAATATTGGTTATATGACTTATTTTTAGACTACTAAAAAAAATAGCGATCTGTAATTTAGCTAAATAAATATTTTATATTACTTATTCACAACGATAAAAATTTCATAACAATTGCCAGAGTAGCTCTTTGGCAATCATATGCTTTCAAAAACAAGTTATATAACTAAATGTTTAACTCCCACTAAAAATTTATCTACATGATTTAAATTAAAATAGAATATTTAATCTAATTAATTAAATCTAGTATATAGAAGGCAAGATCAATTAAGTAAAATGCATTTTTAGAGATCTTTCAATACAAGTGGCAGAATATAGAAGACCAATACTGTATTTTGCTTCTTTATTGGTACTTTGCACGTAATTTTCAATATATGCCTACTACCAACAACTGTGCTACAGGGTTCTCCAAGAAGTTTTATTAAAGACACATTACTGCTTCTGACCCAAAAGAAACCAATATGTTAGTATTTGGTTATTTCAAATGGCTTCTGTAAATTTTGGCTTCCATCAGTTTTTCTGCATATACAAATACTCTTGTTCCTTCTTTTGATTTCACTCCAAACACAAAACATTCATCTTCTATTCTACTAAGCATTTTACATATAGATTTCTACATTTGAAATCAAGGCTTCATTACGAGTAGAGGTTTTGCCTTTAATTCATCTCAGAATAACATCTGACTTTGTATCAAGTCTCATACTGAATTATCATAATGATAATGAAGATAAATTTATTACTTCTTCAAGGTTTGATATAAAATGTATTATGATTGACTTCCTTTTGCATATTTAGCATCAAAATGATCAGTTACAAAGAGGTCATGTCTCATTCATCCAGGACTTCAAGAGCCAGATAATTTTTCTACTGTGACTGTCTGAGAAACTTCGCAGAAGGTCATTTTGTGACATTATAAGTAGCGTACATTCATTTTTTGATTTTCTAAATTGCCTGTGGAAAAGAGCAATCACAAGAGCATACCTCATGTTTGAATGCAATTAGTATGTGAACTGATCATGCCTAATTTTGTGCAAATATTGAGTTAGGTATTTGCATACTTGACTATTGAAAATATAAGCATACAAAGAAAAAAGCACCAAGACTTTTTATGCAAGGGGATGTCCTGGTTTTGTCAAATAACCTAAAATTAAAAATAAGTAAATAGTAACAATAAGAAGATTAAGAGTAACACAGGATTAGAAAGCATATCAATAAATTACTGTGCTGTAAGGGTAATTAATAGACCAATGATAGGTCTCCAATATTCATTCATGTTCTATATGCAAAATAGACTGCAGAAGCAAATTCAAACCTTAGTTAATTCAGCTGAATCAGTGTAGTGGGTTTAGGGGTAATTGTTTTCAGTCTTTAGGCAACAACTATGTAAGTAGTTGTAGATCACACAAATCCATGTATAGGTCAATCCTGTCATATAGGCAAGCCTAGGTACAGAAAAATACATCTTTTTTTCACTTAAACTCACTTGTCATTCAAATTCATATTGTACTACTGTATTGTTAAACTATAAGACTATAGAAAGAATAATAACTGAATCTGAAAGAAAAGAATCCAGGTAAAATGTGATTGGCTTAAATTTTTAATGTTCCAATTCTAAAACTCAGCTCTTGCTATCATTTCACACATTATCATTTTAAAATATGTTTTCATAGTAAGTATTAGTCATATGTGAGGGTGATCATCTCAGTTTTTAGTGAAATAATACTGCATGTTTTTCCATCCCATTCATACTCTAACCAGTAGATGTACAGTCATACACTGGGATTTACAATGAACAAAACCTACTAAAGACAAGTCCTATTTTCTGCCCCAAGCAGGAAGCAATATCTGGGCTTCAACAGATCCATTATTCTAAACTAGTGGTTTGTTCTATTACTACTTCTGAAATATGCAGAGTGATCATTGTTGAAGGCAGAAAAAAAAGGGTCCCACTGTTTATTCAGTTTTATATCAGAGAAGGTAAAACAAATACAGATGAAGAGCTGAAAAATACTAGCTGAAGGATGTTTTCACGTGCAGTAATCAGTGTGAAAGACAACTAGAAGGTAAGAGCTGGCAAATCATATACAAACTGCATTAAGATGACAAGAAAGACTGAAGAAAGGTGGCCATGAGGAGAAAATGAAAGAAGAAAGAATACAACATAATGAGGGATAAGGTTGAGTAATACTCCATTTCTGAAGCTGATTCTTCTAGTGACGTCAGTAGAAGTTTTGTTACAAATCCTGACAAGAGAGGGATAGAGCTTTCTTTGTACTAAATGTAACCTTGACAATTTTATGCATGGCTCATAACATCTGCTTCAGTGAATAGCAGCTGGCTAATAACTTGCCAGAATACCAAATGAATTAGAAAGCTGTGAATCACTGAACTCTACCAATTACATGCTCAAAAGATTCTGTGAACTTCAAAGCTCCGTGTACACAAGTGAGCATTTGTAGCAGTGGTTTCCTAGAGAAATGAAATGCGCTAGTAGTATATTCAGCAGTCTATGCCATCAGTATCTGGTAAAAATGGTAAATGCATAACTGTGCATTCTGTGTTTGTCATTAGTTTTTGGAGGGTCAGTCTGGGCAAACTATTGGAATATACTTAATTCCTGTAAACTGGTAATGCAGCTTGTAATTTGTAAAGTTGCCTTGGGCTTTGGTGGATGTCTACCGGTAATTCACAAAATTAAATAGATTCTCAAATAAGTATGACTTAAAGGACTTAAGCCTTTGAAGTAGGTGCTAGAAAGCCTTCGTGAAATATTAAGCAACAACTTTTGCAATTAGTTTTGTTTTCAATATAGAAGTCTTCAGAAGCTTGAATACTCATTGTTGCTAAACATCTTTCATAGGAGCTTTCCAATTTTAGCAAATACTGAGTTGAATTCTTAGGGATGTCGTTTATGACTAAATGTTTGACTTAAGTATCTATATGAGATACAGAAACTCCACTTAGACGTTTCCAATGAAGACACCACAGCGTCTAAAAAACTAGCTACCTGGTCCCAGGAGTGTGATTCAGAGCACATAATTTAAATACTTCTTGTATGACATATGACAAGGATGACGTGATGAAGAATGATTACTGACTATGAAGAGTGATTCAGAAAAATTACACACTGATCATACCCCTAAAGTAATCTGTCATCAGAATGTTTTAATACTTTCAAGCCACAATAGCTGTAGGAGGATCTCCTGGAACAACATTTTGCAATTAGCCCAAAGACTGAACTCACCTATGGAGTAGTGAGCCAATGCTGAATTCCAATTCTAGCTTTAGAAACATCAAAGATATGTTCCTTTTTTCTCAGGTGACTGCTTTACTTACTTGACTACAAAATATTTTGGCAAGGTACCAATCTTGAACAGAGATGGAGAATCATTCTTCAGTCAAGGTGTAATTATCAATGATCCAAAAAAATCAAATGACATGTAGACTGATTTTGTTTAAGCAGTGAGTGAACTAAGCTCTAGGATGGGCATGTAAAGGCTTCTATGCAAAAGACTAAATCAGATATGACACACGTGGAATTAAGGAGGGAATTAGTATCACAATGTGACACCTGTGCAAAAGCACAGCTCAGAATAAACAAGGCCTGGACTATATTTGCCCAACACTATCTGATGCTGGAATAAGAAAGCAGAACAGGTTATATGGAAGATTTGCCCAAATTACCAGGACTGCATCTGCCCAACTATAATTAGTGCTATAACACTCAGGAAGGAGACAGTGAGAAGAGCCACTTTTAACTTTACATCCTTGTAACTTGTCTGGGGTAGGAGGCCAGAAGAGGATAGCAACCCAGGTAAAAACACCTCACTGGCTTCAGAAATGGAGAGGATGAGAGACACTGGTTTGGGGCTGCTTTGGATTAGTAAGGCCATTGACTTTTTACAATGATAATCAAAGTTAAAAAGTAATAAATGAATAAACAGGGGGAGGACATCCACAGATGCCCAACAGCCTGCAGAACTGTGTTTGTGTTTTAGAACATAAATCGTTGACTAGGAATTGCTATCCACCCACTTTATCCATAAACGTTAGATTTTATGTCACTGAGTGGTATGGCCTCGTCCCTCAGCTACCCCACCATAACTTCACCATGACAATTACACTTGCAGGACCTTTCTCATCATGTTTTGAGACCACCTATCACTAGAGTGTCATTTGTTTCTGGCAAAATGAAATTTTATTTTCCAAAGTACTTGGAATGAACACATGAATATTTGCTTGTCAGGTAAGGATTTGTAATGCCCTGTGAACCCAACAGAATCTGTGTACAAGCGTGCATATGCAAGCATTCAGAAGATTATTTTATTGAATACTATTTTTACCTTTTTCCTTTTTTTCCCCCCAGAAGACTGTTGCACATATAACAGTAATTATTTGGAGTATATTTCAGATTTATTAAACTTCAAATTCAGTCATTTGAAAATTATTATATTTAACAAATTACAAAATATCTTAAGGCTATTAGAGACGTTTCATTTAGGAGCAGTCACTACCCCTCTCAATTTAGCAGAATGTGTTCCTGGAAGGTGAGAATGACCTTTCTTGATTGAACAACTTTTCATACTTATTCCTCTGCCAGGAGGATGAGGAATGCTTTATGTGATGCAGCTGTTTAACATCAGAGAATAGTAAATTACTCTAACCACTGTATCACTGTATTTGCCAGAGAGTCCTAGGGGTTTATTTTAATATGTTTTCTTTCTTCCTTTTTTTTTTTTTTTTTTTTTAAGAACTATTGTATGAATGGACTGTGGTTGGAAATTCTCCTGTTAAAAGCCTTAGAAAATGGAGACTTCTGTCAGAGAATAGCTGGTATTAATACAAGTATATTCACTATAACTGTGTGCCTAAGCCAAATCAAGGAAGGAGACAGGATTGTTTAAATTTTGTCTCTGTTCACTTCTTTGCTGTTTTTTTTAATGCTGTTATCAATTTGAAAACAGTGATAAGTTTGGATAGAAAATGTGCTAGTACTACAAGTACTTTTTACGTAGACAGTGCTTGTCAAGATGGGACTCTTAAATGCTGTTAGTGGGCTAGGCTAGAATGATTATCATTGAGACAAAATTTCCTTTAAATATTAACATGATTTTAAATAATTTGTTTTCTGAAACAAAGATCCCAAATCCATCTTTAAAGAAACAGCTGGAAGCAGCATAATAAGAAGATATAAATAAAGAAGAATTTGACCAGAACCAAAGTGCCCAGTAGCATGATTCAGGCCTTTCTTTTTGCCTTTTCCTTTATCCTCTTCATTTAGTCTAACCTATGCTTCTGCTACTCAGCTACCACTTCACTTGATACAGATTTGAATGAACCCTTCAAATATTCCTGCAGTACTAACTTTTGGAACAATTCCAGAAACACAGTGTTTGAGCAGACTTTTACTACCTTAACAAGCACAGGAATTAGGAGTAATTCCTGCATGCTCTGAGGACCCAGATCTCAGATTGACCCTGGTTCACCCTTGATAAAATCAGGTACCCTTCAAAATAAAGCTATAATAATGTTTAAGAATAGCGGTGATAACACTAACCCCAAATATAGAAGCCTTATATAGACATTACAGAACCGTCTTAGAAATGTTTAGACATGGGTTAAATTCTCTCCTCAAGCTTAGGAGGGTTAAAAGCTGTTTAGAACATTACAATTCTCTGCAGAATTTCCTTAAATAGAGCTCATTTTTTGATTGCTTACTTACAAAGCAAATTATTTTGTAATAGTTTTCTGTCTAAATGTTCATGTATTTCAACATCATCATAGTATTTATTTTTCTTTTATCTTTTTCCCACCTCTTCTTTAAGGTGGAAACAAATTATTTCCAAAAATCTTGAAATGGTAAATTCCTCACTTTGAAAAGATTATCGAAAGTGGGAATTTCAAGGGAAACTAAATTACTGAGTTCACTAACTTTCAATGGGATTTTTACATTGTCCCTTTGGTACTTTTAAGAATCTTGTCTTTCGTCCTAATTTAAACACTTGCATTAAAGTTGTAGGCTTTTAGAAGCAGTGAAGAACAAGAGTTTCCACTTATTTCAGTAAGAACTCATTACCTTGGAAAGTAAGGCCATTTTTTAATCAAAGTTTTGGAATTCCAGCACTCAAATCTGAAGACTGAAAAGTTTAAGACTGAAAAGTTTAAAGTAACCTGTGAATTCAGAAAAAAGCCAATCATGTACAAATTAAAAAAAAAATTAAGTTCATCTTGAAAACATTCCCCAGTGTGGTGTGTAATGAGCTCCTTGTGAAAATGCAAAGTAGCAGACAAAGGCTTGTCATATGCCTCTTATGGGGGAAAACATAAAAACTACATTGGAGCTATTCTGCAAGCATTATTCTAGCCTTTTGCCTAAAAGTTGATTCTGTTGATAGGAAGTGAATAAAGGGGATAGAGTAGGATTGAGAATGTCCCGTGAAGCCATTTTATCCTGATTTTCTTAGGAACTGAGACTTATGAGCATGTTATCTTGTCTATTTGTGCATATTCAAATTTTTTTTCCAAGTAATTACCAAGTTTGGCTATATTTTTATGGCAAATTCTCAGGCCTCTATGATTTATGACAATATGCAGCCTCATGAAGGACATCAGTATTCCCATTTAGGTAAAGTATGCCTCATGCAAGAGGAGAAAGAAACCTCTCAATTATTCTCACACTGGAAAAATTTAAATCCAAAATCATATTTTACTATACACAGTAGACTGTTACAGAGACTGAAAAGTGGAATCATCTGTGAATTTCAAATAGGAGTTTTATAACCACATATAATTAATTGGGAAAATCAGTCAGTTTAATCCATTAAACAGAAGGCTTCAGCTACTACAGGTGGCCACAGACATCTCAGCCTACCTGAGACGCAGTAGATTGTTTAGGGAGCAAGATCTTAAAACTGCCACATGGAGACACTTCACAATAGGACAGTCAAAACATAGTGATAGTGACTCTGATAGAGAAGGTCCTGCACAGACATGCCAAGATGTGCTCAGGTACACCCACACCCCTCACCTCACTCCTGCAGCTTGTTTCAGACAATTAAACTATTTGGACTTTCCAGACCACCAGCCCCACAGAGCCACTTGACCACTTCCCCCTGTTAGGATGGGGAAAGAGAATTGGAAAGTGAGAAAGCAGGAAAACTCTTGGGTTCAGATAAAACCAGTATAAAAGATAAAGAAATTAAAAGCAAACAAACATTTTAAAAGGTATGGGTGCACATGCAAGCAAAGCAAACCAAGGAATTCATTCACCACTTCTCGTTTGCAGCCAGGTGCTTAGCCATACTCTAGGAAAGCTGGGCTCCATCACAAACAGCAGGGATTTGGGAAGACCAACACCATCACGCTGAACATTCCCCCATTCCTTCTCCTACTCCCAGCGTTATATGATGAGATGACGCCATATGATATGGAATATTCCTTGGTCAGCTCAGGTCAGCTGTTCTGACTGGGTCCCCTCCAAACATTTTGTGCCCATTGACAGTTTCTTTACTGGCTGGGCGGGGTGAGGAGCAGAAAAAATTCTAACTCTGTGCAAGCACTGCAATAACAAAAACATCCTTGGGTTATCGACACTGTTTTCAGCACAAATCCAAAACACAGCCCCATAGTAACCACTGTGAAAAAAACTGACCCTATTCCAGCCAAAACTATCACACCCCTTGAGCTCACACCTTCTCAGTGCAGTTGCTGGCACTCAGTTGTTACCCTACTCACCTGGTAGTCTTGTTTCACACTGGTGCTTGCGTAGAGGCTCAGAGCACAGAGCCCCCTCACGCAACCAACACCTAGATACAGTATCGGTTCAGAGTGTAGGACAGACTGCAGTGATCAAGCACAAGGCTCTGTCAGATGAAAGCATGCTAACCAACCAGCATACGTACAACTCAGTCTCTTTTAGCCTCTTCTCTGTTTTTCAAAGTCTTCTTGTCCCCAGTTCACCATGATTTCAGCCTCTTACTGCCTTTAGTGTTTTCGCCCAAATATAAGTCTTGCACATTCCTGCCAGGTCTTTGAGTTTAACTAGATTTGTTTGATTTACTAAGGCAGCCTAATGAACTGCAGCCACCATAGGCATACTTGATATGCTTCTATCCTCAAGACCAAAATCAACCTGCCCTGTATGTTACCCATCAAGTTTGTACCAAAATAGATTGTCTGTTATAGATTCCACATTAACCACAAGGGGATGTTTACAAAAAGCTGAGGAGCTGATGCAAGGATGCTATTTCTTATTTCCCTTAATAAGGCAGCATAAAAAGTAGTTAAGAATGCACTTGAGTTTTTCCTAATTTCACTTTACATTTAAGTAATTGCTGCATTTATTTTGAGGATAACATCCGATTGCATTCCTACCCATTTACAATTAGAACAATGGCTACCAGTAAGTAATATGGCCCAATTAGAAGAATTCTGAATGAAAATGTGGTCCAGGCAATGATGAAATTTGTGCAAACAATCTAGAACATTCATTTACTAACAGCATATTTTCTTAGGTATAATTTGTCTAAAAGAAATAGGATCATCACTTCAGTTATAAATTCATATTTTAATTAAATTGAATTGAATATAAATAATTTAAATTCATATTCATAAAAGCACATTTTATGACTGCCTATCACATCGTAAAGTATACCAATCATAAAAAAGCTTACTTTTATGACCCATTTCTATGGAAAAATAACCAGATTTTAAAAATACATCTATCCTTTTCTATTATGCTAAATAGAGAACAACAATAGCTACAGAAATTGAGGGCTGAAATAGGTTCTCAAAGAACTGAAGTATGCATAGTTTATCATCTGGTGTGGTAATGAAAAGTACAACCAGTGTATTCCACAAGCTGAGTAGAAAGCTTGGGACAATTTCTGCCTTCTTAGAACCGCATCCACTAAATGACTTGATGCAAGAGAACCGGGACAGTGAACTGATGGTGGATGAAGGATTGTTTTCTTAGGCTATATAAATTCATGGAGCTTTGCATACACAGCTGTGTTCCCCCATGGTTGTATTCACAGTGCTGTGCGGGAGATCATAGACTGAAAAAGAGTAAATACACAGCTGTGGACTCTGAGGATGAAGGGGTGAAGAATTCAGAAAGCCCAGTCTCCAATGGGCTTAGGCTTCGACTGCTGCTATAGGTCTATATACTCAAGTATAGCCAAGGGTTTGCTTTTTATGTTCCAGTTTTGTAATCATCCCTAACATTCAGGAAGAGGAGTAATTCTATTAAATAATCGTGCTTAATTTTGTCATTATCTAAATCCAATGTAATATACTTTTAAACATATTTTAATCAATAAAATATGTCCTCTGTATAAATGAATACCCTGTAGCAAATCTTTCTGGAAAACAGTAGTTAAAAAATTTAACAATATTTCTTCTCACCTTTCTTTAACAATTGCTACATTTAAATAGTGATACCCTGTAAATAATAAGTTACTCTGGATGAGACTGGGGAGAATGTAGTGGGCATTTTCTGTTCTCCTTAAAAAATTAAATAAATACTTTACATATTTTATTGTTTAAATCAATCACATTATCTGAAAGACTGCTTAACAAAGTAAGTGTTAATATATTGCAGATTTTGAAAATGGAGCTTTCAGAGGAGCATGGTTTCCCAGCGATCATTCAGAAAACTAGACCAGGATGAAAAGGCACTCTCCCATGCCCCAGTGTCACTGTCTACCCAATCATTAGTTTGCTACCACCATGTACATCACACGAAAGCCACAAAAAAATTCCTTGTAGTGCTCAGATATACATTTTTCTCTAGCAAAAAATTACCAGACTAGTGGTGAATGTCATTTGAATGGGGTATCTTGGAATTAAAAACACATTAACTTTTCCTGAAGATAGGGAACCTATTTTAGGCACATATGGTACCTTCAGCCTTAGATCTCCTCCATATATACTTATGTGGGACATGCTCAGAAATACAGGCTGGGCTTAGGGATAAAGGACAATGACAAACAGAGATTGACTGCTTCATGCAAGTTACAAAACAGATTAATTGTATTATTGTAGTAGCATGAAGTTATTTTGAGTATGGTTGCAATTGAATTGGAGTACAAGCTTTTTAGTATGTCATATGATCCTGTTCAGAACAATTTCAGGTTTTTAAATGCTATCTTTTAAGGCAGTATAGCCATTGTCAGCCAGTGATTCATTGCTCTTTCTATTTGTCTTTGAAGTCAGTAGCATGCCATTTGCATCCTATATTTTCCCAAAATTTCAGGCTCATACAGTATGAAAAAGAAATATATTTTGCTTTATTAGAACAGAACTAATTTTAATGATTATTTTTAAAATCTGATGCAGTAAGAGATAAATTTCTCATCAAAGCCAAAAATCCATCTGTAGAAGGAAAGAGTTTCTAACTAGCCTATTAAATGTAGAAAATAATTCCTAATGAAAGGGTTTTATTTATGTGTCTCTGGATTTAGCTAAGACTGTAACTATCTCTCTCCATGCTGAAGAGATGCAGTAAAGGGCTGCAAATACCAGAACAGCCTGATCCCCTAGCAAGATCTTAGGCATGACACGGAATAAAACATGTTAAATACTGCACATGCTGGTATAAAATGACTGATCTGTAGCTTTTTTCCCTCATTAAAAAATACTGTATTTGTACTCTTTATCAGGGTTTTTTCCCTTCAATTGCAGAGTCCAGTTTTATTAAAATTTTATTACAAATTACCTTGCAAAGCTGTTACTTCCATTAACATGAATTTCTCACAGTTATATTTTAGATTGCCATCTTTATTGTGTTATTTACTTTCAGGTAATCAGTTAATAAAAATTTTATTAATGTTTGGATGAAATCAGCTTGACATCCTCAACCCATGTATCATTTGCCAGGTAAAATTCCATCAGGCTTAATGGGTCAGAAAGAATAGCTTTTCCTAATTTGGAAACTACTGCAAAATCAGCTCTAAAATTTAGAAAAGAGACTTTTTATAATGGTGTGTCTGATTTAGTTTTGCAGAGTCACTTATGTTTGTCTTTGAGATGAAGGAATTACTACAGTGCAGATATAAAATTATTAAGTTATGGGTAGCTATAATAGCATGGCTTCATCAGCCCTCAGGTCTGGTCCCTCACTACTTTCTTCTAACCATGCTGTTAGCAACACCTAAATATGGGGTCTGAGAATTTCAGCTATAGGACAATACAATCAGAATCTGTTTCTGAGGAATGATTGATCCTTATCACACCTGGATTCTTGTTACTGCTGTAAGAATTTCTTGGAACTGTCAGTTTGAAATACAAATGTTCTACTGACATTAACTTTCATTAAAAATTAGGGATGAAATAATAACAATATCTTAGGAAGTTTCACCAAGATATTAGAATAAGGTATTATACTATTTATAAATAAATCACTAAAAGCATATCATGTCTGGAGGCAATAGTCTTTCTACACTATGGAGAAATTCCAATCTACTGAGCCATATACTCAATAATTAATTATTTAGCCTTACTCTGACTTGAAAGAATCCATCCACTCTGATGTTGCTTTCATGCCCATCTTCTTCTATCATTCTTTCTTTCCAGTATTTCTATAATAAGATCTGGTTTACACCACATGTAGTTTTTAAAAAAATATGATCTACTTTTGCATTTGAAGCCAGCACAATGATATACAAAAAGTAACCATCAGTGCTCAGTTCTGCCTTCTTTCTAGTAATCATTTATCTCTAGAGACAACAAAATACTTGTCAACTGTGCTACTAAATTGGGTCATGTAATGTTAAAAATATCAAAGCTGGTCTAGTATCCTCCAAAAATAATTCCCAAGAAGTTCATTTTATGTTTCTGTGTAATTATAGCTTAAAAACATACACAAAATTCTGTCATCTTTTCCTCAGGGATGTCTTTTTTTTTTGTTTGTTTGTTTTTTTTTTTTTTTTTTTTTTTTTTTTTTTTTTTTTTTTTTTTTTTTTTTTTTTTTTTTTTTTTTTTT
>JAYRBT010000114.1:93938694-93988425 GCA_036023395.1 Myiotriccus ornatus
TTTTTTTTTTTTTTTTTTTTTTTTTTTTTTTTTTTTTTTTTTTTTTTTTTTTTTTGTTTTGTTTTGGTTTTTTTTTGTTTGTTTGTTTTTTTTGCCTTCTCCCCTCCACCCCCCCAAATTAAACAAAGCATCCCCCTCAATGTCTTTGGTTCAAATGGACCTTAAAGATCCTCAGTTTTACCCACCCTGCCATGGGCAGAGACATCTTGCCCGTCTAGACCAGGTTGCTCAAACAAGTGGCCTTGAACACTCTTAGGGATGGAACATCCACAGCTTCTCTGGGCAACCTGCCCCAGTGCCTTACCACCCTCACAGTAAAGATTTTCTTCCTAATACCTAATATAAACCTACTGGTTTTCAGTTTAAAGCCATTGCCCTTGTCCTGTCAATACATGCCCCTGTAAAAAGTCCCCTTCTATCTTTCTTGTGGACTCCCTTAGGTACTGAAAGGCCACAATTAGGTCACTCCAAAGCCTTTTCCTCTCCAGGCTGAACAATCCCAGTTCTCTCAGCGTTTCCTCATACGAGAGGTGTTCCATCCCTCTCATCATCTCGGTAGCCTCCTCTGGACTTGCTCCAGAAGGGTTGATGTCCTGCCTGTGCTGGGGACCCCAGAGCTGAATGCAGTACTCAAGGTGGGGTCTCAACAGAGTGGAGTAGAGGGGCAGAATCTCCTCCCTCGACCTTCCAGCCACGCTGCTTTTGATGCAGCCCAGGACACAGGCATAACTTTCTATCAGAACTTGGTGGCTTCCAACTCCCCCTCTTTGTTGCCCATGCTGCGTGTGTTGTGTAAAGACACTTCAGTTGGGCTGCCGGCTGTGTTGCTTTCCTACAGCAACACCCCTTAATTCCTTAATTCTTTGGCATTTCCCTGGTGGCTTCTGTTACCTCAGGAGCCCTTGGCTCATTTCTGTAAGTGTGCTCCAGTGTGGCCAGCACATTTCAGAGTCAGCGGCAGACCACTGGCACTGGCACCTGGTCCCTCTAATGCTCGCACATCATCCCCAGCTGGCCAGGGACAGGCTCCCAGGGCGCAGATTTTGTAAGGGTGGGGGTGGGTGTGGTCCGTGTCGGCGCCAGCCACTCCGAGCCAGAGCTGCCTCTGAGTTAAATCTCCACTGCTTCGCCTTCTGGAGGTGGAATTGGGGTATCTTTTTCTGCTGTGGTTTTGAGCTCTTGCCAGGTAGGAAAGCTTCCCTCCATCCTCTGATGCGATCCTCAGCTCCAGAGCACTTATTTGCTGAAATGTATAAATTTATTATGTATATACTTTGCTGAAATATATATATTTATTGCATATATATATATAAAAATATATATACACAGACAACATATGTGTATATATATGTGTATATCTTTGAAAGATAGTAGGGCATTTAAAAAAACTATTTTTTTTTTTCTAGGAAAGTATAGCAGTACGGAAATTATGGGACATGCCTGAGTTAAAGTAGTGATTCTATAAGTAGATTCAGACAGATTTTCCCACTCAGGAAGTTAATTCACAAATGGCCTGATCTAATTCTCATTCAAATCAATAGCAGCCTTTAGTAGGCTTTGAGGCTAGTCTATTTAATCTTTCTGTATCTCAGCTATACCCCTGTAAATGGAAGATATCTCCTCTAGTCACAGGAGTGATGTGAGAATGAATGTTTAATAAAGAGTCAGACACTGCTCAGAGGCAGGCCATAAAAGCAACCAGACAGCTCTACTGTATATCTATTAAGGAAAATACTGCAAAAGGTCCGGGTCACCTAAGTTTTGTGCCCTGGCTGGGGAAAAAGGAACATTGCTCAGATGACCCTGAAAGACTCCTATCAGGAGAAAACTCAGGTGCATTATGGGCAATGCTTCAAAACGGTGGCTAAAGGGAAATTAACATAATAGCTGACATGGATTTCACACTTTATGTCTACCCAGCATTTCTAATTATCTGTATATACTGTCGGGCATATGGTATGACTTCTGTGGAGGGTCCTGTGCAAGGCTAAGAGTTGGACTTGATGTTTTTGTGCGTCCCATACAACTTATTCTGTGATATCCTTGAGACTTGAACCATATTCCCATATATGCCCTCCATTCAGCCAGTGCTGTCGCTGTGAAAAAAAAAGGCTTTGCCCATGAGCACTGCCAGTGACTATCTAATCTCTCTTTGAAAATACTGGATGGTTTCATTCATTCTTATTTGTTGTGGTTCCTGGCTTTTGATATCCTTTAACTGTGGCCGAGTATTATCTGAATGAGTATTAGCAGGCGCAGCCCAAAACCAGTGGAGGTGCTGCCAGCAGTGAAATGGGATTTTGGACCGAGGGAGAGAGCTCAAGGATATGCCTTGCTCCGATGTACTTTAACAGCACAGCTGCACCCAGATGGCCTTCAAATAAATAGACTGAGCAACTTTTGGTCTCAAACTGGGTATTGTTAGAACTGCTAAGCCATGGGCAAAATTGATGTAGCCTTTACCATTCTTCTCACAAAACTTTTATTTCTAGGCTCTTGGTATGTTCATGTTATGGGACAGATTCAGTATATCTCAGTGCTGACTAAGACTTTTTATTAAAGCTGCTAATACCACTCTTGATCTTATATTGGGCTCTGAACTGGGCTTTTTATTGAATTGTGGAAAACAAATCATGCCCTCTCATCATGAGGTAAAAGTAGGTAAAGATAATATAATCAAAAATTCAATGTTCAGCTAAGCAATATACCAAAACAGTTAAAACTCCTATTCAAAAATAGAATTTTAATTATATTCAGATTTGCAACTAACAGAATAGTTCAATGTAGAACATCACATTATAAAATAATAAAGCAAATTGATAATATCTTTGCACTTTGATACAAGATGCAATTCGATGCTAAATTAAAGATTGCTTTCATGAAATCCAGGTATCCCACAGTGCTTATGGTCTTGTTAACTTTTAAAACAGCTATGTATCTGTAGCTCTGTATCTTCTTATATTTATTCTGGTTTATTTCTTTTATAGTTTTAATGTTTATAAAATTGCTTCTTTTTCAGGTGTAAGATTGTGATAATTACTAGATGTTACTTTCATGAAAGAACTGCATATATAGGAAGAAAATAAAATGAAAAGCTGTTCAGATGACAAATTCAAACTTTGATAAAAAGACATCTTAGGGGCTTTTGATTAAAAATAAAATATTTCAGCATTAATATGATAAAACATAAATTGACAAATTACTGGTTCACAGTCATATCTTTTGTCTAGAGGAGCTTTCCTTTTTACATTTATGTGGGCATGAGAATATACCTTTTCACAAATAATAAAATGCAGTGTTAGGTACATTTTTACAGCTTGAACTGCCAGAGTGAAAAAGTGTGTTAGAAATGTTAATTACTTGTTTTATTGCTCTAATAGCGCAATATATATGTTTATTGACATATTTCATTGATATATTGCCTTAGTTCCTGAGTTCTTGAGCACCTGGAGCCTCTGTTGATATCTGAAAATTAGGACTCTTACCACCAATAAAGAAGAGTTATTTTATTTTATAAATAACTGTCATTTAATTAATATTATGTGGTTTCCTTTAAATAAGTAGCAAAGGTGTCATTAGGGCTTTTTGGGGAATGAATCCAATCCTGATAATTGCAAAGTTAATTTAACTGTGAAATGGAGGCATCTGTGTGCCAGAGAATGTTCTCTACTAGTCTATGGGTGATAAGCTCAAATGGTATAAATTTGCATAAGTCTACTGAGTTGTGAATTTACACCACCAAAGATTGTAGTTCCATGTTAAAACCTGCTATTCTTAATAGTACCATTTACCTAGATTAGTGAATTATGGGAATAGAGCTTTCACAGGAATTTCCATCCATTTGTTGCAACCTTAGTTTTCATTATAAATGACCAAGTATTTCTCAGACAGAAAGGAAAAACCAAAGAATTCAAACACATATCCTGAGCCAAACGCAAGCTTATATAAACCTGTTTCTGAAAGCCTTAGGGATTACAGAACTCTTTTATCTAGAGCAGTTGACACGCTGAAGGGAAAGAATGCCATTCAGAGGGACCTTGACAGGCTTGAGAGGTGAGCTGATGCAAACCTCATGAAGTTCAACAAAATGAAGTGCAAGCTCCTACACCTGGGTCACAACAATCCCAGGCACACCTCCAGATTGGGCGGAGAAGTGAGCAGCCCTGCGAAAAAAGACTCGGGGGTAATGGCTGATGAAAAACTCAGTGGGAGCCGGCAACATATGCTCACAGCCCAGAAAGCCAACCAAATCCTGGGCTGCATCAAAAGGAGTGTGGCCAGAACACTGAAGGAGGTGATTCTCCCCCTCTACTCTGCTCTTGTGAGACTCCACAGCTGGAGTGCTGCATCCAGTGCTGATGCCCCCAGCGTAGGAAGAACAGACATCAAACTGTTGGAGCAAGTCCAAAGGAAGGCCACAAAATTCATCAGAGGACAGGAGCACCTCCCCTACAAAGACAGGCTGAGAAAGTTGGAGCTGTTCAGCCTGGAGAAGAGAAGGTTGCATGGAGACCTCATAGCAAACTTCCAGTATCTGAAGGCAGCCTACAGGGAAGCCAGAGAGGGACTCTTCATCATCAGGAATTGTAGTGATAGGACAAAGAGTGATGGGTACATATTGAAAGAGAGGAAGTTTATGTCAGATATGAGGAAGATACTTTTTACCCGTAGGGTGGTTAGACAGTACAAAAGGTTGCATAGGGATGTTTTGGATACCCCATCCCTGGCAGTGTTCAAAGCAAGGTTGGATAAGGCATTGAGCAGCCTGGTCTATTGGGAGGTGTCCCTTCCCATGGCAGGGAGGATTGGGACTAGATGATCTTTAAGGTCCATTCCAACCCTTTAGCATTCTGTGATGAATCTCATTCTTGAAGGGAGCCATTCCTACAGAAAGGTTGCTTAAAACATCTACCTTATTCACTGGCACTGAGTTTACAGATGCAGTATGTGTCTTGAACTGAGACTTGTGACAAAATACTCTGATGTCAGTAATTCCTCTTTCATCTTCTAACAAGAGGGCTGACATGGTTTATGTTGCATTTTGGGGTTTTTTTGCCCTTTACAAGTGGAGCCAGTTTGGAAGCCTAGTGTGTAAGTCTTCATACAGTTTTCATACAGGACATTTTTTCTTTGGTCCAGAATTATGTAAATTAAAAAACCTGTTAACTCAAAGGCAAAGGCATTTTCCTGTGATTGGAGGAATACAGTTTTAAGCCCGTCTCCTTCTAATTCTTGAACTTTTTTATATGAACTTCTTCATGAATTTTCCATTCAGTTTGTTTTGCTTGGTTCTGAAGGTCTTTCCTTGATAGAAACGACCTATTTTTGGAGCTCCTTTATAAAGATACAAAGTCATAGTATACTCAAATAACCAGGAATGCTAAATAGGGCTTCAGGGAACACTGTGTCAAGTCACATCTTAGATAACTACATACTTTTCATGACCAAGGTTTTCATTACCAGCTATGGAGTTCTGATTTAATTAAATTTTCTACATTACAAGACACAGCAGAAGTACTACAAGGAATCGAGATATAAGTAAACTGTTTAATGATAACTAAACCATTCTTGCTGGAGAACTGCTTTGCTTACACTAGCTTAGAGCCTGGGTGTGGCAAACACATATCAAATCTGCATAGTTAGAAGGCTAAAGGGATGGTTTGGAAAAGAGGCAAGCCGTCAGGATAGCAAAGATACATCTTAAGGCTTCTCTGGATGAGCCTTTCTTTATTCTTACTTACTAAAGACATAGACTAACAGATTAGTTATGTCAGCCAATATAATGTAGTTAGTACTTCTTTCCACTTTGTAATTTTGGTATACATGTCAAAAATATGTTATTTTGTCGTAGCTATGACCTGCTCCATACCACTTTAAGCTTATAAAATTAGGCAGCAGTTTAATAACCAGTTTAAATCTAGGTTTCCATGTATTATTTTATGTCTGATAAAACTGTGATGAATTACAAGTAGTAAGTAACCTTATATTAAGCTCCAATTTAAGTATTGTTTCTTTAATTGTAAAATAATTTGAATATGTCATTTGCCATCTAAACTAAACAATAAATTGTATATATCATTTGTAGTTTGATCCATTCTTAATTTGCAAAACTCGTGAATTTGCATTTACACTTCTGTAGTGTTGTAAATTGCTTATGTTTTTGAAATAACCTGCTGTTTTTCTGCCTCACGTTGTACTCACTGACAGTTACTTGCGCCATGAGACAGTAAATTCATGGCATCTGTGCATACTGGCCTTGTACTGCTTCCTACTTGTTGCACAGATTTCATAATATAGGTATAGTAAGTAGCCATCTTCATTGATACAGAAATTCTAGGACATGTGGTAGGGTTAAATTGCCCTCAGTTAATAACCACTTTTAGGTTGTTTCTTTCTGCGCATACACACACTAACTGGCTCCTTAATGCATCATTTAAGATCTCTGAAGTGGCAATGCTCGGTTAATTTTCTTAATTCAGCTAATTAAAAAAAAATTATAAGTATGGAAGCAGTTTGAAGTCACCAGCAATTGAGGGAATAGGTGATGTTGTGCAGTTTCCACAGTCTATGTAAATGTTTTCTCCACTGGTTTAATAGATGCTCTTAGTTTATGCAACAGCTTAAAAAGGTTAACCACCATTACACTCACTAAAACTACAAAGTAGGAGGTTTTTTGCAATTTAGGATATTAGATAGTTCATATTATTTGAAGCCTGAAGCACAGGTGGGGCAGTTCTCTATTGAGCCATCAAACAATTCCATTTCCCCCAAGTTAGACATTAACCTTTTTTTCTCTTTTAAACAAGCGACTTACTCACAGTTCCAGTAGCTACATAATGTTTCTTTCTTCTTTCTTCCTTATGTTTTTTCTAGGCTTTAATCACTTTCTCTTTTACTGTTTTTATAGAGCTCATTTTATCTTCAGTGTTATGTTCTTTGCCACTGTCTTAACAATTATATTATGAAGAAAAGAAATAATCAATTTTACTGAGTAAATGGCGTAGGTAACTTTTAACTAGAAATATATACAACTCAGCTAAAAGTATTTTAGATCTAAGAAATAGTGAAATAACCATAGTAAAAGAATTTACAAATAATTTAAGGACATGTTATCAACTTCTTTTACTCCCAGTATATAACAAACTTTTCATTTGCATATTTTTCGATAATCTCTAAACACAGTTCAGTTTTATACATTACAGACATTAAAATATGACCTTTTACAGTATATCTCTCTAAATTTTTCCCAGTTCATACATTGTCTGCTTTATAGTGCAATATTTGACCATGTTTAACATTAAAAAAAATTATGAAATTATTCTTCTTAACTGGTGGAAGATCCAGGTATAATTGCAAACATATTGGGTCTGTCCATATTTATTTTAGCTCAGTAATCATTAGTTAGTAATAATAATAATAAAAAGATAAATCCAACCTTGCACCATTGCACTAAATCCAGAGCGTTCTCACCTTTTAACAATGTGGGTACTTTTGAACCCCATCTGAAAAACGATAGAACTGAAAGAGATACAGAACCAAGTATCAAGGCTTCCAAATGTAAAATCCTGAAAAAGTGGGACTTTTCAATCTGCAAAAGAAGCAATAAATAGATGGTATACATCTATCAAATCAAAATTTGCATGGAAAAGAGAAATCAAGGATTATTGCTGATTTCCTTTCATATTTATTTCTAATATTGTGTGATGGGAGAATATATACATTACTTGTCAATAACAGGAGATGCCACTCAGACACTTTTTTATACATAGTGAAGTTATCACTGCAAAACTCTGCAGCTGGCTGTGTACACATGGAGAGAGAGGAATGGTTTAGTGGAAGGTGTCCCTGTCCACAACAGGGGAGCTGGAACTAGATGAACTTTAAGGTCCTGTCCAGCCAAACTCATTCTGTGATTCCGTGGCTGCACATGCCAGAAATTTAAATCAGAATTCTTAATGGTATTTCAGTGCAGATTATTTTAATTCAGAATCCCACATTTCTTTTTCTAGCTCTTTGGGCTACTGAACTGCTTAATTATAATCCTCTACTCTACTTTAGGTAAACAGACTCTTCTCTGCCTTCCTGTTTATTACTGCTCCATATATTTAAGCTTTGTATAGCTCAAAAAAAAAAAAAAAAAGACCACTAAACTTCATAATAAAGCTCTACATTTAAAACAGAGGACATAGAGAAGCTGTAAATAAATTCAAGTGAAAAAGTGTGGCATAGATAGACATAGGAAAACTACTTGGACAATTTAACTCAGAAACAGGATATTCTACAGGAATATGGCAAAGGGGCTTGGGATTTTTTTTAAAAAATATTTTTAGCGTTTCAGGTCACTTATAGAGACACCACAGTTTTTGGACTTAGCGTTTACTGTTAAAATGATCACAACCAGTACAACAGAATTATACAGGTAACATTTTGCCTTAAGTGGCATTGTAGATCAGTGAACGCACACTCATATAAAACTTTAAGGAAGGACAGACACTGAATCATAAGTCATATGTCAAGAGACAAGAGGTGTAATAAAAGTTCTTTCCATTATAATTAGACAAATTTGTGAAGTAAAACTCCACTTATGAAATTCCACTCAATATAATTGTTTTATTCAGCCTGGAGAAGAGGAGACTTCATTGCAGTGTTCAGCATCCTCACATGGGGAAGCAGAGGGGCAGGTATGGATCTCTTCACTCTGATGATGAGTGACAGGACCCGAGGGAATGGCCTGAAGCCTGGTCAGGGGAGGTTTAGGTTGGATATGAGGAACAGGTTCTTCACCGAAAGGGTGTTTGGGCACTGGAACAGGCTCCCTGGGGAAGTGGTCACAGCACCAAGCCTGACAAATTTCAAGAAGCTCTTGGTTGATACTCTCAGGCACATGGTGTGACTCTTGGGCTACCCTGTGCAAGACTAAGAGTTGGACTCAATGATCCTGATTGATCGCTTCCAAGCCACCATATTCTATGATTCTATGATAATTTCTACTGTTACCCTTAGCACTAAAGAAACTTAGAGAAACTTCAACTTAATAATATTTTAAGCTTTATGTATATCATTGATGTATATTCCTGTTTCAGCCATTAAAATGGGAAAAACCTTTATCCCAGGTTCTGACACTATTTTCAGTATCACTCTTTTGAAGCATGGTCAAACAGATATATACGGATCTTTGATGTACTGTGAACACAACCTTCTGCCTACATCAGTGCTTGGGTTTCCTCCGAAATAATACAAAAGATACTCCGAACTGTGGTGGTTACAAAGCTTTGATTCTGGTAGTCTGTGTTTTCATGGAATCCACTGTTCTGGCTTTTATGTCACTACTGAAAAACAACAAATCAACCAAATCATTAAATAAATTCTAGGCATAGTTATATTAAAAACTCTCGAATATAAGAGAAAAAAAAAGCATCAGAGATGCTTTTGTAAAGTGCTTCATGTCTCTTCAATATATTGCAAATGCAACAAACTGAAGTCCTCTGCTATAGGGGTTTATTTAATCACAACCGGAATTCTAAATGTCAGGTCTAGATGTAATTCTACAGTAGCATTCTAGTTTCAAATACACTGCAAAAAGTTAATGCCATGTGGCAAAAAGGTGTATTTATCCATGGACACTGCTAAGATCAATTTATAATGTAAAACAGGCAGGGCTGTGTCCGGAATAGCTCAGTGTACATGGACATCCACATGTACTGTAATAAGGCACTGAGGAAGACACTGTAACAAGTAGGTTGTGATTTCAATGAGAGTATAGGCAGTATACACTGTCATAGGCCTTGGTTATAGAGATTTGTACATTAGCACTTGAGTGACTGCTTATAACCTGAACGTGTACTGTGATGTCAGCATGTACTGCCTGTAATTATATCCTGCAAGAGCTCATTCTTGTGGAGAAGTGTAAGAACCCAGTGCCCAAAGTGAACTTCCATGTACCACATGAAAAGTTTGGTGTTGCACAGGTAGAAGATTTACAGCTTTGCTCACTTGGAAAAATACTGTAAAGATGGGACAAAAGTGAGGCTGACCAACTTGACCACAGGTAGGAATGCATAGTCCACGAGCAGGTTCTCATCTAGCAGTGCAACAGCCAGAATTTCCCGCACAAGCAGGGACACAAGAAGGCTGTGATCTTTTCTGTAATTTCTGTACTTTACACAGTAAAATAGGTAAACAGCCTTGAGATCCCTAAAGAATTGATATTGAATGGGAGTTAGATGAGACGGCTTTGGCAGTGTTTCTGTGGTTTGGCAGAGAGTCGGCTGAGGAAATACAGTGGTCACCCCAAATATACTCAGTGTCAGGTTCTTCCCAGTAGCTCAGACTTGACAGGGGCTCTCTCCATGTATAAGTTTTCCCCCAAACTCTGTCCTTGAGGAGTGGGGGTTTTGTTGCACAGGTCATCAGTCAAGTCAGACCATGGTGATACCACACTACACGTTTTCAGCTGCCTCAGGTGTTGTTCTTTGGACACCTCCTGGTCCATGGCCTCTGGCACGGCTCATCCCACTCAGTTCTTTTTTATGTTTTATGCTTTTATGCTGCAGCTCATGCTGTTTGGTCATTCAAGGCAAGGTTGTAATGTTCTTGTGATAGTCACCTGGAGGCCCTTCTCTATTAATTCTTAAGCCTTCTTTGCAGAGCCTACTAAAAAATAAGTAACTTGCTTTCATCATAATCAATTAATCATTGTAATTACTGATTGTTCACCTGGCAATAAGAGGAAGTCAGTGCAAGATCTTGTGATGTTTGATTGCAACATCAATTTTATCAAATTGCAGTTGATGAGTATCTCCAGTTTAAGTTGCTTTTCATTCCTGTTTCATTCTAGAAAACTGTTTGGATCAGTGAGGAACTTAAGCACTAGAAGTAAACAAAAAGATGATTAGATGGGCAACAGACTTCATTCTGCTACACTGATAGATCTTTTGAAGAACTTGTGACAGAGAACAGATTGACAACTTTATTTGTTTTATGTTAGATTACTTAAGTAATATTTCTAACAACAAGAAATGAAAAAAGCAAATTAAATGATTCATGGATGTTCGAGAACTTGTTACATATGCTTGCAAAGCTGATCTTCCTAAATCAAAAACATATTGCTGTCTATTATTGTCACATGGTTTTCATCTACAAAATGAAAAAAACCTGCAGCTTAAAAACTGACAGCTGAACAAATAAGCACCATTACAAAATCAACCATTTTCTTTATATATTTGTAAAGGTTTGCAGTTGAGTGGGCTGCAGAGGTTGTCCTAATCTACTTTTTTTTTAAAAACCCAAAACACAAAACAAATAAACCCCACCTCCAAGCCCTGGAGTTTGTCTAGACTACTAATTCAGTCCTAATTCTACGGTTATATAAGGAGGGAAAAAAAATTAAAAGAAAGTATGCTTTCAGGTATTGAAGCAGTTTTCCTGCTTCTTGATGCCTAATGTCACTCCACGTCATTTGTCCTTTGCTCTTCCCCACCTCTCATTACAATAGCCCCAATTACTGTCTGACACAAGGCAGGGCAAGGAATGCTTTGGGAGTGCTGGCAGCATGGAAGGTACACCAGGGGACCTCTCTGATGCTGAAGTCTGACAGCTGAGATTCCCCTCTCTCTTCTTTCTTGGGCGGAATCACTGATTTGCACTAGACTTTCAGGTATCTCTTTCCCTTTTGGACTTGTACGTATTTGAGAAACTTAAGAGTTTTGACAGTGAATCACAAGTTCGTAGGCATAGATGTGGCAACAGATGAACTACTTGATTTTGCATGGGTTTTTTTTGCACATTTTTGTTTTTCATTTTCATTGAAAGACTAGTATAATAACATTAAATCTCGGTCACCAAATCCATCAACAGACAACTTGAGACAGAAATTAAATGCTCAAACTTTTCTAATCATTTAGAATTGTAGCAGTTGGATTAAATAATTTCTTCCCTCCCTAGAAATATTCAAAATAATTTCACGACCGAATGTTGCAAATTTCTTTGTAGTGTTTCATTGGAAACCATTAGTAATGATGGAACAGTATGGATGGGGTATTTTTTGCCATTGAATAAAATTGCAGTTTAAAAGCACCAAATTAAGTTTTTTTCATTTGTAAAACTTTTGGCAATTTCTTATACGAAAGACTATTTCTTATTTATAATACAGCCCCTACAAGATTCTATGCTAAAGTTAGAAGTATTATTTCAGGTCCATTAGTGCTAAGTTTCATTTTTCACGGTCTCTCAGGGCAGCTAAAATAATAGCAAAAATTGAAGACATACGCTACTAATGAAGTCTGTTTCATAACCTCAGAGCTATGTTCTTGCACCATTTTGACAAAAAGTAATTACTTTCTTTATTTTACCCAAAGGCTAAACTTCTACCATGAGGAAAAAGAGAGTGGGGAAAAATACACATTGAATTAAATGTGCAGAATAGGTAAAAATAAAATGAAATATTACTTACTAGTAAGCCTGTAAGTGCTAACTGAAATTATTTGTATACCCACGAAAAAAAAAGTTAAGAGTAGAATTGTTTGCTGTTTTTTCCCAGTAAAGACTTTTTATGACACAGAAAATGGACATATCTATATATGTCACTAATAATGACTGTCTTTTTAAACAAAGTATCTTGTGTTCTGTTATAACAGGTGTTACGGTCTGACATAAACTTTCCCATGTTGAATTTTATTAATACTATTTTGACAAGGTTTCGGGGTTTTTTACTGTAATTACAGGGATATTTTTTTTTCTCTTTTGCCTTTCCTCTTTACCTCAAAAGCACTTCCAAGTTGTCACAGTGTGTAGGTGGGGTGGTTGCAAGAACATACCACAATAATCAGTGATTTCTAATCAAAAATGTATTTGGTAAGTAGAATAGGTATAATGTGTGATTATTAATGTTTATTTTCAGATTTCTGCTCTGTGGCACACACAAACCAACCTCTCTGGTCCAGTTTAGGGCAGCAGCACAGACTAGAGGAGCAGGACTCTCACTCAGGGTCACATGCCAAGCCCTGGCTGATGCCAAACACGAGACTCCTCTTTGGGCTCAGCATTCCCCACAATGCCAGACAAACCTGCATGTTTCTCCTGTGCTCCTGCATTTCAACTGCTTTTCAGATCTTTTTTCAATATCAGCTCAATAGATTAAGTCACCACTGGCACCTCCCGATGACCATCACCAGGTTTCTGTCACCCTCTAGTCTCCCACCTCAAATATATTAGCAAAGTCTGCAGTTAGTTAATTGTTTTCTTTTCCAGCCCATTCCAGGTTAATCTAGTCTTTTAGAGATGGGCAGATCCAGCTGAGGTGTCATTATGTTGAGTTGTGCTTTTGGGCAGGTTTCATTGCACTAAACGCTGACTAAAAGCTCTTGTATTCCACACAGTTTGTGGAGACTGCAGAGCATATTAGATCGATGAGAAACATGATGTGAATCCACCATCAGATAATCCTTTATCTGCCGAGGTCATGTTTTTATTCAGGGTGACAAAATACTCCAAAGAAGGTAGGAGTTCAACTGGTTTAATTAAGCATATAGTAAACCCTTTTTTAAAAAAATAATTCCAAGCTGGGTCTACGTACTGAACTTTAAATCAATTTGAAATCATCTAGTCATCCTGGATAAATAGGGTCTGAATCTAGATGTGTTGATTCCACCTCTGTCCAATCAACACATGACTTTTGTTCATGGATTACTGTCATCAGATACCCCACTTCTGATGCACATAGCCCCACCGCACTGCTTACTGAATTAATAAAAAGCCTTACCATAAACCCTCTCAACCAACTCAGTATCTTTCTATTTCTGATCTCTGCACTGAAGAACCAAATCTGTCATTCTCAGACTAAAGATCAAAACTCTTACTGTGAAATATAGCTGTGCATCTATTCAGCAATCTTTTTCACACTTCCACTTTTACTTCTGTGTATGTTATCTCTGAAGAAGGGTACAAAATGTCAGGGAAGTGGACATCATGAAGAAAATTATAGGAAAACAAAATTATTTGATGAGTATAACTCCATTCCTGAATATGGAAGAAAGCAAAGAAGTAGAATTCTCTGAACATTAATTATGGAGTCATTTTGGCATAAGCAAAATAGCCCAATTACTAAGATAGAAAAATAGACACACTTTATATTGATGCCTGATAACCTGGAAATCTATGAAAGCCATAAATATATTCCTGTTGTTCTGTTTTTTTTTTTTTCCCATGAGTGCACCACACTTAAGCTTCCATATTGAAGGGGACATAAATATAAGAAGGAAAAAATTACTTCAACTCTATTTCTGAAAGGTTAGCATTGAAGAAATGGTGTTTCTCACTTTAAGGACAGGTCTTGCATTGCAGTCATGTGAAAAGAGAAACATCTTCCAAAGTTTAGAGTCAGAAATGATAAAACGGTAAATGATAAAAAATATCCATAAAAGTACCATGTTATAAAAAATGTGCCATGGCAAAGCAACATAGCATTACATATAAATAGTTTTTCTGATTATGTAATCTAGTGTTTGGAAGTAATATTAATTTTTTATCTTCTCTAAACTAGATTCCTATGAAGATTTTAGATTTGATTTGTATCTCATCATATTGGTAATTGTGAAGGGACATCAAGGGCAAGAAAATTAGGTCTGATACCTCAATATTATGGTCCTAAATAAAAAATTAGTCTTTTAACAAGAAATAGGTAAATTAAGACAATAAAGATGTAGGAATGAAACAAACCAGATTTTTAAACCCTGAAATCTGGATAAAATATTTTCAAATTTCTCAAGAGGCTGGACTGCAGTTTTTAATTGACATCTAAACTCTTAATCCTCATCAAAGGGATTTTAGGAAAAGCTAAGAGTAAAAGAAAGCCAACTTCCATAAAAACAGATGCTAATTAAGCATAGTTATTAATTGTTTTGACTAACAAGCTCAAAGATCATCTGAGAAGGGACTCTAATTAGATCTTTAGTATCCAAAGAAGAAGCTGTAAATACATGTATTAAATCAGAAATACGAAGTAAAATATATTGCACTTGGAAAAAAGTGTATGTCAGTATGAATGAAGATCAGGAAATATCCATGTAAAGGTCTGATATTTTTTAAATATTTAGAGAAGTTGCTACAGGGTAGGCTAAGGGTGAAATCTTTAAACTGGATGAACAATGAAAAATTTCCAGTATGAATCTTCCAGACTATTATTAGCCATAAGATTTTCTGCTATTTGACATTTCAAACTTTATTTTGTATGCCTTCCTTTACAGAAACAGTGTTTATAGCTTCCTCCAAAATAAGCAGGTAATAAGTAGACAAAAAACCAAACAACTCCTTTCCTCTAGCAAGTCTTTATGTGGACACTGGTGACTGTCTCAAGCTTTGCATTTCAACAGTTCTGGAGAAAGTAAGCCCAGCTGTTTTCAGGGCAGCTTTTAAATTTTCTTGACCTTAAGTGATGTGGTATTAGATCAAGTTACACTGAGGAAACAGAATTGACTGTACTGACAACTGATTTCTCACTTGTGATGGATGAAGACATCTGGACACTAATTCTCTGAGATTTATAGCTGTTGTTAGGAACACTAACCATGATCTTCTTGAATCTGAACAGTCTCTTATGAATTGAGGGGATTACCCAAGTAAGCTGCTTATATTGCTCTTTTGCTGGTGTTTGAGGATCACAAAACAATCGTTTATCATTTCTAGAGATCTTTCATCTGGATAAAAGCCATAGAAGCTTATGATAAATGAGTATTATGAAAACTGGGAAAAATTCCTGGAAAAATTTACTGACAAAATTTAATACTAGCAGGTCAATGTAAGTGGTGAAAATTGTTTTAAAAGAAATTAATTTTCAGTGGAACTGGAGAGATGGATTAACAAATGAAACTTTCCTAAACATCAAAACTGGTTCTTTCCAACCTCTGGAAAATGGAATCAGCATAAACGTCTTTATTCTTCTAGACCTTTTTTTCTTCTTAACCAGATTGTATTAGCAATTCCTGTCTTAAAAACGTGTGTGTGTAGCTAAATACATAGCTTTTCTTAAGTAGTTAATACTGATAGAGTCATATCAGTGCCTTCTTTTTGAATACACTAGAGTAGGTTAGTTGAAATGTAGTGCTTATCCTTCTGATTTGCACGAAACTGCTTGGAAGTCCCTTCATTTGTTGCACGTTCCAAAGATGAAAGCTACTTTTAGTTACAGAATGTTGATACTAATCCATCAAACACTTGTTTATGCAAGCTGTTCCCCTGGACCTAGTAGATACCAAAGGGCTTACAGATGAATTTCACCTGAAGTTTACAAGTTATTAAAGTTCTAACATTTAATGTTTAAGGTGTTATCTCTCTGTCCCTGTATTTATCTTTAAAATAAATAAGAAAAAGAAGAATTTGCATGATCAGTTCTATGAGTTGATGAGTTAAATGTTAGTCATCAGGAATTTACAGGAAAGTGCTTAGACTCACTACTTTCTGTATAATTTGAGACTGCATTACCCTTCATATTAATTCGCTCAGGATTCTCTTCAAGCAAGAACAGACAATATAGGGACAAATCTTTGTCTCAGAAAGATTGTTGAAAATATACACGCTCATTTTAGATTACTCTGACTTAAGAAAAGTTAGAGAAGCAGATACTTTCCATGTTAGCTGTATTTAGGTGCCTCAGAAGATACAGTCATAGCTTATGAAGTTCTGGCTACCAAACTCATGGTTTATGTTTTAAGTTTTTTGTATTGCATTTGCAGCTTTTGTTAAATACAATTAGAAAACATCAAGAAATATGTGTTTACCCACCCAGGATCCCTTTCAAAAAAAATGATTCCTTAAATTTGTAACAGTTGACTTGCTCTTCATGGACTACTCAGATCAGTTTTAAGTTTTGAAACTTTCAGCTTTTCTTGGGATTGTTGCTACTGAGAAAAAGACATCTAATGTACTGACATTTATTGTTATCCTGCCTTATTTCTTTGTTATTTGAATAGTAAACAAGAACATCACTGTCTTGCCCGTAGTAATTACCCACTACCCCGAGAGATTTTCTTTTTTAGCTTCAGGAAAAACATGACATGAAACAGTATTGATAAGCTAGAAAGTAAAAATAGAATTAGTGCTTCAGCACAATTCCTTCCATAAAAAACTCTATTGAAGGAAGATTTTAGCACCTGACTAAGGATATCTTATGTCCCTGGGATCAGCACTAAATGCTGTTAGCTACATTGCTTTCATAAAATTATAATATGCGTTTGCTCTTCCTCCCACAAAATTGGAGTCCATACAGCATATAAAGAATTTTTATTAAATTCAAGGTGTCAATACAGTTTTTCTAATTAAGTATAGAAGTAGTAAAGTTGTAAATATATAGAAATGTACCTGGTTTTGCTGTCATATGTCATTAGTAAAAGAAAGTCAATGTCCTACAGTTATTTAAAGAAATATCTATAGGTTCTATGTGTATGTATTTATACAGGTTAAGCAGATCAGGTTTATATGTCCAGAAAAGTTCAATTTTCTAAGTTTTTTCTAAACCTTTTTTGCCTTGGTTCCTCATCACCAATTGCCTCTTATTCTCTTTGTACTGCTGTTCTTTACTTCATCTTTTATTCTATTGCCTTTATATAGGATTTTATGAAAGAAGCAAGATAATAGTCTCATCAGATTATATTTTTGCTGTAATGCTAATACTTCCATCACCCCTTGATCTGAGGACTGTGTTGTATAACAATTTAGATAATCAATACAGAGTTATAAATGTTTATGAATTTCATTCTCTTAAGTTAACAATGAGGTATAGTAATGCTGTTTCTGGCTTGTGTTAAGAACTCAATTGCTTACACTGCTTACATAATGTCAGAGTTTTTCTGTGCCTTCATAATTTTTTTTTTATAGCAATATCTTTTTATAGCAGTTACTTTCATTCTAAAATTAGGAGGCAGTTCCAGTTCCTAGTGCTGCAAACTTCATAGGAGGAATAATGAAAGAAATTTGTGTATGGGTTTTCCTACATTCTGGGGTACTTTCTTGCATACTAGTTAGGCTTGAACTCATTTTAGCCTCCCAGTTATCCATTTTGGCTTCCCGCTAGCTTGTACGCTTCATTAAGGTACCTGACTGAAAAGGTTTCTGGCAGAGAAATTCGGTCATGAGCTTTGGAATAACTTGAATTAGAAGTCACACTTGTAACTAGTATGAGTATGGTCACTATGTGGCTGGAAGATTGGGATAATTCAGGAAAGAGTGCCTTTTATACGTCTTCCTTATAAACACTTAGTAAGCACTTACATGTAATCTTTAACATACATGAAAGACTAAGGGCTTCACAAAAACTTATGTGTGCCATGTCGAAAGCATTTCTGGGCAATATATGCCTGTGTTATACAGCAGAGCTGCTGCAGTTCTGGAGAACTGGGAGTTTACAAACATTTGTGATTATCTTGTTAGGACACACAATTTTGCATTAATTTTATCCCATAAATGTTGACATTTTTGCTATCACAGTGTCTGGTTATACCTGGCATTAATAAATCAGGTGATCAAAGGAAAAAAAAAAGCTGAAGCAGTTCCTTGGGGCAACAACCAGCCTTGTCATCATGTAGAGAATATCAAAATGTTCTTATGCCACTTACTAAAATCACCATCTCGCTGCTGGAAGAAAGATCTAAGAATTTCGCTATAATAACCCCAGGACCAGAGATACTGCTTTGTAGTTTGGGGGCCATGAGAATCCTTCACCTGACCTCACACAGGTTACCTCACAACTTAAATCTCTCAGTGTTTTAGAGTAATGGGTCTTTGTATTGGAGTTACCCAATCTGTGGAGCTTTGCAACCCACAGTCTCCTCAGGGAATTGCTTTGCCACTACAACAGTCCGTTGGCCAAACTCTGCTATGCAAATCTATGTATGTACTTCTTCCAGATTGTATCACAGGAAAAGACAACTTCTGTTGTTTACCACTGAAGGACATTGCTAAAAATGTGTCACTTAGTGCAGGGAGAGAAAAGGGAAGCATCGCTGTTGGAAGCACTGAAGAGAATCAATAGATAAGACCATGCTGACACAGATATTTTGATTATTATCTGCCCATTGGGTAATGAAGACATCAGTAAAGTAACCTCATATACTGTGCTGTTGTAACCATGGCCAAATGATCTGTCAACACAAGTCTATGCAGGGAGAGACTTGGAGAGACTCTTGGAGATTGTGAAGAGTTCAGAGTCACTGTAACATACAGAGTATTTAGATATTGACATCCAACCAGTCACACAAACCACTTTTTGATCCAAGTTTTAAAATTTAAGCACATATCACTTACAATTAAAATCATGATTAATAAGGAATAATAATTATTTATGAGTGGTAACTTATAAGCAGTATACATGTAATTTAGTAGAAGTGATTTTTTTAACTATACAGTCAATTGAAGCAAATATAAAACAGTTCAAAGATTTTAGCATTCTCTTTTCATTTGCCTTCTCCTCTTTTCCTCCAGTTTTCTCTGGTGATATTCAGCTGATAAAACCAGTGCCACTGAGATATAAATATGAAGCAAATTAATTTCTGAATATTCAATTTCATCCAGATTTGATTTTTTTGTAATGGTAGCTACTGTGTGCTTTCATCTAGCAAATACATGCTAAACCTCGTATTTGGATGGTGTGCATGTGGGTTTTTTTCATGTTTGTAATCTTTTAAAAGAGCTGGGTTGCAAGACCTTTATCCAAACAAATGAAAACTTAGCAGGCATAAAAATCATGGTTTGAGCTGCAAACATAAAGTCATTTCTTTTAGACTTGCCAGGAATACAAACTTCAAATCTGATTGCAGTTTTCATTCCAGAGAATCCTTTGAGAATTTCAGGGAGATGAACACAAACACATGTTTAGGCGAGGATTAGAAGCTGCCATCAAGGTCAAGATAAACTTTAAAAAGGTTCTAATCTGTCACAGTTCCTGCTTCTTTGTAGCTTATCTTAGTGCACTTTTCTGTTGCCATTTCTAAACTTTCACACTGGAAACTTTTATTTATAAAACTGAGCATGTTGAAGTGTCTTCCAACATATGTTGAAGAAACTGAGACATCCTCTCTTTTCAAGTCTTTAACAAATATGAAGAGAAGGCCAAGCAGGGGACAAATCAGATCTGGTCCTCGAAAGACATTGGTTACAGAACTCTGCTTTCTGAACAAAAATGTCCATTACAGGTTAGTCAGTTCTGTAAAAGAGCACTTTGCAAGAATCAGTAGCTGATTAATTAGTTTTGTCCAGCTATTTTCAGTTTCAAAGGAAACAGCAATAACTCTGAGCACATAGTTATTCAGTAAACATTTCAGTAAAAATACTGAAATCAGTCCTTTCCACCATTTCCCTTTCACCATTTTATTTACTATTCCATAGTATAGCAACTTCTTCCTAATAATCTAGTCGAATTTTTATTGATTAAATAGAGTAATAGATGATTAAATAGAGTAAAAGAGGTAAATAGAGATACATTATTCCTGTAGCACAGACTTTCCTGAGCAGTTCTTTGTATGAGACAAAAGCATAAACACTGAGATTTTGGTAAAAGAACTCTGTATTTTGTTTGCCTTCTAGTTCTACATTCATTTTGCATTTTCTCTTGGTTGTGAAAAATATCATCACTTAAAGTTTTTCACTGCTCATAAGCTTTTCTCAGTTCTCTCCTAAGCCAGGTGATGTAATCCTGTTGAGTACTTTGGCAAGCAAATTCACATTTATGTGTAGAGTGGTACAAAAGGAAGTGCCTTAGCCTACAAGAAACAAACTGTGACCACCATTACATTATTGAAAGGTTGTTATTGTATTAATATTTCCAATGGTTACTCATGCATATTCTTAACTTCTTCATTTTAATTTCAAAAAAGATTTTTTTTTGGTATCTAGAAAGGAAAGCCTAAGAATACTGAAGATGTGATTTTATCCAACATCAGATGTCAAAAAAAGTAGGAAAGGAGGGTGCCCAAATCTAAACTAGTCACACATGGTTTTTCTGCATGCAATGGCAAGTGAATGTGTTTCTAGTTCAAAATGTTTGGTTCTCAGTATAAAATGGGATGAAGAATTTTGCTTTGAGATGTAGTAGAATTTAAAGTATAAAATTTTCACTAAACACTTGCATTTCTAAAAGATCATCCACTACTGATCTGTGATTTTCTGTTGACTCTTAAATTTTTTTTTTGAGGAATTCAGTGGTGGGTATATAGTCTGACATTGCATTCCAAATGTCACCCTGTCTATTCCAGTAAGCATTGTCAGAATGATGTAAACATTATCGGGGGGGATTGGAGAGGAAAGAAAATATGAAGAAAGCAAGACAATAAAGCTACAAGGGTTGCAATGTTTTCAAGGACAGATAGTAACAGCACTTAGTTTGGGGTTTTTTTTGGGTGGGAGCTGCTATAAAATATCTTTATCATAAGTAAAAGTGAAGATAGGTGAGAAAAGAGACCTTATCTATGTTGTCCCTAAACTCAGTGTCATTCAAGTAGTAAATTATTTTCTCTTACTGCCTTGGTTTTGTCTTGGACTATCTCCATTTCAGGGGCTCAACAGACCATGAACCATGCTGTCTCTATAGCTGTGTCTAGCTTTTCTCTCCACAATCCATTGAAGGATCAGTTGTATATTTGTTATTTGGGTTTTCAGTCCCTTCTTAGAAAAGTTGCAGTTTGACCTTTCCATGTTTTATTGCTGTCCTTGTTCACAGTTCCCTTAATACGATCACCTGCCCTTCTTTTTTCCAAGATCGTTGGTCACTGGTGGTCAAAATCACTTCAGACATTATTCAAACATCAGGGATTTTTACAGATTTTTTCAGTAAAGAACTGTTTGATGATACATATAAATGGTACTGATGTTCCTGGAGAGAGGTGACTTATTTTTGCTTTCATCCTCCCAGCAACGTTTGAGCTTTTGTAGAAATGTATGATATTTCTATCTCCTCCATGCTGTGCAGAGCTGGGAATATTGTTGCTCTGCGTATCTCATCATATTTTAAATGCATTTCCTAATAGTACAGGAGGGGATATTTGTAGGATGTATTTCTAAAATTGATATTTACAGTTTTAAAAACTATTTACTTTCAAATATATAGCCTTTTTGGATGTCTACATGATTTTTAAAATCAGGATAAATAGAAAAAAGACAGCTTATGCATAGAACACATAAGAAAATACAGAAAGAAATAAAGGACTGTGAACACTATTTGCAGTTTAAATTGAGGAAAAGGAATAACATTCCATTATTAGAAGTCTAGTGGTTGAACAAAAACTGATCCTTTACCAGTGGCTACTAAGTTCCTTTGAATATTATTGCACGAATTGTAAACAGCTAAGAAATGTCAGAGCTCTCCTCAAGCCAAAAGTTTTACATCCTCTAAAGATTTCTCCCCACCTGTTTTGTACAAAACCCACTGTTGACAACTGTGCCTTGTGAGATTTTTCATTTGCTTTAATGGATTTTGTGCATTCATGTTCATTGTGTATATATCTCTTGCAGAGCTCCCCAGAGATGACCATCATTTCTTAAAGATAAGATTCTGACATCTGTTATCACTTAGAGGATATGAGCTTTGGGAATCTTTAGATGAGAGCTACCCATGCCTTCAAACTGAGTATATCCACTATTAAGTGAAGTTTATTTTTTAGTATTGGAAAAGATTACTTAGCCTGCTGCCAGAACTACTGGGGAATTAAAAGAAAAACAAAACAAAACCACCCAAAAGCTAAAAACCTTGCTAACTTAGAGCCCTAAATCCCTAAAAGCCCTGCGGGCATGTTCACATCTAAATTGTTACTGCCCTGTAAGAAAGGGATGGGACATTACTGGGACTTCCCATTGTCTTTCTCTTTTTGATCAATTTCAGGATATATCTGCAGGCATGAATTTGCACTGCTGATACTTTATAGGAACCAGATCTGAAGCTTTAATCTGTCCCCTGTTAAGGTTAACAGACAGTAGTACAAATAAATTTCTACAACTCTGTAGAATGTTTTGAAGGAGGCCAGTCCTAGACTTTTTCAGAAACATAATTTCCATAAGTAGTATCAGTATATTTCTAGATCAGAATAGGTTTGTGAGGTGAGCTTTCTGTGAAGAAAGATAAAAAAAAAAAAATTATGTTATTTGGTTATGGTGACATACATCAGAATTAAATAAATTCTTATAAATACGCTTGGAAAGTGGAAAGATAAAGATGGTGAAATGAAAGAACAAATTCTGAGCAGAAGCAGAAGCTGTAACCCAAAAAAGTTCTGTGGGCACAGGCAAATAATTAATTTATTTTTACAGCGTGACTCAAATACTCTGCCAATCCCAGAAGAAATTATCTTAGAAATAGTGCTTGAAGATTGTGTTTTCTTCACAGTTTTGGTTTTCTGCATTTCCCAAGTAGTGTCCCATTTTAGTGACTTAAATAAATGAGAAAGTTTTTTGTATATTCTTCTTCAATATCATGTAGGTTACAGCTTCTAATAAATGTACTATTTTTTTTCACTTTCAAGTGTAGATGCCAAATCAAGTTTTATGTGACTTGACAGCTACCTTCTGCATGGCTGTTATTCAGGGCATTACAAAGCCTTTCTAAGAAATAAAATCCCTCTCAGAGAGATTCAACTGAAAATTATCAAGTTGTTTGGTCTTTAATAAATTAGATGTTTATTAAGTGAGAATAAATTAAAATATTTGCATCAATTTAAATACCAATGTTCCACTAACTGACAGATCTGAATTACTAATGATTCACCAAGGGGAAATTTGTTGTTAGTGATAAGAGGATCACTTTTCAATAATCTTTTAAATTATTCAGAGAAATAATACTCTGAACATTTTAATATATAACACGGATTTGCAAAAAAATTATCTCAACTTTTTTTTTTTAAATGAATAGAAAATATCCTAAGCAACAAGCAGAAAAGCATTATTAGATACACATATAAATACACGTATAATCAAATACAAAGCTAGCTTCATAAACTTGTAACTTTACACAAGAGGAGCTTTGCTTTCAGAAAAATTCATCTTCAACATCCCATGGAAGTAAAGACAAATTTTTTCCATATTTAGGAATTATGTCATTTTTATGAATAGTAAGTGCAGACACTTTAATATCATAAAACTTTTTATTGCACTACAAATAGGACTTATTTGCCCACATTAAATCTTGTTTCAAACCAGATGAAAGAGTAGGATGGCTATAAAAAGTAAAAAACTTAATACCCATATCAGGTGAAAAATATTAGTTGAGGAACGTCATGAATAAATATGGACTTATGTTTATAGAACAAGGCAAAAATTATATTTTCATTATGTAAAGAAGGTGTATGTTTGGTATAAAATATTCATATGTAATCATGCTTCACAGTAAACTGGGAGTTTATAGTGAATCTGAAACAGTTTAAAATAAAAACCTAAGTCATACTCAAAACTAAATATAAATATAGCATTTGTGTACATCACTGTTAAAAGGGCATTATTTCCCCCACACCACTTCAAATCTCAGAAAAAATAATTTGAGTATTATGATAATGTTGTGATATATATTGTAGGGAAAGTAAAATCAGAACATATGCTCTTTGTGCTTCAACTAGAACTGAATAGAAAAAAAATCCCAGAGAAACATCTAGATACCTTGTAAGAAAATATATAGTCTTTTATTTTGTCATGACAAGAGGCATGTTATGACTACAGTAAATTAAGTTAGGTGTGTATCTATATGCATTCAAAATTATTTCTGGTTTTCCTATTTTCTTATTTGCTAATTGACTGAAAAGATCCTCTTCAGTGAAAAATACATTTGCATTACTACATACTAGGAGTTACAGGAAGGTTTTGTTAACAAGGCTGTCTTCATTGCAGGTCAGGCAGAGAAAGCAAAGGATTGAGCAGTTTACATAAATAATTATAAGCAAAAGGAACAGAATCCAGATAACCTAGATACTAACCTAAGCCACTATCTAAGCACGCAAATGTTCTTTTTAAGCCTGTATTCCTGTGAAACTAGATTTTTGTGATGAAATTATACAGTATCTTTCTGTCTGTCACCATCTTAATACCTTCTTAACATGGTGGTTCATTTAACAAAATGTAAGAGTAGGGTGGTTGATCTTAATTAGCCAACTTCATGCATATTTCCTAGGGATAAGCAGTTTGGAAGAAGAGAAATGGAGCTTCAAGGATTGAGAAAATTCTTTTAATGCCATGCGTGTAACATCCCTATACACACCTATATATGATTGGTTTTGTGTTTGTATAGCTGAAGATAACAGGTTTGCTCCATACAGCTCTGATGTACCTGGGCATAAGTGTTGTCCCTCTGTGCATTTCCAGTGCCCTCAGTCATCCCAGGCAAGCTCCAGGAATGCCCCAGCCAGTGACTACATGATTGACATGATGGACTGCTTTGCTGGGGGTTTACTGAACTTCTAGGCAGCTGCACAACAAGGGGATTATCAGCAGTCCAGGCCAGATGACAGCACAGCTCACAGAGGGACAGATGTTCCCACAGCTGGGGGCTCAGCCATGCCCTGCGGTGGGTGGGTCGGAGCCATCTGAAAGCGGCTACGTCCAGCACAGGGCAGCCCTGGCTTCTCTTCACAGAGCCCCCCTGCAGCCCTTCCCCTCTGCCCTCTGTGGCCAACACATTGCCACCTGCAGCCAGTGCATTCACAAAGGCTGACACAGAACCCCATGTTTTCTCACAAGATGTATTACACTTTTGGGGAAGTAGGTAAATGTTTGTAAACGTGCCATCTGCCTTTTCCTCTGTCTCATCTCTCCCCCCAGCTCACCTGCCTTTAGATGTCATTTCAATGACCAAGTGAGTCAAAAGCAGAAGTCCTGATGCTCCCACTGGGCTTTGGTTCCATATCCCATCACCTCAGCCCTCAGGCTGTTGAAATGCCACCCAGCATCTTTTCTGCTCCTCCTTTCCCTCACTAGAAAGGAAAGATTTTGTCACATTTTTGGAGATACCAAGAACAAATATCAGGAATCACCCAAGCAAACTTCCCCCAAATTTTCGGGCGTTGGCCAAAAATGTTTGCTTTGGCCCTCCACTTGACATTAGATCAAAGAGCAGGATGAAACTCATTGTATCTGGAGAAGATGGTGAAATAGCATTGTGCACAGATTTGGATTCCTCTGGAGCTCTGTGCAAGAAGTCTGCAAACCAGCTGTTCTGCATAAGTACAAGCTAAAAGTAGAAGAGACTTAACATATTTTTACTAACATTTAATTTGTAGGATATTATGAGGACCACTTTCTTTAACTGGAAGCTTAACCAAAGACTTCATAATAACTTAGTGCTGCCAAACAATATACAGATTGATGTTCAAGTGCAATTCTGGAAAATTAATAGATGACTTTGGAGCATTCTTTAGATTCTTTATGCATTTGTGTTCATAAATCCTTGGTTAAAGATGACCACAAATACTTACTACATTTCTATTTAATTACATTATTTTGTTTTTATGCAGATGAATGGATTAGCTACAAGCCAAATGATAATTCACATAGCTGAAACTATTTAAAAGGATATAAATTATTTGATTAATCTCCAAAAACAAGACTGTGGAAAATAAGGTTCAGTTCTTTTACACACAGTGGAGTCCTATGAATTTACAGTGCCTAGTGGATTGATATTTTTCAGTGTATGGTATTTTAGTGCTATATTTTCAGTTTTCATCTATGATGCTGTCTTATTGTTTTAGAATCAAATACTTAACTTCTGTGAGAAATACTCTATATGTCCATACTCATGGTAATGTCATCCGTTCCCTGCGAGATATGCTGTAACAGAGATCATCTTTTCCAGGGCTGATTGCTTTCTTCAAGAGTCTCTGGTTTGCAACAAAATGTGTATACTCCTTCTTCGGTTCTTAGCAGATATTATCTAAGTTTCCTAATATAATCTTCTCTGACTTCAGGGAACTTAGGCAGAATCATCGTGAAATTTTCAAGTAAAGAAATATTTATGGTATGCATTTCTAATACAAAGTCCATTTTTTTTCTGTGGTATGGAAAAATGGAAGTAAATATGATTAATGAAAATATCTAAGTTGTTTGGAAGTATTTTGATGTACCCACTCTTTTTGATATTTTGATTTTGGTTTCTTAAATGCAAATATTTATTAAATGGACTGGAAAACAAGTAACTTTTCCTACAATTCTGGAGATTGAATCTATTAGTATTTTGATTAATGTAAAGGCTTTGTATCAAATTCTAATATCAGTCCAATTAGTAACTACAATTGTATATAAAATTAGGGTTTGGTTTTCACTGTTTTCCTAAAGTTGCCCTGTTTGACTGAAGCTGTTAGCTGAAGGTTAGTTTCCACAGGGTAGATTATTAAGTAATAACATTTGAGTATCTGAGGCAGTTCTGTTTATTGATGGGCAATTAATACTCTCTCCTCCAGCACTTTCTCTCTCTTGTTGGCAGTTTGTTCTTCCCTCCCAGGTCTCCAGTTCACTCATCCTGTCAGCTGGTCAATATAAAGCTACAGCTGATTCAGAGGAATACATTCACTTTTAGGATTTGATGAGTTGACCCCGGTGAGTCAAACCCCCAACCTCCCTTTCACTCACTCCCCTCTTCCTTTAGGGAAATCCCAACCACATTCCTTTTCACTCTGAACAGAGGCAGTAAACCACAGTTTCACAAAGTATTGTTTCTGGGAGCTTTTCCCAAATGCTTCTATAGGCTTAGCAAACTAGACTTTAAAGCAATTTTGATTCTGTGGCTCACAAAGATATTCAGCTGGTTATTTTAGAAGTTCACTCACCAAATGATCTGAAACCTTATATAATATCTAGTCTAAGCTTATTCATAGCCATTTATCATGTACTAATATTATTCTTTAAATTAAAGAATTTTTCTTTCCTTCATATATCCCCTCTCAATGCAGGTGTAAAAGTCATTATATCCTCTCTTAACCTTCCCCAGCTAGGGTAAACAGAGCTCTTCTTAATCTTTTAAGGTAAATATTCCATTCCTTTAATCATATCTCTTCTCTGAATCGGATCCAATTTAAATTAATCGTTCCTCAGAGAAATGATTAGAGATGTACACAGTATTCCAGATGAGGCCTTGCTAATGCCTTGTGTAGTGGTGTTTATATTCTGCTTTCTCTTAGAAGAATGTGCCAGTCAATGCATTCTACAGTAGCAGGAGCCATGTTTCATACTCAATTCCAACAAATATACCCAGATATGCCAATTTCCTCACATCAGATTGACAGTGTTCCTTTTGCAGCAAATTTTTATTATTAATTCTTGAAAATATGCCTTTTGAACTTTGTGATGTTAAATTGCATTCCATTTGTGTTTTTTCCTTAGAACAGTAAGATCCTCTTGATGCAGACTCAGCACCTTGTTGCTTATTTCTCAAGTATATATATATATGCCTTTCATCTCAGTGTCATAAGCAAATATACTATATATGTTCTGTCCCAAAACTGATGCTTGAGAGATGTCTGTACTGATTTTTTTAGACTGCAACCTGCCTAGCTATTTCAGTATAGCTGAGGATAGTCTCCCTCCTACAAACTCCTTTCACACCTTGTGTTAATTGCTGCCATCACCATGGTTAACGCTAATTTTCCTTCAAGAGATCTTATCAAATGTTTAGCTTAAGTCTCAGTAAAGTAACTTTATTTCATTAGCCTCTCTAGTCCCTTATCTAAAAAAATATTTAGTATGACACAATCTGTATGAGAAAAGACTATGTTGTAATCCAGGTTCCATTTCCCTTTATGACTCTAATTAGTTCCTGTTCAGAATCTTCTCTAATGTTTTACATAGCTTTATAAGCAAACCAGCTGTGTGAATCATGATCTTTCCCCACTTTGTATCTTGATAGTGCGTTTGTTCTCCAAAGCTACTACCACCACATTTACAGTTTACTTTTAGATGGCTTCTACTAGATTTGCAATATCATGTGCTAATTCATTCAGTTGACTTCAACAGATGTTATCAAACTCTAAATCTTTCACACTCAGAAGTAGCAATTCTGCTTCAAACTTCCATACTGTACTTTGTATCAGGGTCTTCTCATTTGAAGCAGATAATGTATCTTGCCATCACAGTGACCCTCAAATTATAAAAAAATCCAAACAAACAAAAACCACAATAACCCTAAACCCCAAATAATACAAACCCAAAACAAACCAAAACAAACTCCACCAAGTGTAGGATTAATTAAAAATTGTGGCCATTTCTAGATCTTCTTTGCTGGTTTCTAATTCAAAGTGTAGAGAAGCCTCTGTCTTTTATAGTTTTCCCTCCTTTGTCTATGTAAAGAGTAATGTGTGAATATTAGTATGTAAATTATGTATGAAAAGTATGTAAATGTATTACTATGTAAAATTAGTACGTAAGGATTAGTATGTAAAAATTTAATTTCTAATGCTAAGGTAAGGCCTTCAAATTATTTACTCTGTGTCTTCAGACTCTCAAACATTGTCTTTCTCCTAACAAATCTCTTTTCCCTGTTCTTTTTTTTTCTGTTCTTAATAGATCCTTTTTATATTTTTTTTAATCTTTTATTAATCTTTTTTAATAGCTTAAAACCCCCATACTGAGAACAGTGAAGATGAGAGCAAATGGGAAAACAGAAATCTTTCTGAGGTATTTCATGTGGATGTATAGAGATGATTCCAAAATTTCAGCATGCATTTGACAGAAAAAGTCAATTTCATCTCTGCCATGAATATTTGTTCAAAAACTTTGTATAAAAACTTCAGTTAGTTTATACAGAATCTTGAATAGATATTTTTGTCTTTTTGCAATATCAATTTCATTTTACTTTAGCTATTAAGAAGATCACGTCTCGTCTTTTAAATTGTAATAAAGATGGTAATAACGTCTTTTCCTTTTCTTTCCTTTTTTTTTTTTCCTCTTTTTTTTGTGAAAGTGATAAAATCTTATAGTATAAAAGGTCTGGAAAGGTCATCTGGTTCCTTACCTGAGGCAAAATCAGTTCTACCCAATGGTTAACTGAGAGGGTCAAAAGCAGTTTTTTATTGCTGTCCTTGTTGAAGTCAGATCTTCCTTCACTCAAGGTTGAACAAGACAAATTACACAAAAGGCTAGGGAAGAGAACAGGACACACAACAGGCAGTCTGAGCTGCTCCTTTAAGACCCTGCAAACTTGTACAGCATCAGGCGATTTAAGAGATTGCTTTTTGGCTGTTCTTTCCACGTGGCTCACAGCAGTGCTGTGATAGTCTTAGTTCACTAAACTGGCTTTCTTTATCAAAGGCAAAAAAGGCAGGGATATAGGGGAAAAGAAAACAATAAGATAGAGAAAGAAAGCACATAAAAATGTTTATAATATTATGCAGCCAGTTTTTATACTACAGATTACATCCAAGATCTTACCAAAGCCAGTGAAGACAGAAATATGATATGAATAGTGTACCTTTGCTTTTATTCAGAATGTTTGCTGCTAAAGATCAAACAAGTGAGATGGTTAAGTGAGTGGAGACTGAAGGGAGTGAGGCTTGTTGCCAGATTTCCCCATGAAGACACTTCTAATACTTTATAAAAAAGGAGTCAATGCAAAAGGTCAGTTGCACAGTGTTGTATTGAAAGTGCATTTTGTGTAAATTTTTAACATATTAATTTAGATGTAATGATTTTTGTTCCCTGATTTCTCTGATTTATGGTACATTGTTTTAGCTTAGCATCTTTTTATTTGATCAGACTTTTTATTATTCTTATTGACACTAATTCAGTGTTTGACTCTTACAATTTCTTTCAATATGCAAAGTTAGGTTTTTGTTACTGTGACTTTTGTAAATCTCATATTTAAACTACTTATATAAAAATTTACATAAGAGTATTCACATCTGTTTTAAAAGCCTTTCTGCTGGGCTGTTCTCACGCTATTTCTCTCCCAGTTTGTACTTGTGCCCAGCATTACTACATCAGAGGTGTAGAAAATGGCATTTGGATTTGTTAAATTTTGTGCTGTTATTCATAGCCTAATACTCCAGTCTGTGTAGATTACTCTGCCAGGGATTGCACTCCCTTGAGAGAGTTAACAGCACCCCCCAGTTTGGTATCATCAGTAGATTTACTAATGGTGCATTCAAATCCTTTGTCTAGATTATTAATAAATACATAAAACAGAACTACTCCTAGAACTATATCCCCAAGGAATACCACTGGTGACTGGTCACAAATCAGAGGTAACTTCATTCTCTGTAACACTTTGAGCTTTGCCATTTGGATGGTTCTTCACCTGACACACTGTGTACCCTCTGAGCTCGCAGTTGTTCAGCTTGTCTAGAAAGACAAATCAGGAACAGTATTAAAAACCTTACTAAAATTCAAAAAAATGACAACAACTGCCTCCCATTCATCCACTAGGCAGATAGCCTTATTTTTGAAGAATATCTGTTTAGTTAAACAGGATTTCCCATTTGTGAACACTGCACCTGATGATTACATTTTTCTGTAAATGCTTTTCAATATCGCTTCTCAAAGCCAAGACAAATTACAAGAAAAATTGACTATAAGGAATAATGCAGACAGAGAAAGGATTATAATAGAAATGGGTAAAACTTCAAGAAGAAAAACAGGATTGCATAATTCAGGAATACAGTCTGTCTAAGCATTCATTCTAGTTCATTTTGAGATCAAAGTAAAAACTAAAAGTACAAAACAAATGGACTAAAGGTAAACAAATATCAGTCTTATATAAACAAAAAAATGTTGACAATCATTAGAATCCCATTACCTCTTTATCTATAATAGATATACACTATTTTACAGCTAGTAGTAGCATGTTATTTCTACCCTTTTCCATGTCCTTTTAAAACAGGAAGAAACTGAACAGCAAACCCATTGCATGCAATAGTATGATATCAGAGCTATGGAAAATTCTTGATGGACGTGATGTCTTAGCCTGCTTAGGGCAACCCTAGAAACAACTTCTTGTCCCTTTTACCCAACTTTAAAGGTTACATAATTAATTACATGTCTTAATTTCTCAAGTTACAGATCCTAGATTTTATCTGTCCAGAGTCTCACAAGGGGAATGAGGAATCAGGTGGGTTTCCTGCACTTCTCCATCATGTCGTCTGATGCAAGAATTTATTATCTGTGTATGGTGAAATGATCAGAGCCGTAAGTCAATATCCAGATTTTGCAACAAAAACCATGCCACAAGTTGCCAGTCATTCACTCAGTGAGTGGAAAAGCTAAAAAGATTCACTAATGATAGGTTTTAAATTAGCTGTCTCAAAAAACTTGGACAAAATCCATGAGAGAACTCTGGCCCACTGGAGTTACCAGAAGACAGAAAATTATTGTGTCAGTACTCCAAAAACATGAAGGAGGATGACTAGGTAGAAGTTGACAAGATTGACTTAAATCCTTAGGGAGATACAGGAAAATTTATACACCATTATATTACGAAAATATTGAATGAGAGTGTAATTTAAATGGTATTTTTTATGGCTCTTGTAAAACACAACTGATTTTATTATATGAGAAGGTTAGTAATTGGTAACTGAAAAGATGTAATACACTAAATCTTTTGGAATACCCTCAGTGTTATATTTACATTTTATTTTGGTTAAGAATTAATGTATTTATCAATTAATCATGTATTTGCAAAGTTTGCAAATCTGTTAATGGAGAGTTCACATAATACCCTGCCAGTTCTGGTAGGTTCTTACTAATACTGACATTGTACCTGACAATGTTCACCAGTTGTATCAATTATCTTAGACATCAGACTAGTGTCTGATATGTTTTCAGATAGTGTAAGTCATATTGGAAAGATAAATAATGGCAAAGGACAGCCAAAAGACACCCTGTATCAGAAAGACCAGGAAAACATCCTGAATGCCCAGTGGCTCAGCCATACACTGTGGGTCTACAATTTCAAATTCTCAGTGAATTAACACATTCTAAATAAAAAACAGGTGGACAGAATTAAACAGAATTCCTATACTTTACACACACATCTTTCCCATACTCTACAGAAAAAAACTGCCTTTGAAAATACAGCCAAATGAAAAATTGTGTTTCCAGGAGAAATGAGTGATGATCTATGAGAAAACCTTAGCAATGATCACAAAGGTTAAGACATTTTTGTAATTAAAGTTATCTCACACACTTGCTGGATCAGTGAAAGGGATATGTGGCAAGTAAGAACACTGAGGTGATTTCTCTCTTCACAACTTCTGATTAAACTGCTTCTGCAATACACATGCAAAAACACTGTCTTGATGTTTCTGGTGTTCATTTATTATAGTTGAAATATCAGACAATGTTTAGAAAACCTTGAAGCCGTAGCACCACTGTAATGCTATAAGGGGTGAAAGAAAATACCACTCCTGAGTATGCTTGTGATGCTTACAATATGTTTATACATTTCTGAGCTCGGATGATCTACATAAATAGTCCAGGTTTCCATGCTGCATGGTTGCATGACTGCTGAACCTAGGGGGCTGATATCACTGATATTAGAACTAATAGTATAAAATTGGTAATTTCTTAAAGAATACAGAAAGAGTCGGTTGTGATACCTTTGAGTAGTTCCCTGCTGCATGAGTTACTTTCCAACAGAGAAAGGAGATACTGCAAATGATTACAGGTAATCCAATACTAGCATGCTTGCAACATCATGTTACACAGCCATGAAGAGACAGCAGTCCAATTGCAAGGTGTTAGAGCACATGCAAAAGTATAATCTAGTCACAATGTCACTTCAAATGAGTTATGTCTAAATTACTAAGTATCACACTAATAAAATTGGACATATATGCAGTAAAAAGGAAAGGATAAAATATTGCTATATTATCAGGAATAAAAATACAGTGTATACCATTGATTTTAAATGAACAAATACAAATTTAAAATTTGATATTTTATAATTTATTAAGTGATGCTGAAGAACTGAAAATCTGTTCAGAAAATGTATTAAAAAAATTTTTCAGCATTTTCGATGTATTATGCTATCAGCTTATTAATAAATAAATAAATCTTATTATTGAAGCCATATCGATTGAGAACATGAACTCAGATAATAATGTGGCAACAGAAGAAAGGAAATATTTGTATATGTTAATTACAGTGAAAAGTCATTCATAACAGCACAGGTCAGCCATTCTGCAATATCAGTCAGACTTTATCAAGTAACATGTGCTACACTGAAATATTTGTCCTGTATATGAGATCAAACAACCTCATACTTTTTAACTATTTTTTTAACTATTATAGTTATTTGGAGGTCTTTTCCCCTGATTTGTAGGTGAGCAAAAGCGCTCTCTGTGAAATGCCAGCTGCCTGGCTATGTAAATGACCCTATGCCTTCCCACTTTTATGAAATGCTGGGTCTTAACTAGTTTAAAATACTGCAGGCTAAGGTGCTTTCCTCTAAAGTGCTGTATTCAGGTGCTCAGCCGTACCAGGCAGGTGAGCTGTTCTGAGATATTCTGTCCCTGCAGAGCCGACACAAAGAAAAAATCTTAAAGAATAGTGCTACATGAAGTCCTTTAAGCCTCTTCTCAGAAAGCAGTTCCTGCTTCTTCAGTGCTGGCGGTCACATACCAGCTGGAACACAAAGTGCCTGGGATACCAGAGGGGGAAATATGGATCTTTGTTCCTTTACTAACCAGAGTACTCAAATCATAGGGAGTCTGTGAAGCATTAGTATGTGCAGTATTGAAAAGTTTAGCACAATACATGGGCAGACTCAACATACACCTTGCTGTGAGCTGAGGATGGGATCTGTTTTTGTTTTCGAGTACAGACATGATTAAAGTTCTTACTCTTTAAGCATGTGTTCAGACCAGGTCAGAATCTCAGTCTTTTATTACTGGGAATAGTTCAGGTATACACAGAGTGCTTCTATCAGTCTAAGCAGGTGGAAAAGCTAAGGGAGGTAAGGCCAAGCATGTTACAGCTCAGCCAGCAATGTTTTTATCCCAAGGTAGGTTCTTCTTAAGCCTATTGGAGACATGCTGAGCTACAATCAGGCTCAAAGCAGCTCATGAGCAGAAAACATATAGATCATGAAATATCATATGTGTTCCTTTTCTCATTGTCTGTTGTGCCATTGATATGGCATGCATATGCCATGATGCAGTGCCATCAAGATCTTCCTAACCATCATCAAACATGTCATGCCTCATAAAGGAAAAAAAAAATTGTAAGCTACAACAAACAAAAATCCTACCATCTGTTATTTTGCTTACCCAAATATAAGTTGATCCTCTCACCTGAGACATAATGGTTGGAGTTGCAAGGCCAATCTGACTGTTAAGTACACATTAGTTACAGAAAGAAGAACAAATGAGGAGTGAAGATGAAGAATAAATGAATGAAGATGAACAATGAGAAGGAAAAAGAGAAATATAAAAACAAAAAGGAAAGAGAGAATTAGAATAACATGTTTTTCCCCAACTCTAAGTTCATTCCAATTTGTCATTCAGGATTTGATGGTGACATAAGGTGCCAACTCAGACCTTACTGTTCTGGAGTAGAAAGAATAACACAGAACTGATGGACATACTCTTAGCTGGATAGAAGCATAGAACAAATAAAATGCAAATTAACTGTACTTTTTATTACATCTCATAGAGGATAGGAGTAAATATCATTTTCATCATCACATGCATTGAGAAAAGGGAATTCAAAATTACTATGAGATGAACATGGTTCCAGTAGTTATTCCTTATTTTATCTAGGACGGTTTTTTTCCAAAATGTCCTTTAAGCAGAATTTATATTTTACATAATGAATTCTACAATGCTAATAAAGTATTTTAGGACAATGTATGTTGCACTGATTTTCACTATAATATATAGTGCAATTTAGGCTGCATCTTTAGTTTTGAAACTAGTTAATATAACTTTAAAGATTCACAGTGCTGACGGAATTAAAGACTACATATTGAAAATATCTTTTATAAATTGTTTACACTTTTTGGAAGGTTTCAGATTTGCGTTTTGATTATTTTGTAGTCTATGCCTCTTGGCATAGAAATAGAAAGAACTGTACTTGTTTGGATAAAACATTTTCTGTGCAAAAATTAATTTGCTGGTATAAATAAAGGGGGGAAGGAGAAATATACTGAATGTTAAATAATTTGAAAAATAAGCTAAAAATAATTGAAAGAAAAAATGCTCATTGATTTCAAAGAAAGCAAAAAATCAAAGGCAATGTAATTTCCCTTAGTGCCCAGCAAATGACTGTTTCACACATAAAATAATATTAACAAAGAATTACAGACTTGGTACTGTTCACAGTGGATGAAAATCTGTGCTGTATGCAGTACAGGGCATACTGCATTTCGTAAGTGTCTCTTTCTAACCAAAAATCTATGTTCAGAAAGACAGATTGTGAACCGAACACATTGATACTTCCAGACAGAACAATAAACATGTGACCATAGTTATTATGTCAGACCAGGACAGAGATCACCTTTGTTATTTGCTTTGTGAAATAGGATTTTAAGAAACTTCCTTTTTCAAACATTGCAGTGCTTAAATGTCTGGTGTAAAGTGCAGGTCCAAAACTTTTAAAGGCCATGAATATGCACATGAACGGTCTTCTCAGTTTTTGGGAGAGGAAAATTTGTGAAATTAACATTACATTAGTTTGATTTTACTTACTTCAAACTGTAAATCTCATGCATTTACAGTTGAAATACTGAATTAGGTCTTTGTATTAACTATGATCAAACAGCAACAGCAGATCTTTGTTTTTTTTAAAGGAAGTGCTGATCTATCATATGAGGCTAAAAAAAGGTCTGGAATTTTTCTGTGAGCATCTAGAGACAGCAGTGAGAGACAAATGATGTAATATGGCAAAAAAAGAATTTCTGTGATAAATTTTTCTGGATATTTCAAAGTTTCCCTGTTGCAAGTTCTGAAATTCTGTACAAGTAGGAAAGACAGGGAAGAAAACTTTCACAAATGTATGATAAACATAAAAGCTTCTTTTCTGTTTGAAGATTAATTCACAGTCTGTACAAAACCAGCTAATGACTCTGTTATTCTTAATGTGACCCTGATCCAGAAAAGTATTCTCAACCGTTTTTTTTTGCAGTCTTGATTTCTGTGGTAGCTGAGGCAGGAACATTCATAAGTATCTGAAAATTAAATGGACCTTGTATTTTTTTAATTTTTTCTACTCTTTTTATGGAAAAAGAAAATTTATTTTTTTAAAACACATATAACTTATTTCTTCAATGCCATTTCTTGGAAGTACTAAATTCATTTAAAGAAAACAGGGTGTCATGGTTTAACCCCAGCCAGCCACCAAGCCCAACACAGCTGCTCACTCATTCCCCCACCAGCAGGACAGGGGAGAGAACTGGAAAGGCAAAAGTCAGAAAACTCGTGAGTTGAGATTAAGACAGTTTAATAGGGAAAGCAAAAGCCATGCACACAAGCAAAGGAAAATCAATGAATTAGTTGACTGCTTCCTGTGTGCAGGCAGGTGTTCAGCCGTCTCCAGAAGAGCAGGGCCCCATCATGTGTGACAGTTGCTTGGGAAGGCAAACACCATCATTCCAAATGTCCCCATCCTTCCTTCTTCTTCTCACATGATGTTGTATGGTTTGGAATATCCCTTTGGTCAGTTTGGGTCACCTGTCCCAGTTGTGTCTCCTCCCAGCCTCCCATACACCCCCAACTTCCTTACCAGCATGGCAGTATAGAAAGCAAAAAAAGGCCTTGGCTCTGTGTAATCACTGCTCAGCAATAACAAAAACATCTCTATATTATCAACCCTGTGTTCAGCACAAATCCAAAATACAGCCCCATACCAGCCACTGTGAAAACAATTAACTCTACCCCAACTGAAACCATCATAGGGGACAGAAGTTAGCAAAAAATTGAATAAAGGAAAAAAAAATAAAGCAAATTATAAATATTCTTGTTTATAATAATTGATCTCGATATCTTAGGAGGGAGGCCAAATATATGGTTCACATTCAAAATACGTGCAACACCCTGCACGTGGTAAAAACAAGGCATAAAGATGTTTAAAGATCCTACTTGAATGGGATGGGAAGAATTCCTTACACATTGCTTCTCTTAGTTAAGGATTCTGGACTCATCAAAGTTTTTAATTAGATGCTAGCAGTTCCACCATCACCTTTGAAACATTCTCTGTCACCTTTCCTAGAGAAGGGAGTGCTTTTTTTTTGTTTGACATTCACTGCACTTTGCTGCTATAATTTAGCCATTACATGTATAGTATTGTCTTTTAGCCTGTTATTGAGTTGAGAAAATTACAGTTTTAAAAAGCTATATGTGGGACTGTCAAGTGAGTGAAGGGTATGTGTACTTATATGTGTTTTTCTACTCTAACCTTCCCAGATGACAGTGATGGATAGTGGGGTGCTGGAACACAATAAAAATGAATGAAACACTGCAGGATTGCAATCTCTAAAGTCAGATTTTATCAGAAAAAAAAATGTTTCGGAGCATGATCTGTAAATACTGAATATTGAAATTTTTTTCTTTAGACTTGAAAATAAATATTTACAAATAAATCTAGTATGATTAGGCTCTCTGTTGCAGAGACAGTCTCTAGAATGATTGAGCCTGCTCAGGTCAGACTCCCTGAAGCCTGTTGTTACTCTTCTGCTCCCTCTACTCCACGCTCAAGGGATTCCTGGCTGAATATTACACCTCAGTGAACAACCATGCACCCTGCCCCCTCCAGCAGAATAGCCCATCTGATTCACAATGTAGCTGCCACAGATATATAAATAGGATAACAATCTGCTCTGATACCAAATCACATTCTTTTAAAAAATATGTGCATCCATTGTCTCTTCCATAAGGTATGGACATGTGAATTATACCAGTTATATCAATTTTTACAGCTGACGGAAGTGATTCTTTTCTGTGTTGGTTATAGCACTTGACATATCCCTACTAAAGTAGAGAAAGCTGGTAGCCATGTGGAAGGCCCTTTGATTGCCTAGAAAGAGAATTACACCACAAATTGTGAAGTATCTGACATTAAGCTCATCGTAACAGTGCTTGGAGTCAAAATTATTCCTGATAGTGAAGAACAGCCTATATTTGTTTATGATGCGCTGTCTGCAGTTATTGAATTCCCAGGCTGGTTAATTGTGGTTACACACCTTTTTGTGTGGTACTTTTGGTAGCAGTAAACAGGCCCATATAATCAGCAGTCTCTAAATGCATACATTTTCTCCTTTTTTCTCGTATGTTTCCACAAGAAAAATATATATTTCATATGTGAGCTTGTTTTAAGTTAAATCTATTTTCAGCACTGCACAAAGGAGTATAAGTAGATGCAAATCTACAGAATTTAACTCAAGGATCATGCAAAACATGCAGTTAAAACATCAACTTCTACTTCCCAGAGAATTTGCAAGTGACACAGGTATACTGTGTTCTGTAATTTGCAGAGTTTAGGGCTGTTACTTGCACTTAAAGTAGAAATAACCATAAACAGCATATGAAAATAGCATTTATAATTTTTTTGACAGTGACCTCCAATTGTATTTCAAATAAGTCTACATCATTAGGCTTGTTTAAAATATAATACTGTCAGATTTGAATCCATACTATTCCCAATCTGCTTAGAAATTATCAGTTAGACCCTTGATACTTTGCTAAACTTGCCCAGATGAATAGTCTATAATTATTGGAGGAATTTAAAAGTTAATATCAGCAGAAATCAGAGCATAAGTTACAGTTCATTATTGTTGAAATGAATGCTGTTTATTCAAACACGTCTCAGAACAAAATAAAATAAACAAAACAGAAATAAAATGAGGCTAACTTCATCCCACTGTCTGTATTCATCCTTCTGGGTTTTTTAACTCTCATGTATAATGGGACGCTGACATGCTAATAATCATTGCCCTGAAATCTCTCCGAGAAATCAACATAATAGGCATCATTGTTTACTTCATCTACTTCAATTATTCATTCACTAAGCATATATTAAGCCATATTTGTTTAATGCATTATGATATATATATAACTTACATGAATAGAAAATTTATATCAGATGTAGATTTTATGAAAATCATTATTATTAAAATATAAGTAATTGTATTGGCTTTGCATGGCAAGGTTTTGGTAGTGGTGGCTATGGGGATGGCTTCTGTGGGAAGCTGCCAAAAGCTTCCCCTGTGTCTGATAGAGCCAATGCCAGCTGGCTCCAGGACAGACCTGCTGCTGGGCCCACCAGTGATGGTGGTAGTGCCACTGGGGTAACACAGGGGATTAAAACCTGTGCAGCAGCAGCCAGGACAGAGTGAGAATGTGTGAGAGAAACAGCTCTGCAGACACCAAGGTCAGTGAGGAGGGAGGGGAGGAAGTGCTTCAGGCAGCAGAGCAGAGATTCCCCTGCAACCCATGGTGTAGACCACGGTGAAACAGACTGTCCTCCTGCAGCCCGTGAAGGCCCCTGGGAGAGCAGATATTCACCTGTCAGCCCTGCTGGAGCTCCACGCTGGAGCAGGTGGATATCCACAAGATAACTGTGACCTTGTGGGAAGCCCATGCTGGAGCAGGCTCCTGGCAGGACCTGTGGACCTATGGAAAGAGGAACAGGTTTGCTTGCAGGACTTGTGACCCCATAGGGGACCCATGCTGAAGAAGTTTGTAAATTTAAATGTAATTCAGTTTTATTTTTCATTATTCTACCCTGATTTGATTGTTAATAAATTCATATTTTTTTTTCCCCAAGTTGAGTCTGTTTTGCCCATGATAGTAACTGGTGAGTGATCTCTCCCTGTCCTTACCTTGACCCATGAGCCTTTCCTTATATTTTTATTCTGCTGTCCATCTGAGGAGGAGGAATGATAGAGCAGCTTTGGTGGGGACTGGGCATCCAGCCAGGGAAAATCCACCACATTAATAAAATAATTATAAAAACAATCTGATACTTAGCAAATCACTAACTTACATTTTTTTTCTCTCCAACCACAAACAAGATAATATGTTTAATAGTGGGTGTGGTGCATATAATCTGGAATGCATATTTAAACCTAATATTCTAAATCAATGCAAATATTTTATAAGCTTCTCATGTACATAACTTGTCTGCAACAAGTTTCTGTATAACACTTGAACTGTGATAACTGTGTGCTTTCTTAGCCACACTATGTTACAGTCACACAGAAATCTTTCTTTTTTTTTTTTAAATTTGATTTGTTCCTTCATCCTGAAAATTATTATTGAGTAATTCAATCCACTGGTACTGGGCTTTTATTCCAATTCGATTTATATCAGTATATTTTCTCATACAAAACACACATTCTATTCTCCTAGCTTCTGCTATGTAAAGATGAATTAACCTGATTTTTTTGGGTACCGTTGCAGATGACGAAGTCTGTGTGAGTGTTCAGTGCCCCCTATAGTTGCAAATGTATCAGATTTGGTTTTCTCCTTTTACTTTCTATATTTTTCCTCCTACACTATAAATGTAAATGTTTAATTTGCATGGTGGGTTTTTGTTGGTTTTCTTGTGATGTTTGGGTTTTTTTAAGAAATAGGTTTTAGGCTCTGATTCAGGCATTCCTCTTTCATATTTCCTGTTCAACTGCAAAGTTCAACTGCCAAATGCCCGTAATTGTCTGTTTCTTTTCCCAATACCATCTAAGATTCACTTCTCTCAGCTTTCTTCAGAATATACTTCCATTACTTTAGTAAATCATTGCAGTGCAAATAATGTGATTCATTAACAGCATGTCATTTCCAGTCTGAGAGAGGTGGTAAGACAAAATGAGAAAATACTGCTTCCTGTCAAAAAAGAAAATTGTAAATGTTTCTTTCAGTTTGGGGAGTTGCTGAGTGTATTTTCCAGCTGAAAAATAAATATGTAATGGGGATAGATAGTACTGTTTCTTGGCTTGAGTGTACTCACTAGGAATTTGTTAGTTGTCTAATTCTACTTTCACTAATAAGTCCCTAAAGTCTTGGTGGCTCAAGTGTGACTTTTGGAGATCAACTATTTACTATTCAATGCTATTTGAGGGGAAAAAAAAAAGAAAAACTCCACAGCTGGAGACAGGGATTTCAGCCAGACAAAACATTTTCTTTTACAGGTACTTGTAAAATTTGATAAATGAGCAGCTGTACATTTCCCTTGAGCTACTGCATTTAGACAAGTTGAACAGATGGTATTGCTTTGCTTCTCTGCAGAGAATCGTAGAATCATTTAGATTGGAAAACACCTTAAAGATCATTGTGTCCAGCTATTAACCAGTACTTCTAAGTCGATCTCTAAGCCATGTCCCTAAAGCGTGTCCACAGGTTCTTCCATGAGCCAGCTTCAGTGCTGGCTTCCCATAGGTTCACAGCGTTCTTTCAGGCATGCACCTGATCCAGTATGGGATTCTCCATGGTATGCATGTAGATCTCTACTCCACTGTGGACTTCCATGAGCTGCAGAGGGACAGCCTGCTTCACCGTGGTCCTCACCATGGTTTGGGGCAACGCCCAGTAATACAGGGTGGGGCATGAACAGGTTGAGATCAGCTTTCCTGAGAAAGCACTTGAGGGTGCTGGTGGATGAGATGTTGGACATGAGCTGGCAATGTTCACTTGCAGTCTGGAAAGTCAGTTGTGTCCTGGGCTGCATCAAAAAGCAGCATGGCTAGCAGGTTGAGGGAGGTGATTCTGCCCTTATTCTCTGCTCTGGTGAGACCCCACCTGGAATACTGCATCCAGCTCTGGGGTCTCCAGCATGGGAGACCTGTTGGAGCAAGTCCAGAGAAAGGCCACCAAGCTGATCAGAGGGATGGAGCACCTCTGCTATGAGGAAAGGCTGAGAGAAATGGGGTTGTCCACCCTGGAAAAGAGAAGGCTTCAGACTGACATAGGTGTAGCCTTCCAGTATCTGAAGAGAACTTACAGGAAAGATGGAGCACGACTATTTACAAGAGCATGTAGTGACAAGACGAGGAAATGGGTTCAAACTGAAAAAGAGTAGGTTTAGATTAGATATTAGGAAAATGTTCTCTCTTGTGATGATGGTGGTGAGGCACTGGAACAGGTTGACAAGGAAAGTTGTGGATGCCTCATCCCTGGAGGTGTTCAAGGCCAGTTTGGCTGGGGCTTGGAGCGACCTAGTCTAGTGGGAGGTGTCCCTGCCCCTGGCAGTGGGTTGGAACTATATGATCTTCAAGGTTCCCTTCCAACCAAACCATTCTATGATTCTACACCACCATGGGCTACAGGTGAATCTCTGCTCCTGTGCCTGAAGAACCTCTTCCCTCTTTTTTCACTGACCTTGGTGCAGAGCTGTTTCTCTCACATATCGTCACTCCTCTCTTCTCTGGATGCAATTACTTCTGAGCAATAGCTGTTTTTTCCTTCTTAAATATGTTATCGTAGAGGTGTTACTACTATCTCTGATGGGCTCAGCCTTGGCCGCTGGCAGGTCCATCTTGGAGCCATTTGGAATTGGCTCTGTTGAATATGACAGAAGCTTACAGCAGCTTCCCAGAGAAGCCACCCCTGTACCCACCCTCCTCCCCCCCATTACTAGAATTTCAACATGCAAACACAACACAATACAACCCAGGGTCAGGAGTTATCCTTGCCTTTTGAGCAGTACAGGATGTTGGCTCAAGTTACATTTCTAGTGTCTCAGACAGTAAATTTAAAAAGCAGTCCTTGGCACTGAAATAAATTACGGTATAGTGCTGGCACATAGGAGACTTTTCACACATTCAGAGCATTCTTACTGACACATCCTTAACTCTCTTTTCTTGCTTTAGTTTCTTCAAGAACTAACAGCTATTGAGAAAATGCAAATACCTTGAGGAAGGTGGATGTGTGGGGTCACCTGACTGTGGAACCCTGAGTCTCATAAAATCTTGGCTATGTTCAAATACAGATAAAGAAATAGAGTTGACCATTTGGAAGAAATGTTTATGGCCTGTCAACTTTCTTCTGTGGATTTAGACAAAAGTTTTGTGGTGTCTATTATGCCTGTGCTGGGCCTTTCCAAATACATGTAATTACAGTACTCTCTAATGGAACACAGGTACATACCCTTGGAGTTTTAAGTGAAAAATAAAGGAATCTTTTATCCCACAGAAGGTTCATGGTTCTTCAGACAGTAAATGACAGTTCATAGTGATATTTTTGTATTGATTTTGTCAAAAAATACAAAAGAAAATACACGTGTAAATGTAGAGAAAACACACTGAAATGCATACAGAAAACGAAACAAAGTTCCTATAATGTCTCTAGCTGTGACTTTCCTTAGCAGACACAATCATAACCATTCTTGTCTCATCTTTAGTGCTGAAAAATTCACTGCAGTGTCATTTCCATTTTCTACAAATGCTTTTTCTTTTCTCACTGGTCTGTAGGGATAAATTTATACTGTAGAGTCCAAAACTAGTTTGGATCCTGATAGCAGTATATCACTGAAAATCCAGACTAGCAAATACAACACTTGGTAGAAAATTTGTTTTGTTGTTCTACATAGATATAATCCAGACTTCACATTTTTTGTCTGAAATTGGACCCATCTGAAAACCCAAAACAAAATCTGTGAGAAAAGGATTAGCGGCAATGAAACTTCCACACTGATGAATTTCTAATGATTTTATTATATAGCTATGACTCTTAAGTTTGTGTGGAAGTGAAGTCAAATTCCTCCCAAAAGAATTTCATATTTCTTGATGTGCTTTTTTTCTTTGGAACAAATCTAGCACAGGGCCAAAAGGATGATTAAGGAATTGGAGTAGCAATCACATGAGGAGAGGCTGAGATAGCTGGGACAGTTCAGCCTGCAGAAGAGAAGGGTCAAGAGGAAGATCTTGCTAATGAGTGGTGAAACAATGGGACTGGTTGCCCAGGGAGATTGTGGGGTCTCCATCTTTTGGAAGTATTAAAACCTGACCATACACAGTCCTGCCAAACCCACCATAGGTGACCCATCTTAACTAGGGGAGTCGGACCAGATGATCTCAAGAGATGGTTTGTAACCTCAGCCATTCTGGGATCCTGTGATTACAGATGTCTGCCATGTGTGTGCTTTGGCTGGGTAGAGCTGATTGGGAGCTGGTATTCACCATTCCTATGAAAACTGCAAAAGATTTTGATAAGCAAAACTTTTTTCTCTCTCTCATTGGAAGTTTTGAGTTGCAAGATCTCAAATGAAAATGTACAAAGCCTTCTATAAAATTGACAGAAGGAATAAATGTTCACAAAATGAACTTACTGAAAGCAATTTAAAAAAAAATATTGTCCAAAATTTTTGAAGAAAAGAATTCTGCGCATGTAAGTAGAAGAGAGCAAATTGAAGTACTTATTTTAATTCTGAAGACTGTTTGCTTTACAGGAAAAAACTCACATATATTAACAACTTTTGTATCTCACAGCTGAAAAAAAATAGTACCAGAACATTTCATTGGCTCTATATATTCAAAAAATGAATGAAGGAATAAAATTTCTTTTGCATAAATTATCTGTGTAATTAAATGCTTTAAGGAAGGTTCTTCTCCTCTTCTAATCTTCTAATCTTAATCCAGATATTTTAATTAAACCATTATGGCTTATTTTTTAAAAAAACAAAACCAAAAAACCCAATAAACAAAATAACAGACCACCTTTTAAGAACTTATCAGAAGAGGATGGAAAAGAATAACTCTTGGAATTCACATTGTGAACTTCCTGGGCCAGGAAAAGTCTCTGGAGTCTTTCTTTCTCCCTTTCACTCGTTTTCCACTGTGGTGATATGGAGAAAGGAGACCCCCATTATTCTGTTTTCTCCTGTGTCTTCTGCAGGAGTTGCTATGGTTACAAACTATTCAACTAGACTGGCGTTTCTGCACACACAGTCCTTGTGCTTTGGAAAAAGGGAAATGAGCTCTCCCATATATTCTACCACTCCCCATCTCACCCCCTGCCACGCTCTGCTTCTTAGAAAACTTTGATACTCTTAGGGAGGTTTGCTTAATTAGGAACATGAAATATTTTCCGCCACCAGGCTAACTATGATGACATATCTCTCATGTCTAAGACAGGATTTTGTAACTGCCAATACATGTACATAGTTGGGCATGAATACTAGTCCTTTGGAGTTTAGAAGACCTGCTCACATAAAGAAAGTTACCTGTGAATGTTTGTTTACTTGTCACTTACATTGTATCCTCCTCTTCAGTTAAGATCACTGAAAGATGGTTCTGACGGAGTATCTAGGGCAATGTTTAATATAGAAATTCTAGGCTGTAATAATTCATTCATTTGGTAATGATACTAATTCTTACAGGATAAATGCAGATCTGTTCACCCATTTTAAAATGTATTTGCCTGTATGAAAGAAAAGCACTAGCATTATATATATATATCTATATCTAGATATCTTCTTTTTAACACTTTTTGCTTCAGCTAAGAAAATCTACTTTTAATATAATCAAACGCTTGAAACTGCAACAGTCAAAACTGGAAAGTGTTTCTGAAACATTTAATTAGTTTTAGTATCCTTTTAGGGCTAGAAACCTGTTTGCACATCACTGGTTAAAGTTCTAAAAACTTGCACAATTTTATTTATGGTCAGTGCAAAGCTTAAAATAGTTTCTTTGCCTTAATGGGTTTCAATGCTTTTAAATAATTGTGATTTGAATTTATTAGTCCATGTCATTTGGATACTTCTGAGCCGAGTAGTCTTTATAAAAAGTCATTGGAACATCGTGCCCCATACCACAGTTGACTTTGACATTATTTTAGAATTTTTACTGCTTAGGATTTTCTTTTTCCCAGTGGCACTTGCCATGTAATCAGCTTCACAGCTTCTATTGTTGATGATCTGTTGCCAGTTCTGATCATCTGTGGGAGATGGGTTGTTTTGACACAACTGCTGTGCCCCGTTTGATTCAGTTTTTCATTGACCACTTTAGAGGGACCTTATTTGAACAGTTCTACAATAACTTTTCTATCTTTCAACTTGATACCAAAATAACCTTCTCTACATCAAAAGAATTCATCTGTAGACTACACTAGCAATTGCACATTGCATCGGCCCACAGTGAAAATTGGCAATTCAATCCCATGAAAAACAAACAAAAACTATGTATTTATTGTTTTTACTCGTCTATAATTGTTATTTTCGCCTATATAATCCTGAGCTTTGGGTCTTATAGTCATCATGCAATAAAGTAAGGTTTATTTTGACCTCAAATTGCTCTGAAAACTCACTTTAGTAATTCTGTCAGTTAACAGGACAAATACAGAAACTTACCATTCAAGCTCCAGTCTATAACAGGCAATCAGTCTAGGTTATTAGATCATCATGTGACTGCTAAATCCAGCTGCTACTGAATACTGATACTGATACTTTCAAAACTGAAGTTTAATAAAACTCTCCAAACAAAATTTCTACTGAAATTTTACTAGTGTTTCTCAAGGTGGAGAAATTCCCAATTTCTTGTTGATTTTTTTTCTTGTTTTGTTTTCAAAAAATCTTTTGTGTATCTGTTCTGTAACAAGAAGCACAGAAGATACAAGAATTTCAACCCAAACTAGATAACTGTGAGTCAGTGAAAAACATGAATGCATCCATGTTCACTGTTAGTAAAAGAAGGTTTTTTTCTGATTGTTTGATTCTATTCTATCAAGACGGTAGTATCTCTGTATGTCTGTAGGCATCTTCTGCACATGTTTACCAACAGAAACAATCCCCAGATGTTCAAGGTCCCATTTAGAGACAACATTTGAAGGCTGAACTGCAAATCTTATAAATAGAATCAGATTCTTATTTAAGACACCTTACTTTTACCTTTCTCAGAAATGCGAGTTCAAGGATCTGTTAACTATCTAACAACTGTTGACTGAAAATTCAATTCAGGCAACAAGAATGCCTGCTCTGTGGAAATTTGGGAACTAATGATACAGCAAGAGTTTAACTAGTCCACTTAGACACTTACATGGTTTTGGGGAACAAAAAGTTTCATTTTACATGACAAAAGGTCTTTGTAGTTCTGAGCAGAACAAAAAAGTCTTCTTCCTAAATATTTGAAAAATGCTCTCAGCCACAAAAGGAAGCTATAGATATAGATGGAAATATATATAGACATATACATGGATAAACATATATTTTATATATATATATATAGTTTTTATAGCCATGAATTCCAAATTTTCTAGTTCAACTGGATTTCTGAGATATTCTAGGGCATCTCAAATAGAGCTCCTCATTCCTAAGCAGTTGAATTCTGTCCTAAAACAGAAGAAAAGAATGGTTGCAAAGGAATTTTTGGGCTAACTGACCACTGAATCGACTGTTAAACACGGTTAGATTAAGAACTTGCATTCTTAGAAATGACTGGGTACAACTCAGGTTGACAATGGCCCAGTTTAGATGAGTCTGAAAGATCTGGCAATAATAAACATGCTTAGTGAAGCCTATGAAAAGCATAAAATCATAGCATGATAGAATAAAATCATCAAGGTTGGAAAAGACCTTTGAGTCATTGAGTCCAATGTTTTATGGAACAGCACTGTGTCAATAAAGCCATAGCACTAAGTGCCACATACAGTCACTAAACATTTCCTGGGATGGTGATTCCATCACCTCTCTGGGAAGACTGTTCCAGTGCTTAACCTCTTTTTCTGTAAAGAAATTCTTCCTGATGTCCAACCTGAAGCTCCCCTGGTACAGCTTGAGGCCATTTCCTCTTGTCTTGTCACTAGTTGCCTGGGAGAAGAGGCCAATCTCCATGTTGCTACAGTCATTTCTCAGGTAAATATAGAGAATGATAAGGTCTCCCTTAAGACTCCTCTTCCCCAGAATAAACAATCCCAGTTCCTTCAGCTGCTCCTTATGGCATTTTTGTTCTAGACCTTTCACCAGCTTCATTGGCTTCTTTGGACATGCTTCAGGATCTCAATGTCTTTCTTGAATTAAGAGGTCCAGAACTGAACACAGTATGGTGGTGCAGCCTCACCAGTGCCAAATACAGGGACCCCAACTAGTGAACAGTCACCAGCTGGATGTAGCACCATTTACCAGCACTCTTTGGGCCCAGCCAGTTTTTAACCCAGCAAAGAGAGCACCTGTCCAAGCCATGGGCTGCCAGATTCTTCAGTTCTCCAGTTTCTTTTAAGTTCTTCCATGAATGATCTGTCAAAGTGTAATAAATAGCACATCAGACTTAAATCCCTATATAATTTCTCATAATAATCTTTTATGTTCTATGAAATTGTCTACATACATGCCGCACAGCAAGGAAATGAAGCAGCAGGAAATAGTGGACAGAAACAAAGGACCCCTGCTAAGGGGGCATCAGACTAACATGTATCTTGTGGCATCAGTTTAACCAAAAGGAAAATGGTTTAGGTTTATCTTCATTTCATAAAGTACTCAAGAGTAGAGGATGAGTAAAAGATTTCTATCAGTCATTATGGAAACAAAATACCTGATAAGTAAGGTGAATAATGCATATTGAGCACAATAGAAAAGATAAAATTCTTATTTTGATCTAATCAATAAATTGGTGCATCCAGATTTGAATTTCCCACTGTATATATAGTGAGAAATATATATGTAACACTATAATATCAGCAGGCACTTCAGATTTCCATTTATATACATTAAATTTTACTTTCCAAGGATATGAACTCCAGTGACTTCAGTGTGAGTAACATTGTTTCTCTGAGTAACTGAGGCAATGCATAAAACTGACTTGTAGCAATGATATTAATATAATAAGTAATGAGTCCTTAGGACTCAGCAAGCACCAGCGTGGTGCGAAAGGAGTGC
>JAYRBT010000114.1:94000698-94028924 GCA_036023395.1 Myiotriccus ornatus
AATGTTCATGTTATTTTCCCAAATCCAGTCTCTTTTGTCTGCATAAACCTTCTCTCAACTTAAAGTAATTGTGTAGGAGTGTGTCAAATTAACCCAAGGCAAAACCACGACATTTTTTTGGTGGAGAATACGGGCAGAGACTGCCCAGAGAGGCAGTGGCCAAGTCAAACCCCGACAGTATCCCTTCCAGTCCTGCGTCCAAGTCATTTAAGAAGGTGTTGAAGAGAACAGGGCCTAAGATGGAGCCCCGCAGAACCCCACTAGTGACAAGTCACCAGTCTGATGTTACCATATTCAGTATTACCTTCTGTGCTTGACCCATGAACCAATTGTTCACCCATCCCATGAGGTGTTTATCCAGCTGTGTGCTTGACATTTTGTCCTGAAGGATCCTGTGAGAGGTAGTATCAAAAGCTTTGCTGAAATCCAAAAAGATGACATCAACTGGCTTGCCTTCCTCAACTTGTTGTGTTACCTTGTCAACAAAAGAAATAAGGTCTGATAAGCAAGACTTGCCTCTCATGAAGCCGTGCTGGCTGTGCCAATGACTCTGTTGTCTTTCAGGTGTTTTTTCATACCTCCCAGAAAATTCTTCTCCATAACTTTACCAGGTACTGAATTGAGACTGACAGGCCTGTAGTTTCCCAGGTCCTCCTTCTTGCCTTCTTGAAAAGTGGGACAACATTTACCAGCCTCCAGTCTGCTGGCCCCTCTCTGGATGCCCAAGACCATTCCAAAATCACCAAGAGAGGCAATGACATCAGCTTATCTTTGAGGATTCTGGAATGAATCCCACCAGGCCCCATAGATTTGTAGGTATCCAGCTTGAGCAGTAGGGTCAAATGGGAGTTGATCATTCTTGAAGTCACGGTCCTCCAGCTCAGGGCACTGAGATCCCCTTGGTCTGTCATCCATGTTAAAGACAGAGGCAAAGAAAGCGTCAAACACCTCTGCCTTGTCTCTGTCCCTGTCTGTGAGGTGAACAACCTCATCCTGTAACAGGCTGATGATATTTCTATACTGCCTGTTGCCGTTAATGTATTTGAAAAACCTCTTTTTATTGTCCCCTACATTGCATGCCTGTCTTGATCATAGGAATGGTACTACAAGCTACATAAATTTGGCAATAAAGAATACAAGATTGCTCAGAAATTAAGTAAAGCTTTGTCTGTATGTGTAATTTTTACTTTCACTGATAAAACTATGATAATACTTAAAACTCTGTCGCAGAATATCAGTAGTATTAATTATTGATGTAAGATGAAAAATATATAAATTGGTTAAGTATCATAATTGCTATCTTAGAGGATGGAAATAAGACTGAGCTGAACTTCTGAACTGGAACCTTGAAAATTAAAAATGAAGCTTGTTCAAAGGGTCAGATTTAAGTTTAAGGTTTAATTTCTCAATTACAACTGTTATAATACGTTTCAGTGTGTCCTTTATTATACAGTAAATAACAGAGTGCAACAGAGCAATTTTGCTTCAACAAATAATAAGTTGCTATCATAAAAAGAGAAAGTTCTGAATACTGTATTTGATTTTAGATTTGTCAAGGTATGAAAACCAGCAATTGTCTCTTACGAGATAAAACACAACCAAAGTTTTCAGTAAATTATTCTCCTACAATCAGTGCCAAACCTCTTTTTACTACCTTGTTTACTTTGTTCTTCAGTAAGTACCTAAAAGAAAATGATGTAATCTACTCAAAGGATTTACTGTACAAGTAAGAGGGGGGAAGACAGATTTATTAGCTGTCTCATTACAAAAATTTAAATATCTTTGTTCACTTCACCTTCTGTTTTATCTTAATTTTACTTGCACTCATGAAGTCAAAACTACAAATTTGTCTTTTGGGAGTGACTGTGCTTATAAGCTTGGCTGCATTAAAGGGTTTTATTCATATTCTACATAGTTCATGCGTGTTATTTGACAGATGGAGTTATACTGTCCACAAGCTGGGAAATGTCTTACAAAATAAAGACTGTATTAAAACCATGATAACATTTCTCTCACCTTAAGCATTAGGATGGAGGTAAGAATTTTTGCAGCTAGGTCATAGGTACATGTTTTTAAATTATTTTAATATTTTAAATTATTCAATATCCATGTGTTTATGTAGTGTGTTGGTTGGCCATCAGGTGACACTCTATCACTCCCCCTCCTCAACAGGAGAGTAGGACAAAATACAGCAAAAAAGTTTCTGAGTGAGTAACATCGCTCAGCAATTACTATCACTGGAAAAACAGACTTGAATTAGGGAAAATGATTTGACCTTTAAATTAATTTAGTCTATTACCAATTAATAACAGAGTGGGTGCAGTGGGTTTCTGTGGCTGGGTTTTGGTTGCGGTGGCAGGGCTATAGGGGTGGTTTCTGTGAGAAGCTGCAAGAAGCTTCCCTTGTGTGGTGGAGCCAGTGCCAACCGGCTCCAGGACAGACTTCCCTGCTGCTGGCCAAGGCCGAGTCAATTAGGAGTGATAGCAATGACTCTGTGATAACTCATTTAAGAACAGAAGGTTGTTGTGCAGAAAGAATTCCAGCCAGGGAAGAGCGGAGTGAGAACATGGGAGCAACAAGGTAGACACCAAGGTCAGAGCAGAAGGAGGGGCAGGAGGTGCTCCAGGTGCCGGAGCTGAGGCCCTGCAGCCCGTGGTGCAGACCATGCTGGAGCAACTGTGGCCCTGCAGCCCATGGAGGAGCCCATGCTGGAGCAGGTGGATGCAGGAAGGAGGCTGTGACCCCGTGGGAGGCCCAAGATGGAGCAGGTCCTGCCAGAGACCTGCAGCCTGTGGAGAGGGAAGCCTATGCTGGAGCAGTTTTTTCCTGGGAAGGACTTGTGGCCCCTGTGGGGGATCCACGCCAGTACAGCTCATTCATGAAGGACTGCACCCTTGCTTTCTAAACTTTCTGAGCAGAGTTTAGGTGTGGCTGGATTCGGACTTAGCCCTGGACTTGGTCAGTTGTTTACGTCTAAAGGATTATATATGCCCAATCAGATCTTTATACCACCAAGCTAAGATTTCAAAGTTTCAGTGTGCTTATTCAGAATTCACTCGCTGAGTATCAGACACAACAAGGATTCTCCCAGCCTTGAGGAGTAGCCTTGAGGGGTATCTCTTACTCAAAGCAGATCCTGCCATGAAGCTTGCTGCTATGTGGAGGAGCTCAGCAGTCCCTGGACTGTCCAGTGTTTATGCAGTATGATGGTTGACTTACAGTCTTATTGAAATACCAGCTGCAGCTTTGTTTGACACATGCTCAACTAGCTCTTAGCTGCATGCAAGATTCACGGCCCTTGGCTATCATGTTATCTGTAAGACAGAGGCAGCCATCATGAATACCACTGGTGGCTATTGCTCAACCAGAAAATGGTGTGGGAGCGAGCAGAACATCACAAGCAGCCACATCCCAGACCTGCTTTCTCTAGCATGTGTGACAGTTCTGTTTCCATGTGACTGGTACTGACAGTGGTCTCTGCAGCAGGAGGAATTATGGCGAGATGATGGTTGTGCAGTGGCAGCAGTTGAGGAGGAAATCTCTTTTTCTTTCTCCTTGAGTGGAAGGATGCAGAGCTAAGGGAAAACAGTTGAGAAACATAAGTCTCCTGTCTGCAGCCCACATACCATAACCATGAAGAGTGGAAAGCAAGGAGGGTTGTCATTCTCTGGTGTTCAACACTGGAGTCAATCAGTGCAGGAAAAAACTTTCAGACTTACAGTGTGTTATAATAAACTGCATTAACGTTGCAGCTTGAAAATATTGGAGGAACTATCTGTAACATTACAAGAATGTTTAATTTAAAGAATAAAATTAATATATTTTAAACTATAAAAACATTTCAGTTTAATTATGGCTATGAAACTCTTGTTCAGTGTGTTCAAACGAGGAAGAACGTGTGTCAGATAATGACTGCATCAAAGAAGTTCAGGCATTGCCATACTCCGGAAAACGTTCAAATGTTCAAAAAAAAAGCTAGTTTTTGAAATGCAGGATTGTTTTTAACCAACCACCACATCATCATCTAGTTGTTGTTGTTGTTGCTATTACTATGTGTAGTCTATAGTCTTGGTTTGTTTGGTTTTTTGGGTTTTGAGTGTTGGTGGGTTTTGTTTATTTGTTTTATTGTTTGGTTTTTTTGTTGTGGTTTGGGTTTTGCTTTTTTTTTCCCTGCTATTTGTGATAGTTATTCATTAAAAACTTTTTGTCTTCTCAACATCAGAAGACACTTCCTAAAACACTTCCATCTCAGTGGAGTATTAACTAATAGAGCAGACATTAGCGAACTTAGTCCAGGGATATCATCAATGTATTGATAATGTAAACCAGTTGAATTTCTATAAACTTTGTCTTATTTTCAGAGCTGTATTAAAGTTCCCAAATTTGAAACATGAAGGACAGCTACTGAGTGACAACCTTTTCAGTGTCAGGCAGGTTCCATTAGACCAAGTGTAATCTCCATGCTGTGCAAGATTATGCTTACAATACATGTTCCTGCAGCAAGACAGGTATATGATGACTGCCAAATAACTATAAACTTATTTTTAGCAATCTTCTTCTTTTTTTTGACACTGCAACCCAGTAAGTTAGGTGACCCCTTTAATCTGACCTGAATAAGAACACATACTTCTTTTCTAATCAGTTCATAACATACACCATTTACTCCTGTGACAAAGTACTTTTGAGCTGCTACCTCTAAAAGGCATTAACAAGCTTACTGTTGGAACAGGTTGAGGAGAGAAGATGCAACCAAAGCTTGAAAAAGGTATAGAGTGGGTCTGTTCTCTAATAGCTGACTGAGGCAGCAGAGAACTTTTCAGCTGTATGTTTTAAGCTCTGGTAGCATGAAGATATTTCTTTCCCTAGTTTCCGAGTAATCAGTGAGGAGACTACTCTGTATTTTGAGTCTTTATCATAGGTGGACAGAGACCAAATGCTGAAACTGAAATGAGAACACCAAAAGGTCCGAAATAGCATTTCTCTGCATGTAATACCAGAGAAAGGAATAAGTGGAGAAAGACAAAAAAGCAGTAGGACAAGAGTAAAAATGACAGAGTAGAAAAGAAAAAAACCCATGATTAAACAGAGGACCCTGGAGGACCCTGTAAAGAAGAGATACCTTTTCAGAAAAGGGATTTACAGAATAAAAACTATTAAATTTGAAGAAAGAGAAATAAGCAGCAGAGAAGAATTGTAAAATAATAACACAGCTTGAAGAGAAAAAGCAGAAAAAATTAAATCTGGAAGATGCGTAAACAGAGTGTGGGAGAAGAGCTGCTGTTGTGTAATTTTTTTACTAAAAATATATGCTGAGTCACTTTTCTGAAAGGCTTCCTTGTATACTTCTGGACTGCTGCAAAACTACTCAGACAAATCCAGTCTCAGTTATTTTCACTTTTTTGCCCAGTCATTCTCATTATTTACTCAATGGGAAACACAATGTAAAAAATAAGCAAAGTCATCAACTTCACAGCATGTTATGTTGATCCACAAATACGAATGTCATGTGCAGTTTTTGACAGGATAAAAAAATCAGCAGAAATTGGGAAGGAAGGTGGCTACTTGGGGATATTATTGCTGAAATATGACTTTAAAGAGAGCAAATGTGCTCTACCTGTAAAGAAAACATGGCCAAAGTTTAGGTAAAGATTTTTTAATTCTTATGTTGCTCCATTCTTATGTATTTTTGTTCTTTTCAAAATTTTACCATCAGCAGTGCAGCAGAAGCACACCTGAAATAAATTGAAAAATGTTATGAATAATCACAACAAAATATTTTATTCTTGACATTCAGAATGTGAGTAAAAGATAAAATATGTTAGTATAAACCACTTTGTTTTGAGACAATAAATTCTGTGGGAAAAATTTCATTACTTTCTGTAATGAAACATGAGAACACGAATGTGTAGAGTCAGGAATAGATTAGTATTTTATTTTTACAGAAAATTCAGATACACTGTTGTTGTTTGGTGTTTGCTTTGTAACAGCAGACACATATTTGCAGCACAAGATGCTTAACCTAAACTGTATTTTTCAATAAAGTTTAAAGTAATCCAGTGCTTTTCTTGATGCCTGGAAATGAATTCAGCCATTTTCAACTGTTTCACACATATCTTGAAAAGTTTGCAAACCACTGAAACATCGGGTAGGTTATTTGCATAATAAGTTTTTCAAGTGTTTGCTAAACAATAAGTTTTACAGATACCCTGTGTTTGACATTTGACATTCAGCATGCAAAGCTTTCAATGGAAACAGAATTCTTCGAATATTTCCTACAAAATGGACAGAACTAAGTTCTGAAAATCTTAAATAATTTGAGCTTTTTATGCTTAAATTTTGAAAATATTTCATTTTAAGCAGCCTTAATAAAGTGAAATATTAGTTTAATGTGCAATTTTATTTCCAAGTGCATAATATTATCCTTCTTTATATCTTCCTCACAAAATTTGATATAAACATCACAGATAAGTTTGTTTTTATCTCTTTGTAACCTCCTAATTCTTGTTTATATGAAATATGGTTATTGAGTGGCTCTTTGCTGCTCTTTAGGAGGAAAGAAAGTAGCTGCCATAACTGGCTTTAGGAGTAAGCATGTTGACATTCTGCCCATTGATAAGCCATTCTGAAAGAGGCCATCCACAAAGAATTAATAATTAAATAATTTAAATGTACAGAGGAAGTCATATGTCAAATAGCTGTACTGGCTGATCTCAGTGTTCTAATTAGGGAGGGACTTGAGCTGTAAATTCCTGAATCCAGTGTATTGCAGGAAGTCTGGGAATTTCTGAAAATGAGTTAGCTTACTCTTAGAGTATTTTTTCTGAGTTATGCATAAAAACCTGCAAAATAAAGTTCTTTATGTTAAATGAATTTACGAAATTGTAAGTTATGTAATTACCAAGTATTTAAGATGAACTGTATAGAAGCATGAAGTGCTGATGTTTTGGGGGGTTTTGCTTTCAGTGCTTTCTTTTATTATTATTTATACTACAGTAATGTCTGGAGGATTCTGTTTAGAAGATTTTGGAAGAAGTATTATGTTAGTTCTATCAACAGAAGACCTTTGTTCCATTGAATAGTCAGAACTGGAATTTTAAAGTAAATGGAAATGAAAAGATTGCAGAGGACATTATGCTTAAAGATTGTTGGTTTCACAGAATATACAGATAGCCCTCTATGTAAGTTATGCTAAGTTATATTCTCTATTTGAGAAGCAGGCAGTATAATAAAAGAGCATTCTGTCTGTCAAATAGATCAAAGGGATGAAGATCATAAAGAAACGTAGTCCTTTTTCTGCTTGGGATGTTACTTGATTATGATTGTGTGATTATGGTTATACTCTATATGTTTAACAACAGTATGTCCTAGCAGATATCCTGAGCAATCTGAGAATAAAAAGGCAAAACCTAGAAAGTTCTCAAATTCACTGGGCTCTGCTCCTCAGTCTTGTCACTCAGACATTTTCTCTTGAGACTCTACATTGTAAAGCACTGTTAACTCTTCCAACATAATAAAGTAAATATTCCCTCGTGCTGTCCACTCTCAAAAGATGTCCAGCATTAAAAACTGTGGTTATCCACCAGGAGAAAAATTACAATGAGGATGCTAGGTTATCCCATAAGCATTAACCTGACATTCTGAAAACTTGCAGATAAATCATTAGTTTCATAGCCACAATGGCTTTAACAGAGATTAGATTAGATTTGTGGCGGTCTAAAAAACAAACTAAGACAATCCCAGTATGGGGTAAAACTGGAATCCTTTATTGGACAGAAAACACATTTTTAAGGGTCTTGGGGGCTGGACATGTTCATGGGAGGACGGGCTATGATAATTAGGAAGTTACACAAGTTTTTTAATACAGTTTCCAAATAGGTTAATTTTTCTTCAAGCAGGATCAAAGGAATTAAGGGGTTTTAGACATAGTTTAATAACATAATCTCAAAAAGTCCTTTCTTGATTCTTCTGGAGCCAGCTTAGTCTATAAGGTTGTACTTTGGTAGATCTTGTGACAGGGGTCCAGCTTCTTGGATCACTGGATGTTTGTCAGCCTCTGTTTTCCAAGGTTTGCCACTCAAACCCTGCAAGCTTCTTTCTGCTGACAATTTGGTTTGGACTGCTACATACAGGTAGTACAGGTAATCCTTTGACTACAGTTTTTTATCATACCTGTAGTAGGGTAGATCATGTTTTCGAAATAGTACAAGTATTTGGGGGTTTTGTTTTTTTTTTTTTAAAATAATTAGAATTAAATCTGCAAAATGGTACTTTTTTCTGGTGTAATATTTTTAGAAGGTTATTGGTTTTAAATGAGATTATTAGAGGAAGACGGGGTTTTTTGTGATATTCTGAAAAGGATCTCCAACTATAGTTTGAGGATACCTTTAAATATTCCTGCTATTTTTCCATAACTACTTGACTGAGAATTTATAGAATCATAGAATCATAGAACCATAGAATATTCTGGGTTGTAAGGGACCCACAACGATCATTGAAGTCCAGCTCCTGACCCTCCACAAGACAGCCTCAAGAATCTCACCATGTGCCTGAGAGCATTGTCCAAACGCTTCTTGAACTCTGTCAGGCTGGGTGCTATGACCACTTCCCTGAAGAGCCTGTTTGATTGCCCAACCACCCTTGGGTAACAAATCTCCTAATAATTAACCTAAGCCTCCCCTGACACAGCTTCATGCCATCCCCTTGGTTCCTGTCACTGGTCACCAGAGAGAAAAGATCAATTTCTGTCTCTCTGCTTACCCTCAGTCAGTTTGGAGACCACCCAGTTTTCCCAGGTTGGGTGGGAGTGTTGATCTGCTGGAGGGTAGGAAGGCTCTGGAGAAAGTTCCATGGGCCAAGACCAGTTGTATGAGGTTTGTATAAGGCAGAGTGCTGTGTCCTGCACTTGAATCACACCAACCCAATGTAGAGCTACAGGCTGGGGGCAGAGTGGCTGGAAAGCTGCCCCAGCGAAAAGGACCTGGGGGTGCTGGTCAACAGCAGCTGAGTGTGGGCCAGCAGTGTGTCCAGGTGGCCAAGAAGGTCAGTGGCACAGTGGCTTGTATTTGCCATAGTATGGCCAGCAGGACTAGGGAAGGTATCGTGCCCCTGTACTCAGCACCGGTGAGGCTGCACCTCAAATTCTGTATTGTTTTGGACACCTCACTACAGTAAAGACATTGAGGTGGTGGAGCATGTCCAGAGAAGGGCAATGGAGCTGGTGAAGTGTCTGGAGCACGTCTGATGAGGAGTGGCTGAAGGAGCTGGGGTTGTTCAGCCTGGAGAAAAGGAGGCTCACAGAGGATCTTACTACTCTGACTATTGAAAGGAGGTGGCAGCAAGATGAATATTGGTCTCTTCTCCCAGGTAAAAGTGATAGGACAAGAGGAAATGGCCTCAAGTGATGCCAGGGGAGAGATTTAGGTTGGATATTAAGAACACCTTTTTCACTGAAAAAGTTGTCAAGCAGTAGAACAGGCTCCCCTTGAAGTGGTTGAATACCTCACTAGAGGTACTTAAAAGATGTGTAGATGTGGCACTTGTAGACATGGCTTAGTGGTGGACTTGGCTGTGTTAGGTTAATGATTGGACTCAATAATCTTGAAGGTGTTTTTCAACCTAAAAAATTTTATGATCCTGAGTTTCTACGGTTGCTTCCCAGTTTCACAGGTTCTAGTCTGTATGGTACTCTTTAAAATATTCTGACCCAGATGCAGGACTTTGCACTTTGTAAAACTTGCTTTTCTTGCTAGTCTGTTCTTCCAGCCTGTCCTGGTCCTTCTGTAAAATGCCTCTCCCTTCTGATGTGTTCAGCAGACCACCAAGTTTTATCAGATGACTTGGTGAGGGTGCTTTCGATCCCATCATCCAGACTGTTTAAGAAGATTATGAAAAAGCAAGGGGTCCAGTACTGATTCCTGTGGGACCCTACTTGTAACAGGCTGCCAACCTGAATAGAAAACATTGATCACCACACTCTGAGTACTACTTGTTAGACAATATTCTGCACATTTCACAGACCACTCATCCAATCTATATTTTGCCACTTTGTCCAGAAGGCTGTGGGAAACAGTGTCAAATAATTTGCTGAAGTCCAGGTAAACAAAATCCACTTCTCTCCCCATGTTGACAAACAATGTTATTTTGCTATAGGTTAGTCTGATATGACTTGCTCTTGGTAAATCCATGGTGACTTTTCCCCATCACCTGCTTCATTTGGAACCTCTGCCTCATCAGCATTATTAGTAACTAGTTTTCCTGTCCTATTTAGTAACAGGACTATGTCTTCCCCGTGTTTCTGCTTACTGCTCTGAAGAACCCTTTCTTGTTGTACTTAGCATCTTTGACCACTTTCAGTTCTAGCTGAGCCTTAGCCTTCCTTTCTGCATTTCTGCATAACTGGGAAAATTCTTGTAGTCCTTGATAGTTATTTGGTTGCCTTCCCATAGCCATCATGCTTCTTTCTTTTTTTTTTTTTTTTCTTTTAAACACACCCTAAAGGTCATTGTTAAGCCAGGGTGGTCTTTTGTTTTGTAGTTCACTACCCTACCTTACGCCAGTTGTTCAGCAAATTTAACATTGAACACATTAAAATGTGATTTTGGAAACAATGAAAGTTTTAAAATTACAACAGCATCTACTCAAAATATGAATAGATGCCAGGCTTTTTTTCTTACAGACTCCACTAAGAGCATTTTTTTTACATTTGAAGTCAACCTACTTGGCCCTGGAACTGCTTTTTACCCACAGATTCCATAGATATTGTTTTTAGAAAGAACGCTAAATACCACTTTTAATTCTGCATTGTGTGCCTCCATGAAGATCAGTTGTAATGCATATTTCTAATGGAAGAGACGTCACAGCTTTTTCTATAACATTCCTCAGCTTTGAAGGATGCATGGCTGCTCTTTTCACAAGAAAAATGGTGGACTTCTAAAAAAAAATAAAGTGGAGCTACTGCAAATAAACATTGTCAAAGCAAACGTTGTGATTATGATTTTTCTTTAGCAGTTCTGTAAACAAGGAGCAACCGTTTTGACTCACTGCAGTAGAACCTTTGTGAAACAAGATAAAAGAGGAAAAGAACTATGCTTTTTGTTTTAAAAGTACGCTTTCCTGTACTCCTAGCAGTAGATATTATTACTGAAATTTAAAGTATGTCAAGTTTCTTATTTGTCTGCTTATAGACAGTAGCTTGACATAAATTAGCAGAATCATTTCATAATTGTTCAGCTTCGTCCTGAGGGTTGCATTAAAAAAAAAACAACAAAACTCTGAAAGCTGCTTGACCTTGTGCTTCCTTTACTTCTGGAAGCTCTTGGCTTCATTGAATTTTAAAGCTTAGCTCAGTGGCCCAGGCTAGTGTAACATCAGTGGTGAAGACACTTGGACAGTTGTGTGTTAAACTTGGTTGACTGCCAGGTGCCCACAAAGCCATATTTTACAAAAATGTATTACTTTGCATATATTTTTGAAGCTGACAGATTGAAAACAGATACACTCTGTCAGTCTGAGCCAGTCATACTACACTGCATCATTTAGTGTGAAAGAATAACTCTCAAAAATAGGAAACATTAATTGGTGTGGAAATTATAGTCATTTTCTACTGCAGAGCACAGGACTAGACAAATATTTGCTCCCCAAACACATGTAACATTTAAAAGATGTTGTGTTGTAGTATATGGTTCAGGACTGCACTCAACAATGATTATGGCATAGCCTCCACATTATTCTGCCTTAGTATACCCTAGTGAATACAAATATTTATTTACAGTCTTGCAAATCCTACTGTAAGATTCTTTAGTCAGCGTTTGAATCCCAAACCAGGTCTGAACTGGTTAAAATGATGTCTATTTGCAATCCTGTGTAGGAGATTGTTTTAAAATTGAGGTTCACTTAAAATTTCAAGATGTTAAGAGCATAAAACATTAATTTTGACATTTGGTGCAAATTCAGTGACATATATAACCACACATATATAACCACTCTTATAACCACACAGTTAGCTGTAGCCCACAATCAGAACTTTTCTATACATTCTCTATAATCAGGTGAAAAACAATGAACATTTCTTCTTCGAACCTCTTCAAAGGAATCCATCCCTTTCCTGAACTGTGGGAACCCACATCACTGACCTTATGAAATATTTGCTTACCTCATTTTCACCTGTTTAAATATTGAAAGATTATTTAAGTCCCATCTAGTATATGGCTCAAACTGGTTACTCACTTTGGGGCAATTAATCTATTGTAATCTGTATTCATCAGTCACTCATAATCTTGTTCCCTATTGTGTGACTTTACTTTTATCTAGATATATAAAAATATGTTGCTTTCTTACTATATATAGGTCTTTGTCAATGTCCTTCTTTAGTTATCCTTACTTCCAACTGAAGATGTTTTTATGAGAAAGGTGCATGTGTTGCCTCATGAGGCACTTTTTCAGATGTTGATTACTATGTTTGATAGAACCATACTGACCAGCATATGTTTTATTATTTCATATTGATTGAACAGTGTATTAGTGTACTGGGCCCGGTTGGAATAGAGATAATTTTCTTCATAGAAGCCCATTTGGTGATGGTTACTAGATCTATGTTTACGGCACTAGTGTCTTAACTATTGCTGAACAATGCTTGTACACCATCAAGACCATTTCTATTTCTCACTCTGCGCCTGCACATAATAGGCTGGGAGCAGACAAAAGATTTGGAGAGGATACAGACATGACAGATGATCCAAAATTACTAAAGAGATATTCCCTACCATGTGACATCATGCTCAGCTATAAAACTAGGAAGGGTTGTAGTTTTCCAGAGGAGTCTGTGCTTGGGGACTTGTCTGCTGGAGGGAGGTGATGGGGGATGACCTTTGTAGCATTTTGGGTTTTTTTGCCCATCACTTATTAAACTGTATCTTTATCCAGAAGCTTTTCTTGTTTTCGCCCTTATGATTCTCTCCACCATCCTGCTGGGCAAGAGCGAGCAAGTAGCTGGTGAGCGCAACCCACTGCTATCAGTCGTTCTATTAATGTGATTCTGATAACTATCAGCCATCTTTAGAGTGCTAATATAACTTTTTTTCCTGTTCCTTAGAACTTCTGAAATATAACAAAACTTTTTATATAAGCATTAAAATTCTGAGCAACTATTTCACTATCCGTTTTGGGTGGCAGTTGATAGTTATAATCTCAATCTTGATAGCTGTCAATTAAAAACAACAGTATATTCTCAGTATATGTGTGAAGATAGATTATTTATTTTTATGCATCAGTGAAAAAAAGCAATGGCTCTAACTTTGATTCCTTCAATGTATGAAGCCATGCTTCCATTTTAAAATTTCACTTGAAATGTTCATTACCAATATGTTAAATCTAAATAGCTCCTCATATAAGTTGGTCATTCAAACAAGTATTTCAAATATAATAGAAAACAATAATCAGAGAAGCTATGAAAATTTTAACGATTTTACTGTGGAAATCCATTCTCGATGAGAAAAACCTCTTCAATTATTCCATAAGTTTTTCTGTCACTTACTGTTTTGTAAGTGTGCTTACTCTTTGGCCACATACAATTTTGCATTCATTACAAGAAGAGGCATACCATGCACAAAATGATAAAGAAGTTTATAAAGAACATAATTCAGTGACTGATGGGCCCAAAGGGTTACACCTGCCAAAATGCATTAACTACTGTAAAGTGATGCAACAAACTATAATGCAACTTACTTGACATAATATAGTATGTCACTTAGGAATTAAATGAACAAATGAAAGATTAAAACTAGAAAAAGTCTAGTGGGAAAAAGTTGCAATTTTAACTTCTGGTTTTATAAAAGAAGATTAAATGTTGTTCACTCTATAATAGATTGCTTTCAGGTTAACTGTTTAGAAGTTCAAGATAATTAGTATTCTGGGTACTCCCAGGGTGCTGAATCATCCTGCCTAATGCCAGGCCAGAAGAATACCATCTTGTAGGAACTATGGACAGAATAACAAACATCCAAGGTATTGATGTAAGTAACTGTAAACATAAAAAAGAAGTGAATAATTCATAAGACATTCACAACACAATTAAAAAATCCTATACAGTGAAGTATTCAGAGATATTTATTCCTACCCCCTGAGTACAAAGTAGATAGTTGAATTTGTGAGTTTAAATTACTGGCCTAATTTTAGATGAAAGAGACCTTTCTTTATCCTTTGGTCAACCCTGAGTGGAAAAAAATTCAGACAGGTAACATTTTACAAGTAATTGTTAGAACCTGATTACTGCAGTATTTAGCTAAGAACACAAAGCATCACTCATGTCTACTAGAATCAGATGAACAAAATATTTGGGAAAGAAAATAGAGCAAAATACTGTGAAGTCTTGAGCAGAAATTATTTGCATTAATTTGTGTGCTTGGTTGTAAGACAAAAAACTCTGAAACTTGAAACAGTGTCTTATAACTACACTTTTCTACTTTCTATTGTGATTGTGAAAGTTACCATTATTATTATTATTTTACACTGCAAGAATTACAAGGGATTTTTCAGATGTTTTGGAAACCAGGGAAAAATTAGGAATGGTCCATGTAAAGTCATACATTTTCCATTAGTAACAAGGGGTTCCTGCATTATTAGCTTTGCTGATTTTTAAAATGTAACCTTTTACTGAGGATGGGATTTGTTTTGGCACTTAATCATGACAACGTACTATTTTACACTGGACTGCTTCCATGTTAAACAGAACAATCTATTGAAATACATTTAATACTGATTTCTGAGATGCAAATAACATCTGTCTTAACTTGCATCAGATATGTAGTCTTGTATTCCGTATTAGTCATTAGTAACACAATTACTGTTTTAAATTCAAACAGAACCCTACACATCAGTGGAGATATGTAAATTAAGCACTGACACTCATTTAAAAGCTGTAACATTTCTGATATACCTTTTGTCAGTGATGAATACTGAATAAGGTCATATGAAAAGGGGACATTTCCTTGACCCTTAGTGTGGGGAGATTTCCTTGACCCTTGATGATTTATTTCTCTGCAGGTGCCCCAGCTGAGACCTTTGTGTCCAACCAGTCTGTCAGCATTCCCTTATGGGGACCCTGCGCCAAACAGTCCTGCTGGACTGCAGGGCAGTTCGACTGCCTTTTTCGGGGGGCTAAGCCAACAGCGTAAGGGAGATCCCTCAGCTGGTCTTCCCACTTTTTTCAGGTGTATTACCCACTGCTGGCAACTGCCAGCGCCTGTGAAGGACTCACTCTAACAGTTTACGGAAAAGGACTTTTTATTAATATAAAAGTTGTGACAGGTTAATAAGGTTGAAAGACTGCCAGTGATAGTATCTGACTGCAAAACTGTATTTAAAGCAATACACAGTCAAGCTCTAATCCCAGTAAAAGTATTCAGCACACGAGTAGGTTTCCATATCAGGGAGAAGACAGGTTCAGCCCCTCAACTGATCCCAGCAGTTATGATGGAATCTTCCTTGATTTTCTTCCCATTTTCAACTTACTTTTATACTATATGTTTAGGTGGGACTTGAGTGACTTTAGTCATGAATACCTTTGTTTCTGATTGGTGTAAAATTCTCTCGCTTTGCTTTTGAACACACAGGCAAAAAAATATAGAGCTCATGCCCATTGGGGGATGGTCACACCTTGGAGGCAGATAACTTTGGGATGGAAGTGTGTGTTAATATTACAGTTAGGCTTCAATGAACTAAGTTTATCCGATGAGAGAGATTTTCCCACATTTGTTGGCTCAGCAGCAAGACATCTTTTATCTCCATTGGTTGACAGGTACCACTGGTACAAAGTACCACTAAGTTCCCTTCCCTGTGAGGATTTCTCTGCAGGGAGGCCATAGTGTCTCCCCTCTACTCCACCCTTTGTTCTGTCCCCCTTAGCAGGTGCTTATTGTTGTATGGGGAATAATCATGGAGCATGTTGGCTGTGTTCCATCCAGGGAGTAGCACCTGCATTTTACCCTATCATTTCCATACCGTTGTAACTTCTGTTAGTACGTGAATATAACTTCTTAGTTTCCTCTAACTTTTGCCCCCAGCCATCTTCCCACACAGTGGATGCAAGAAATAGGCCAAGAATCTTTTATTATTATTATTTTTAGTGGAATTATACTAGAATTTCTTGGGAACTCTGAATACCTAATATTGAGTTAACTGTAGAGGAATTTGGGCAGTCAAGATGGGACTTCAGCCACACTGTCTGGTTGGCCTATACAGTTATTTTACAGAGTCATGAAGCTTTCAGGAGCTGGTATCAGAGCAAACACGAGATTATTACTTTTAAAGGATTGAAATTTGAAAAGATTGAGCTGACTAGCATGTTTCTGTAACAGTAACTGCAAAACAGTCATTTGTATTTGTTGAATACAGAAAAGGAAGACATGCCTCTGCTGTTTCCTCATTAAGAAGTGTGTATATCTTTGACTCATTTCAGCTGTTTTCTGACTGGTGGAAGATGGTCTCTGCTGCAGCAGTGGAGGGAGCTACCTGAACAGCACTCACCGAGCAGCAGCAGCAATGAGAATGGTACAATGATTTGGCAGTAAGGGTAAGAGGGCATGTAAAGGCAAACAAAAGCTCTGTCTAAGAGTTCATGGGACCTCTGTGTTCATGGCACCTGTGGTCTGCCTTGGCACTGTGAGAAGGTGATGATGTCTCACAGACACACTCCTAGGTACCAACTGGAGTAGCCACTCCTATTTTGCTGTAAACCTAATCCAGAAGAAGGAATATGAAGCAGAAGGAATATCCAGCAGAAGGAATGTGCCTCTGCCGAGGTGCTGAACCACTGGGTGAAGGAGCAAGGAGGGCGAGGAAGCAGCCATTGTAATACAAGAAAACAGAAAATGAAAGGAGTTGTTGGAGTGTGCCTTGGAGAGGAAAAAAAAAACCAAAAACCATATTGCATACAGGAAGGAACAGTTAAAGGCTGCACTCAAACACTTCTTTGGGATGGACAATCCCAAAATTGGCATGAGGAGGAAGGCTCTTTTTTCACTTCCAGGTGTGCATTAACAAAGTAGGTCTGGGCTACTGGGAAAAGCTGAAAAGGAACAAACCTCCTCAGGGCAGCAACAGAGCTGCTTGAGCCTGATCCACCTGTCAGCATGAACAGGAAACAATGGAAGACAGTGGAGGAAGACATCCATCTGTCAACCATATTATCTGTCTTAAGAGATGTGAGAGACTGAAATTATTATTAGCTTAAACACTGTTAAAATCCCTGAAAGACTTTTGTCCACTGTTGCAAACTGCAAAGAAGCAACTGTTCACCAAAGCCCACTCCTCCCCAAATATGCCTACTAATTTGGACTGTGATGAGAACTTGAGATAAGATAAAGGTGGTACCATTGTCCAATCATCCCAGGTCTAAGGAGAAGAGTATATCCACAGGTGTGAGATACTGGATTGCTAATGGCTCAAACAATCAGGCTACAAGCTGGGTGTTGAAGGAGTTCATGAACAACAGGGAAAAAGGAAGGATGGAAGGAAGCTTAATAAACTAACAACCTTAACATGGTCCTAAAGTTGAAACATGCAGGAGAAGCAAAAAGGAACTGCAGAGTGAGATACAGCAAGAGGATGTCTCCATGCCTGCCCCATCCTACACTCACAAAAAGGTTTATTGTGCTCAGAAAATCAAGTAATGCCTGCAGTGGAGGGGAAAAAAAAATCTCCTAGAAGCCCCAGTTTAGTGTCTGTGGTAATACTAGCACAGTGGGGCTAATGACTAAAAATCAGTGCAGAAGACTGAGTGTACTTCCAAAGCTTGGGGTTTAAAGTACAGGCTTTGGAGCAATGCATTGGTTTGATTTTAATTTCATTGTTTTGGTAAACTTTTTAATAGCAAAAGTCATTCTACGGCAAATAACTTCACAAATGTTTGCAAAGTTTCAGTTCATAAGAACTGCAGAGAAGTATTTTGCAGGAGAAAAATGAAAGAGCAATAAAATTATAGGAAACGGAAGAAAAAAGCAATATTTTAGGTAACAGTAAAAGTACTGGAGCACAGAAAAGTGAAGCGTAATGTTAGTCCAAAAGTCATGAACAGATTATTTTAAAAATAATTTTGACTTATGGAAAAAAATACAATTAAAGCTATTTAAATTCATCAGAGAGAGGTGTTTTCAACAAGCAGAAAATCAACATTTCTTCAGTTCTTTAAATACATCATGTGTTCTATAATAATCTCAATAGAAAAGTATTTAAAACTGCATGCTTGTCTAGTCTGTTCCTCTACAGAAATTAAAGCCATCACAGCTAAGCAGCAACTATACTCAGAACACCTTCACTGTCATTTGAGTTTGATGTCACAACATTCAGAAAACAGGTAAATTAAAGGCTTTGAATAATCTGAGAAGGGTGGCTTCTGGAATAGCATGATATGAAGCTGTGTGCAAAAGGATTAATATGATTTAACATTGTGAAGGAGAGCAAATAGTTTTGGAGGGAGGTAATTTAATTAAAGTAAGAGAGTTTAAAAGGTAAACAAGGGAATAAGAGCTCAGGAAAGGGATAGAAATGAAAGGATATCAGCAGGCTTATTGGCTTCAGACTGTTGACTTAATGGGGGAAAAACTGCATTTTGATTTTAAATGCAGTCCATCTTTCTTTGATTAAACATGGACAGATGAACGTATGACAACGGGAACATTGTCTGCACTGAATTAGCAGATTGAGCTTCTTTTGCAGTTAAAAGTCAAACATAAGATACCTAAGATTTCCTAAGTGACCTTTAGAGTTTTTCAGTGCAGATAATTTAACAGTTTACTTCAATGTATTTTCTAATTTCTGTTTCCTCAGAATAAGTGAAGATATACTGTCCATACACCAAACAATCCAGGAAGATTGATACTGGAAAGATCTAGGTACTTTGCAGTTATCATCTGAAAGTTCAGTGCATGGTTCGGGCAAATGTAAAATTTCAATTATATTTACAGACACAAAATGAAAAAGCAACAACTAATTTTGGCCATTTGTATTTTTACACTGAGTTGTTGTATTTTCAGATCCCTACAAGTAAGCAATGATTGAAAGTAAAATTTATCTCGCTGACTTTATTTCCATTTCTGGGTCTAAAAGAAATAATATGAAATGCAATGCAATAAGAGAAAAGGTGTAATACTCTCCATGAAAAAATATCTAGATCTTAAAAAAACAGTTCACGAGACTAAGCCAAGTGTGCATATCCTTTGACAGGTAAAAAAACTGACTATGAACAGACACATGTAAAAAAATCCAAATGTAAGTAAACAAGACACTTCATGACAAGAGATAGCTCAAATTTTCAGGAGAAAATAAAATTACTGTTACCCACAAAAGGTCTTGAAAACTGGTGGAATGCTGTACAAGGTATAACGAAGGGCCAAAAATTATATCTTTTATATGAAGAAGAATATAAGACTAGATTTTTTTTTTTTTTATGAAACTGAGGAATCGGAAGTCTTCTCATTGTCTTGTATCTACTCTGTAAGTGAATGGGTTATCCTTTGCATTCTCCCCTTGTGGGAACAAGTTGAGCCAGTCTGCACCTGTGTTCAGGTAATTAGAACCAAAAGGCAGTGTTGACCTTGACTGGTGTTTTGACAGAGAGTGCTGTGTGTTCTCAAAGTGGGAAACTGCTTAATGGTCTGCATGGTTTTACCTTGGCTGAAAACAGTCACAGAATGATGATGCGTGAATGTGAGGAATCAAAACACCACTTTAGCAAAATCCTGGGAATTCTGGTTAACTGAATGACAACACCAGGTGCTGTTTACAAAAGAATATGAATAAAAGGGAAATGCAGAGGGACATCTGTGGAGAATTGTGAAAACTGAATCGTATGTTCAGTCCCATTCCCTCATTGTCAATATTCCCTTCCCTTCCCTTCCCTTCCCTTCCCTTCCCTTCCCTCTTTATTCCTTCCCCAAAGTATATTTCCTTTGCCCTACAAAACAAATAACTAGACTACCTTTAAAAAATTCCTAACTTGCAGGGTTCACTTGGAAGCCATTTATGTTCTGCACTACTACACAGTTTTATATTTCTTGCAATTGAACACTGAGAGGGTATGACTCATGTGAATGTTCAGAGGCATAATGCCCAGTGTTTCCAGACCAGAGAATGTTTTTAGGACCTTGACCTAAGTGATTAATCATTTTTTTTTTCCCAGCAAATGTTATGGTTTCTCTTATAAAAGAGAAATAAAAGTTTATAAGGATTGGAAATGGAACATTGAAGGCATCAAGGATAAGCAAATGTGTAAAAGCTTTCATTCTTCTCTGGATGCATTTCCATGTAAGATTATGTTCTACCCAATACCTTCTCCTAGAGTTCTCATATTACAAGACAGAGTAGTTCATCCAGTTTGAGAGTTTTCAGGGATAAAAGTAAGCAGCTGTTCCAATCTGGCTTTTTTCTCCTCAATGAAGAAAATGTTGAAAAGTTTCCAAATATCAAAATTCTCCAAGCAGGTTTTAAATCTGTGTTCTGTGATGACACAGATATAACACAGAATTTCTTTTTAGATTTTTTTACTTTCACTGCAATATAAATTATAAATTGAGATCTTCAAAACAGTCTTTATCACATTTTAATTAGTTTAAATGCTCACTAGATGATTTGCTGAGTGCCCCATTTACACTTATTGCCTGTGGCATAGGCAAGGAAATGAGATTGCCTGGAAGTTCTCTTTACACTCTGCAAAGCTTTAACTGTTAAAGCCTAAAGATAGTCAGTGTTACAGCCTGAAGCAAAATAACCAAGTGTTTGGTGATTTTGCCAAGGATCTTTTATGCAGGAATCAGAATGAACACTTACACCCCATTAAAAAACCCAATACCTTACATTTTATGAAGACAAGTAATGGCATTAGCTCAGAGCTAGATAAATCTGTACTTCAGTGATGAAATAAAATCTGTACTTTAGTGATGAAAAGGGGGGAATCTAATTTATATACAGAAATATAGTCATATATTTACAAGTAGAGTTTAGATTTATAATTTTTAATAGAGAGACTTCTGTTACTCTTCAGCATCAGCAATAGCAATAATGGGTAGAATAAATAAGCTAGTTAGCAAGCAGAACAGCCCTAATACAGATAAAACTTGATTCTACTATTCCTTTTGTGCAACTTTGCATAGTCAGAATTGGGATGAAGCTCATTAGACCCTCCCCCAAACAGACAGGAACAAAAGAGGCTTTTTTGTTTTATTTTAATCATACCTGCATGAGAACCATGTTCTAAAAGAAGAAAAAGTGTAACAAGGACAATGGTTTCTCTATGAAAAGGAACAGATAAGAGTTATAAAGTATGAATGTATCAGATGTTGCATAGCACAAAGGGAGCTTAGGCAATGGAAGTGTCACCTAAGAAGGGGCCAGAAGGGAAGAGATTTTCTTCTTGTCATTGACACAGTATGACAGTTTGGACAATTCAGTGTATTGCTAAAGAAGTTAAATGTGAAGTCTCAAAAGATGACACAGAACTTTGCTTTTGGGAAAAATGTCCTGATGTAAAATTGAACTGTAAGCTGGAAAAAGAACATCACAAGAGACCAGAAGGGAACAAAGTAAAGAAATTTTGACATTCCAACAAATAAAAACCATAGCGTAAAATACAAATCTCAAGAAAGTGTTACTCCTTTAAATACAGAAGTATATCAGCATGTTTTCATGTGATTCTTATTATTTACATTGTAATATATAAATTATAATGCTGCATGTCAAGAGAATTTTAACATACTAAGATATTCTTTTATTTTTTTAAATTTCTTTACCAGAATCCTTTCCTTTTTAAATAAACCTGTTTCTGTGGAAACAGAATAAGAGAAAAAAAAATAAAAAGAAAAAAACCACTGATTGATATTTTATAATGCTTTTCTTATATAAAAAATCTGATCATCTGAATTCTAGTGAGATAACAGAATGACAGAAATAAAGCTGAAATGATATCAGTAGTTTTGAGTTGTGTATAGTTATAATGCAACGGTGAAACTAATAACACATTTGATCAAAAACTATCTGTATGTCCATGGCTGACTTACCTCTATCCATATAAATGGTGATTAATGGACAGATAAGCACCCTAATGAGAAAAGTTTCCAGTAAAACCTGATCAGTAAATTTAATAGCTTTTAGAAAGTAATTTGAATCAGAACACTAGTCTCTATATCACTTCTCTTGTAGTCAACAAGTCTCTATTAATCGTTAACTTTATTTATTTATCCTTGCAAATCTTTCCAATATTAATGTCAAAGAAAAATCTTAATAACTTAATAAGACCCTGAATGTTTATTAAAATTAATCAGAAATATAGGCAAATGTAAAAACTAGTTTTCATTAAAGAAAATATAGAATAAGGCTACATATTCTTTTGAAAAAGGACTAGGGTTTTATTTTTTTTAAATAAATCATTCTTGAGCAGAATAATGAAAAAAAATCTTTTTGTGTCAAGGTTTGATTTGGCCCCTGCCACCCTTGGCAGTCTCTTGCCTGCATTCTCCACCAAAAAACATCGTGGGTTTGCTCTGGGCCAATTTTTCTCACCTCCCACACAATTGCTGTAAGTTGAGAGAAGGTTTATGCAGACAAAAGAGATCTGATTGGGGAGAATAATATTAGGATTTATTACTAGCAAGAAAAAAACTAAAGAACTATATGTACACAAAAATTTTAACTAGGTAAAAGTATTATGTATTTACAGAAATACCCCTCACCCCTTGTATCAGTTCAGGAGGAGAAGCAATCTCTTTTCTATTTTCGGGTTCCAGGTCTTTCAAATAATTTTTTGCAGCTCTCGAAAGTTTTTCTTCTGATTCGTCACAGCTGGAACTGTTTCCCTTTCTCTCTCTCTCTTCTATGTCAGCTTCAAGGCTGGGCCTACCCCCTCCTGGGTAAGACTGGAGGCTGGGGGTTTACTCAGGCCCTGTGGGGATCTTCCATGGACTGCAAGGAGACACTTGCCTACCATGGATCTTCACAACAGGATCACAAGGCTTTTGAGTCCACTCCTGTTTCCTATGGGGTCCCCGCTCACGAGAGACAGTCTTTGATAGACCTCTGTAGCGTGAGTTTACCTTTTGGGCAACAGTTCTTCTATTCTCTGCTATCCCTCAGGTCACAAATTCATCTGCATCAGCATGGATCCCTCACTGAGATCACAACATCTTATCCGTATTCTGTATTACTGAAAACTTGTTCTCCAGCAAAGCTATGCCTGTATAGCTAAGGCCTTAAGAACTACAGTGTCACTGATAAAATCAGTAGCTAGAGATATAAAAAGGTAATTTATTAGTTTGGATGATCTCTTTAAATTTAGTTAGTATGAAAAGGATTAGTTCCTGGATGAAGTAAATGCATTTTAATGATGCCTACATATCAGTATTCCTAGCATATTTTGTTCTCTCAGGACTTTTCTTCATGCTGTGTTGTTGATGAAGTTTTCTACCTTAAGAATAATATTTTTTATCTGTAAAATGATAACATTTCACATTTGAAAAACGATTTACTCCAGAAATTTTCTGTGGAAAGCAGGTGCCAGAGTAGTGTATTTCCACATTCTGAAATGTGCTGGCTCACAAATTATTGAACAAAATGAATCTTCAAAACAAAATTTTAAAATCAAATTTCTTAGAGGCTGTTTTCTCCTGTTTTGAAATACTGTTGTTAATCCATAGGTTCTGCTCAAAGGTCTTCTGATTTATGTAATAGTCTAAAACCTTCCAGTATTTGTTTTGGATTACCAAAAGGAACATAAAATAATGATGGTCTGGGGCATGTGTGAAAGCCCATGGATTCCTTTTAGTTTTATGAAATATCCTATATGGTAGAATCTTCAGTACAGATTAGGATCTTCGTTTTGTACTAAGAGGAGGTGATGTCTGGTAAGATGAATAAAGTCGTCCAGAGGTCTTCAAAACAGAATATTCTTGTTCTGTTCACAAAACATGGTTAGTGTTACGTAACTCACTCACTTTCAGTGAGTTTATGACAAGCAGCTGCAGATTACCTCCAGGTTTGGGTACAGCAGGACATTTCAAGAATGGGTGGCAGATATGTAGGGCAGGGTGACAGACTGCCTTCAGTGGCAGCCCTTTTCAACAAAGAAGGCCATGAGAAAGCCACAGTTTAGTCAGTGAAAAAGGTCAGAAGAGGTTTTGTCTTATTATCAGAACTAAAACTTACTGAAACTTAAGACTTCCTCACATGTGGAAGGCATTGTTATGCACAGTAACCCAACTACTTTTTAATAAATGTAAACTGTATAAATTCCAAAGGCTTGGTTTAGCTTTGATGTCTCTTGAAAGTATTACACTGAGTCAGAGCAACAACAATAAATGGAGACTGTGGGTCTTTATTTATGAGCTGATTGATTTAAAGACAGGCTTGTTTTTAGTACAGACTTAGCTGACCTCCAGAGGTGCCTTACAACCTAGATTTTTCTACAGTTTTCTGAAAAGTACAGAAATAACTTACTGAATTGATTTTGGCCAAAAGTTCTGCAGAATGGAGAGCTTAATCCCAAGGAAGATTAACAGTGATGAAAGCGTTTCAGACAGTGATTTTCAAGTATCAATATTCTGTAGAGGTCTAGAGTTACACACAGTCTAGAATCTCTTAAAACCCAGAGGATTTGAATGGATACAGGTTCGGTCTGATAACCAAAAGTTACTCGAGAAATGGATTTAGGCAGATGCTGAATGGGCAGGAACAGCTGGGTGTGTTAATGAGAGTTTTTCCATGGGGCTTGAATGTAATAGCTTTCCTCAAGGAAACAAATATTGGATCCCTCTTACCAAATTTAGCTATCTTTGTTAAGTCTGTGACAATCATGCAGATATTCTCTGCAAATTTTTTCTCGCTCTCTGATAGAGTGAGAGGTGTCACAAGATGTGATGCAATCTATTACAGAAAGAATGACTGACAAGTGGATTAACTGATCATTACATACGTTTTAGCAGTCCAGAACAGACATACACATATCCATAAAGTTACATGAGGAAATCTACCTTGCGTACCCAACAAATACTATGATTATGTCTAATGAGAAGAAGAAAAGGACTTGTCTGAGTAAAAAGGTTCATGAATGTTTGTAGTGTACTTACTGCAGAGCTGAAGATTTGAGAGATGAGAAGGTCCTGGATATAAGTGAAGATACGAAGGCTTGTAATCCAGTTAATGTAGCTTATTCTATAACTAAGAAAATTTTTATTTCCAAGTGTCCTGGTTCTGGCCAAGACAGGGTTAATTTTTGCAGTACCAGGAGGGTGCATGGCTAGGACCTGGAGGTTAGTCTATACCACCTCATCATTACCAGGGGTGGGGGGAAGGGAGTGTCTTTTGGTAAGGGTCACGTGGCTGTGGTCGGGTTGGGCTTCAGCATTTTCAAGTGAATCACTCTCTTTTGTACACTTTTTTTATTCATATTGTTGCATTAATGTTTGTTTCCTTATCTAATTGCTGTTTCCAGTAAAGTGTTCTTATCTCAATATGTGATCTCTACCTTTTGTGCCTTCAGTTCTTCTCTCCATCCCACTGAATTGGGGAATTCCATTCCTAAACCATGACACCAAGATTATTTTCTGACTGTTATATTAAGCAAACTGTTTATGATGACTCTTTAACTCACAAATATAATTAGCAACTTTTTCTCTGATACAAAACCAGATAAAAATAGAATCATCTAGTTTTAGAATTTTTCCTAAAAATTATTCTCCTCATCAAGTGAAACAATATTTAATTGTAATATCAAAATTTACTCTGACAACAATATATTCAAACTTTAGGTCTATACAATAATTTCTAGAAACCAACATGATGATGTATTTCTAGCTAATAAATCCTCTTACATTATCAGTATTAAATGGAAAAGTGTTACCCAGTATTCCTTGACTATTTTTTTCAATTAGTTTAACTGAGATTAATAGATTTATAAGACACAGGAAAAATCCATTATTTATGGTTTGGGACATGCTTTTTCGCCTAATTTACATTAAAATATGCTTGAAAGTCACTTCTGGGTTGCAAAGTTATACATTCCCTTCTTCTCTTCCATTCAATGACATGTAATAATGAGAATATCCTTTCCTAAAATATTCTGTCAATAACTGGCCACTCCAAGAGTAACTCTTGAGCTTTCCTGGGTACTATTATTCATTTTTTATCAAAATGCAGTAAATCTGAATGCAGGAAATGAGAGACATTTTCTAATCTTATTGCAGACACTAATTCACATATGCAGAGGCAGCTGATTAGGTCTCAGCAAGTCCTTGTTTCCAGCATTTTATATATTTAGATATAGATATATAGATACGGTAGATATAGATATGTATGCATGTGTATGTAGATATATAAAATATGTTGTATGAAAACACACTAATTATATTTGAGTTCCTTTGATATTTTCTTGGAACCTATGAATTATAGGGATCACTCCAGTGGTCTGTGCATCTCTGGAAGAAAAGAAAAAGAGGAATGGCTGAATTTGTAACCCTAGCGTTTCTCTATTCTTTTCCTCTTTTCAGCATCCATATCAATGGATATTAAAGATATCAATTATCATGTTAACTCTCAGGTAAAATATTTGCTATCAGAGAAAATAAAATATCCTATAGATTTGAATCAAACTGTTCTCAATCCCAGCAGCAACGACTGTCTTGATGTGTTATTTTTTCCTGTTTTATATTTTTACAAAAATTAAGATGAAAAGACGTGTTTAGTTTCTGTGCTTAAATCAAAAATAATTAAAATATCTTAACTGTTTTGTGTTTGGACAGAAAACAGGAACAAGATATATCTGAATCTGTATTCCATGTCCCGTGTTCAAAGCAGGGTACCTTTTTAAATTTCAGAACCCAGCTCCTTTCATGCTCAGAGATGTCAAATTACTGTTGGATATAAGGACTGCAGGATTGCAATCCATGTGCCATCAAACAGGAGCTATGGCACCAGCAGAGCATAATAATCTTGTGGAAGTCTTGAAATGGGGAAAAATAAGATCATCAGAAATCTTAGTGGTTATAGGGGCCTGATCTAGTACTAAAGAAATTGCATATGCTCAGAATGGCACATAGTGTCTTCTGTGCATAACAGAGAATGTAGAACTTGAATTAACAACTTCATATTTAAATTATTAAGACTAACAAGTCCTCTTATAATTCCACTATAGCAGACATATATAATTTGTTATATATGAGAATGACTAGTGAGAAATATTTTTGGTAACAACTCTGAAGTTAGGCATGCACTTTTAAAAGTAAAGTACAAGGCTTTCATTTGTCATACCTCATACTAAGTTCTGAATATTTTATGACTACATTCAGGATCTGGATGGCTGCTTTAGAATGAATAATTAAAACTTATTTTAAAATGACTGTCTTTGGGAATGGGTGCCTCAGTGAAAATGAAATGAAAGTAAACAATTCTTGTTCTATTCTCAACATTATTTCCCTGTAATTTCCTAACCTGATTTGCAGTACATTCGTTTATATTTCAGAAAAGAAATATATGTCGAGGTATCATGATGGGAAATAAAAATCCTAATATTGTAAGATTGCCACAGAGAATTTAGATGACTAAGCAGAAAAAACCTTGTTTCACGCAAGCTAGCTCCTTAAATGTTCATCAAGTCTGAAGGTAGTTTTAAACCCTTCTTTAAGAAGCTTGTCTGGTTTAGACAGACAATAAATCACTGTATTCCAGTTTGCCACAGACTTTTTAGGAGATGATTTTCCTGTCTAGAAATGTTAAATGATTGGAAATGTTTTGTGGGAATGTACCAATCTCAAAGTTCAAAGGGTGATGAAAAAAAGCTTTTTTTTCATTGAAAACTGTATATTTAATATACAGAACAGAAGGAAAAAATCTAATTTATTACAAATTAATTATATTCTTTCTTTTTTCAATTGGAAATTACATATGTTTACTGGTATCATGGCATTTACTATGCAACAAAAACACAGTCTTACTACTTGTTTCTGTAGCATTCTGTAGATGCCTTGAGAAAATATTTTTGTAAAGAATATAGCTTTCTTAGCAGCTCAGGAAAAGCTGTGACAGATTTCAGTTCACTTCAAAGACTACTTTTCTGTTGCTCAAGTGAATAGTGAAAATTAAGATAGTATTCTGTGACAAATATATATACTGCTAAATGTGGGGGAGCCCAGCTGGCCCTGGGCTCTCTGTAAGCTAGGATACTGAAGACGGAACTTTACACCTGGCAGAGG
>JAYRBT010000114.1:94038453-94052892 GCA_036023395.1 Myiotriccus ornatus
CAGCGCGCTTGTAGCAAGCGTGGGTAGAGCCCTTCTCAAATCTTCGTTCGCGAAGCCTAGCCATGATGATGATGACCAAGGCAAACCCACTGAAGGCAGTAGAGATTTATAGATACAGTCCAGAACAGAATTTAGCCTCAAACATTAAAGCTATTAAACAGAGGGAAAAGACAAAATTATTTCTGTCAAACATTTGGGTTCTTCCTCATATGGCCATTCTCCAACTTTATCACAGCAAAAACACTCTTCACCCTGTTTAGAGAGGTAGTAATTATTCCTTGTCAATTATATTCTCAATCACTGAACTATAAACAGCTGGTGGTGCATAACCATCATTGCAGTTTAAAATTATAGTACCCTTTCTTCTACCTTTTTTTTTAAATTTCCACATGTTCACTAAATTTCTTGCCATAAAAGTATCTTATCCTGCATTTAAAACTGGTAAATAAAACTAGGAGAAATGATACAACAGTCTGAAATTATAATGATGGTTATGCATCACCACCTGCTTGTAGCTCAGTGATTTAGTATCTAATTGACAAGGGATAATTACCTCTCCCTGTATAAGGTAAATTGTCTTGTCAGTCTCTCGACGCCACTCCCACCTCTACACATTACAAAACAAATTTGAGGAAATAATTTGATTTTAATAATTTTCAGTATTTAATTGTCCCAAAAGTATAAAAATAAACAAGTTGTTATTAGTTTGTTTTCAAATAATACATTATTAATAGTAGCTACTAATGAGAATATTTACACTTTTAAAAGTGTGGGCTATTACAAATTAAGATATGCATTTATGTCTACATAGTTTATTCTGCCTTTACAGCATTCAAAAAATCAATATTGATTATTTACATACTTTATTTTGTAGGAAATATGGTTTTCTGGACAAGGCTGACAAGAGAGTCATCTATAGAACATCTGTTAGTGCACAAAAAAGAAACTACTTGAAATGGAGTTTCTTTATACTAGGAACTATTTACCAAATATGGCATGACTTGCTTCACTGTACTATCATATCACTGACCCAAGGAGAGCTGGGAGGGAGGTTGTAACCCAGTGAAGTGCCCAAACTGGGAGATCAAATGAAACCTTTAGGCATAGGATCAAATCAGACAATAGCAGAAAATGTTAGTGTACCTTTAGAGGCAAAGACACTGATTCTCATATTGCTTCTACCAGTTTCAGAGAAGCAAAGTTGAGTCTCTTGGAAGCTAATTGGGCTCAAAGTCTGATGAAGGTTTTTATTATTTAAATAATGTGTTTTCATAGAAATGATAACTATAAGACAATGATAAATGGGACTTACTAAGGTGATAAAAATTTTCTACCCAGAAGGATCACTCCATATATGTTAGTGACCTTTGCAAAAATACAGTATTCTGTACTTATATTCCAACATTATTAGTAGGAGAATAAACAACTAGATCAGGTTCTCTGAAATTCTTATGCTCTTTCAGATCTTCACCTAAAATTCCTTTGTCTAAAATAAAAATGTCTCACTATAGTCCTAAAATAGAAGATTAAAAGGTACTTTTTGGCTGGAAATTTTCAGTAACCTTAAACCTTTATATGATTTTTGCTTTATGAATTTTTTTCCTGCTTATTCAACATTTTTTTCTCTCATAAAGAAAAAATAATGTCTCAGAATAAGTATCATATATTTTGGGTTTCACTGGTTTCTGCCTTGATCTCTTTTGACTCTTGAAAGTCCTTTTTAAATTATAAAAACTTTAGCACCTCTGAAACATGAACTAAAGACATGTGAAGGGGCAATTCCTTCCACCTTAGGAAGGCAGGAAAAAAAGCAGTAGTGTCATAAGTATGGCCATGAATGCAGAAGCTATGCTATCACAACTTTTCTCCTTCCCTAGGGATGTTTAATTTTCTTAAAGCATTTGATGAGAGGGTATTATTATCCAGATCATTAATATCCACATGTTTTTTTTAAGTCTTTAAAGAGCCTCAAGGATTTTCTGAAGAAGGACTTCACAGAAGTCATGTTGGCTTTTCCCAAATACAATTCAAATTTTTCCATGAGTCCAGTAATCTTTACAAGCCTCTAGTTTCTTCCCTGTACACCTCAGGCTTTTCTTAAGATTTGTATCACACTTGCCATCCTTCGTTTCTCAGACACAAATAGAATTTTAAGTGAGAGGTTCAAAACTGTCTGCACCCCAAGGGAATTCTTACTGTTTGTTCAGTCTTTTGTTCTACAAAACTTTCACAATAACTCTGCTTTCAGACAGATCCTCAGTTAACCTAACCTCCCACTACTTCCCAAAAACATCATGCTTGAGAACCTCCACAGTTTCTTCACAATTAACAACTCAGAGAATTCACTACAGTCTCTGTGATGGCTTTGTCTCTTTTGAGTGTCCCCGTAGGTTTCAGGAAACTTAATCACTGATCTCAAGCCTTCAGCAAAGTGCTGACTATGGCTATTCAGACAGTTTTCCTGACTTGCCACTTTCCACTGTGTCTGCTGCCTAGAATTAGAAACCAATCCTTTCTAGAAGGAATCTGCAGGAGAACCAGACAGCGAAGATTTGCTACAGGAATTAAACCAAGATGTAAGTGGGGAAAGAAAGTATAAAAAGGATACAGACTCACCAAAACAAATTGAGCAAAGGACCACAAAGATGACTAAGGAATAGGGCACTGGTCATGTGAGGAGAGTCTGAGAGAGCTAGGACTAGTTTAACCTGGAGAAAAGAAGGCTCAGGAGGGATTTAACAATTTGTATAAATATTGGAAAAGAGGGAACAAGGAAAACGGAAGACAGGTCCTTCTCAGTAGTCCCCGCTAAAGGGACAAGAGGCAATGGATACAAATTAAAACACATGACAATCTGTCTGAACACACAAGAATCATCTTGCCCATAGAAGTTGGCTCTCCGTGCTTGGAGAGATTCAAAACATGACTGGATACAATCCTGGACAACCTGCTCTAGTTGACTGTTGTTTGGACCAGATGATCTCTGGAGGTCCCTTCCAACCTGAGCAATTCTGTGATTCTCTAAAGTTTGGTGTTTTGTTTTGCTTTTTTTTTTTTTTCCCCCGTGTGTGTGTGTGTGTGTGTGTGTGTGTGTGTGTGTGTGTTTGTATGTGTCTTTTCTTGCTGGCGCAAACTTTAAAGTGATAGAGTGTCTCTATCTCTTTGGCATGAGTAACAGAGGTCGTTTAACAGTAGCATAGCATTAAATTCAGTATACTTGGCATGCTGAGTTATTTCCCCCGATGGCTGTAAGCTGAAGAAACTCTAACTGAACATTTGTGACTTTGGTAGGTTCATCTATAACTACTTAGCCTGAAATTATTACCACACAGGCACAGATTTACTAAATAGAAATGGAGATACAAACTAACAACAGTGCTGCAGCTGTCTGCAGCAAAGTCTGTAGAAATAATGAATTAAACACCACTTTTTCTTTTAGAATATCTGAAATACTCATTTACATTTATATCAGTTCTATATGATTTTATTATGAATTTATTATCCTGGTTACTGTTACTCAGTTTAACCTTGTACTTTTTTAGTCACTGAAAACAATCCTAGCAAATAGCCTAAGGGATTCTACCTTAGTACATTTTCAACAGACACTGTAATAAAAAAAATATTATGGGAATTATGCTGAATTTCTTGTACCAACACCTACAGTTCAGTAGCGTATGTCAAGTAGCTTCTAGTATCAGAGCCAAGTTTCTCCCTGCTGCTTTTTATTAAACACTGAAGGAAAAAACCTTAAAACTTTGCTATACTTAGCAGTTTCAGAAGTTAGCATATTCTCATTTGTCTGTCAGTTCTTTGTCTTCCACAAACACAGTGTCATGGTTTTGCTTGTTCTTGGAAACTAAGCAGGAATTTTCCCTTCCCTCTGCCCAGGGTGTGAAGGGGATGTTGAATAGGCAAATTGGGGCTTAGGCAATTGACTAACACAGACGAAGTGGCTACTAAAACCGCATTTCAGGTTGAGTGCCCTCAAGATCTTGTCTGTGGGGAGGGGTTCTTTTTGACTTTTTTTTTTCCTCCTCTCCTAGGAAATGGTGATTACTCCATTGTTGCCTGAGCTGGGACAAGGTCTGTGTAGCAGGAGCTCGGAGGTGGCTTTGTTCTTGGCCTGGCTGCCTGGCAGGTTTTGTTTTGTTGTTTTTTTTTCTCCTCTCCTGGCCCCAGTTTTGCCTGCAACCTGTTTTTTCTACCCAGCCTGGAGTTTGCTTGGATTTTCTTCAGAGAGGAACTGTTTGGGAGGTCTCTCCTCCATTGTTCCTGTGGGTTTTTTTGGCAGCAGTTCTTGTGCACATCAAAGAAGAGGGGAAGCCACACCACACTACTCAGCCAGCAGGACAGAGTGAGTTCCCATTGGGAAAGGCCTTTTTTTCTTCTCCCTCCTTTCTCCCCTTTTCCTGGTGAGGGGGAGGGAAGATCTCCATTTTCAGCTTCTCCAGCACACCCTGGGGCTCCCCAGGTGGCGACCAACACTGATCCAACAGCACCCCCTGCCTGCTGGCACAGAACACTGCAGGCTCTGCATCTCCAGTGATGCAACAGCGCTCCCTGTGGACTGTGATTAGAATTGCACCAAAGGGGTGCTAACTGAACTGTTTAATTTTGGTTGTGTTTGTTTGTTTGTTTGTTTTGAAGGGGATTATTTTTGGGTATAGGATTATTGTTTGGTTGTTTTATTTGTGTTCTTTGATTGTTCTGCCAATACTCATATATTTTTTAATAATGGGATGTTATTTTTTTTCCTTTTTTCCACATTTTTCTCAGTTGGAGACCCTTAATTTCAGATTTATAATTGCTTAGAGAGAGGAGTTTGGGTCTTTCTCATAACTCATCCTCAGCAAAACAGTTGCATCTCATTAAACTGAGACAAACAGTATACTAGAGAAAACACTGTACTGAGAGACATCTTCTGTAGTGACCCCACTCCTTTTTATCCCAAGAATTAGAAGTGTGATGAGTCTTTGTAGATGACATATCTAAATTTTTCAGTCAGTCTTTGGGTCCATATCACTGAGTTTATTTCACATTTTAAAGGATTTTATTATATTTATCGATTATTTATCTGTAATTATTCATATTTATCTGTTATTCCCTTAGCTAAAGGCAAGCTTACATAAAATAGAACTAGTAAAAGGAAAATGCTGTAATTTTAGTGCATTTTAAGACACCTTTCCACTTTGTATCATGTACTATTTCTTCCTAAGTATTTCTGATGATAAAATTGCTTTCACATATATACATTAATAACTTGTTTTAAAAAATATTTATTGTCAGTTTTAATGCATTTCAATAGCACTATTTTTAAGTAATTTGTATGACTACAGATTATTTTTAAACTTGGCCTTAAGAGAATCTCGTTAGCAAATTTCTTAATCTTTGGCAGTGAAAATACTCTCCTCACTAGTACCCCAGAAGTACTAAAAGCCACTATTATCAAGAACTGGATTCTGAAGGTAGAACTTTTCCTTCTAGAAAACTGGAAATACGACCATACTACCCAGTTCACAGCGTTCCTTATACAAACACGTCCTTATCCATATTTTTATGAATTTCAAGACTTCACTTATTAATTACAAATTGAGTATTTATTCTAGAATTGTTAATGTTAGAGTATTTAAAACAGTGATGTTCCTTCAGAGTGGCTGAATTTTGTTGTTGTTATTTTTGTTTACTGAAATAAAAGTGAAATATAAGACTTTTTGAAAACAAAATGTAACACTGAATGAAATTCCCTTTCATTTCTTCTGCTTTCTCAGGATATATAGAAGAGAAGAAGTACATTTATAACTAGAATATTTGGAAAATATATATTCGTTGTTTCAGTATACCTTTCAGGGAAATTATGTTATAAAAACCAATAACATAAAAGTCTTTGACTCTTCTGTATTCAATTTTTAATTCTGTATCAAAAAATAAAATTAAAACCAGGAAGAAAAACAAACAAAAAATGTTGAGTCTACTTGAAAAATATTTACAATATTAAGTCTTTGAAGTTGTTGCCAATATTTGATATTCTCAAAGAAATTTTAAAAATTAATTTTATATTGCTCATCTGATATTCAGAAACAATGTCTTACTTCTGAAAAACTCAGATTTTTTAACGAGAACATACTTCAGTGCTTTTAGAAGACAAGGTCAACAATTTATGACATTTTTTACACAATCTCCAAGATAGGGTGATGAGTCATCAGAAATGCATTTTTCTCTGATACAGACTATAAAAAGTTGCTAAACTAGCTAGAGGAAAATCACTAACTTGATATTCACTACTAAGCACAGCATTATTTTCTGAAAGTGATATCATAAATAAATTTCAATAATTTGTTTTGAGAATCTTAACTTTCTACAACAGTTTTCACTTCTATTTTGAAAACAATCAGACAATAGGTTACTCTTCTTTGACTATGCAATAATAAGAGACTTCGAAGAATTTTGGAATTTCTTTGTTTTCGGGTATTAGAGGCATAGAGAAAAGTATGCCCTTTTTCAACTGAGACTTAATTGTCTCTATAGATGAAAGAAGACATAATTAACTGTTAGTGACACATGAAGATTTAGTGTTCCCAAGAGGTTTTACTGCAGCTAAGAGTGAGTTCTGGAAAGCAATGTTACATGATTTGCTTTTATAATCAGATGATCTGTGTGAATGACTATGGATAATGCAATTATAGTAATTTCTTGCTTCCACTGATGTCTGGTTTTTCTTTTCCATGTCTTCACATTTCTTATCTACAAAAGACTTTTATATTTTCGTATTTTTATTTTGTTTTTCCCTAGGTACATGCTGTCTTCAACATGTACATTGTCTACATGGTACACTGGTCCATCATGACCAATGATAAACTTTTTCATTGTTATTTTAACTCATCCATATGAAACTATGTGTCTACTCAGTCTTTACATGGTTTCTGTTGATTTGCCAGCAATGTTTCCACAATCACCACATCCATTTGCAGAGTAAAGGTGTAACCAATATAATCATATCAATACAATGAAAATGCACTCAGATTAACATAATTATTGTTAAATTCAGTGTTAAGTATCTGTCACTTTTTGTGTACTGCATGCTTAGGTGTTGATGTCTTGGTCTCAAAGGCTCATGTTGTAAGATAAAGTTACCTTCAGGCACAAGTTTGACTACCTGCAGTAGTACATCCTGTAGTTTTTGCAGATTGACTAACCTCTTAATTACTTTCTAAACTTTCCTTTTGGCATTGCAGAGTTGCTGTAGTTATTTCTGTACAACATTTGTAAAAAAACTCCAACAATCAGAATCCAACATACTATTGGTTTAAAGCTGCTATGTATATATTATTGTTGTCTGACACCAGGTCTGGCACACAAGTCAATCTGGAGAAATAAAACAGCTTTGAGCCAAGATAGATGGGAGTTAATCATTCAGAACTCCCCCTTCGGAATAAATGCCCTTACATCTTTATTTGCTGATTTCTAACTCTCTTTTCTCACAGACCAGATTTCTCAGTATTCAAGCAGAAGTCTCACTGTAGGATCCAGGATAAGTTTTGATTATCTCAGTTCTCACCTCAGGTCTTTTCTGCAACTCACACGTAGTTCTCCCCTAAACTTTAAGTGCCAATTTCCACCAGACAACAGTTCTTCAATCTTTTCACAATGCTATGGGAAGAAAACACAACCAAGTTCCTAAGGACCACACTCATATATTTGCTAAGTATTAAGCCTGAATGTAAATTTTCAGAAAGCTTTAATAAGGTTTCCTGGGAGAAATTAAAAACACTGATGACCACCTAGTTTTGAAACACCGTCTTGTAATAATACTCACAAGTCCTTTGAAGTAAAACTTATTAGTGACAATATATGGCAATAATTTATTCTGTGTACTCCCTGAAGTATGTTTAGTTTCTCCCTGTGTTTAACACTCACTCATCCAGCTTGCAAATACAAATACCAGAAGTTTTGGATGGCTTCCTGGTTTTACTTAATAAGTTTTGAACATCTTAAATGTTTATTTTAACTGTGGAATTCAATCCATTCTCAAGAAAGCCTTAAACCTTGTGGTTAATTTTTAGGGCTGTGATTTCGCATGTATTTCTCTCATCTAGAAAGCTTACTTACATTAGGTTCCCCCTGCCCCTCATTCTGGGAACCCTAATTGCCCGTTCATACCTCTACACCATCGTCTCTATTTTGGTAAAATTATTTGTCCCATAGAGAATCAGAGTGATGAGCTGATTTGAATTAACCACAACCCTTGTTTTTTTGTGTAGAATGGGGAAATATGAAATTTGCTCTTCAGAAAACTGTCAGAACCAAAGGTTATGTGTCTTCAGTAAGATTTCATCCCCTAAAAAAAAATCTTTGTGTTCGTGCTATCAGCTTCAACCTTTTCCTTACTCATGTGATGCAATATGGGATGTTTCATCCCATAAAGGAAGGGAGTGAGAAGGAAAGTGGTTATCCTTAAAAGGCAAATAACCCTAGTATTCATCTTAGCATGAGCTCTTCTACTCTTTTGCCTTTAATTTCTATATAGAAATTGCTGAATTTTGTATTTAAATTCATATCTGATTTGTATTTTACTTCAAGCAGTGTTCACTGGATCAAAATCAATACCATGACAGAAGGTTGATGTATTTTTAAGCTTTAACTTAATAATTATAAATGAAATAAACACATTTCCTTTATGTTTAATTAAGATCAAGTAATTTTTGTCTTTTTGTGCCTTAATGATATGTACAACAGAATCAAGCAGACATTCCAAATGCACAAAAAAGTTCCATTTTCCAATTTTTTTTTACTAAATAGAAATTAAATTCCTTCTCCAAACATTTCCAAACATAATTCTGCTCTGTTCGTTTAAGCAAAGAGCTTTATTAAAGCTGTATTGAGAACTGCACTTGCACTGAGACCAGGATTTCAGAGATAAGGTCTACCTATTCTAATAACCATATTACTGAATAGTGAGATGTGTTTGAATGGGGAAAGAACTCAAATAGATTCATGGCCAGGTAATGAAGAGAATCAAAGGCATGCAATTACTCCCTCAAAGAGTATGACGACACAGGGTAGTGCTCTTTCTTGAAAATTAACAAAAGAATACTTTTTGTGGACGTGTGATAGAAAACGTATTTGTGATATGCTAGTGAAAATATGAAAGATATGGCAGAAGTGTATCAGTGAAAATATGAAAGATATGGCAGAAGTGTATCAAATCATGAATGACATGAAAAGAGTGGCTTGAGAAAGTTTGCTCATTCTTTTAATATGAGGCCTATCAGGCATCATACAAAGTTAGTAAGAAACAAGGTCCAAAAGAGTCAAAGAGAGATCCTGACTATATAATGTAACTGTGGAGTTCCTTGATTGAAAGTGTAGTGGATGGTAAAATATCCCAGGAGATACAGTGAAACAGGACGAGTTCACAGAAATCTTCTTCATATTTCTAAAATGTGAAATATTTAACATCAATAGGTGTCCCCTGTTGGCCACTTCTGGTGGCAAGATGCATCCAAGATATACTTTTTTTCTGATTTATGTTGATCATATCAATGTTCTTACAACTTCTAATGTAAGACATTCTGTTATAAGAAGTTCTGCAGAAAAAAAATCAAACTCCCACCTCTTATTATTCAGAGTTTCCTTTAAATCATATCAGAGAGGATTTTTTTTTTCTCTAAGCATCATAGTAAGTCCTTTTTAGCTGTAATTTTGGGTTATTATTTAAAAGATCTTTGCTCTTATACGCAATGAAATGCTAGGTTTTGAAATCATTGCCATTGTATGCTGGCCTATCATCTCATCATTTGCCCCTGGAAACCATTTTTACTCCTCCCATACCAGGTGCACAGCCACTGTCATAGGTCTTATTTGTTTTCAACATGATGAACAAGTTAAAGGGTTTTAGCCTCATTTTTTTACATCCTCTTGAGCTGTTTGGAGTGGATAGCAGAGCTCAACTGTCAGCAAAATATAAATTATTTGGAAAATTTTTGAGTGTTCTCATCAACTTTTACCATGACTCTCACCTGACCCTGTGTCATCTCACTAACTTTCCTCAGATATAGACAAACACTGTATGCCTTCATAACCTTTAGAGAAAAATTACCTGTCAAGAGATGCTCTTATCTTTTGTGCCTGCTAAGGAATATTTCACTTTAAACATTTATTTCATTATTTAAGAAGTTCTACAGAGAGGAAACTATTGTTTTGGGATTGTTACTGCGATTTTTTGATACCTGATACTCCTCCAGAGACTCCCTATTGTGAATGTTTTTCCTTTAGCACACTACTATCATATAAAAAGCTTGCATCCCTCTCTTGTATTATTATAATGTGGTGGTTCTTGAAGCTGCTTTAGTGTTTCAGATACAAGGCAGATTTTGTGACCTGGAGTTATTAGATTTTCTCTCTTTTATAAAAAATGATGCAATGTAATTTTAGATGGAAACAGCAAATAATCTAATACTGATATTTAGAAAAAGCAGTAACAATATGAAAGAAGATACTGCATCACCTAAGGCATGGTTATAATCCATATCCTTCATATTTTGTACAATAATTGTATAGAAAAGTTTACTGTTCTAAATTGCACTGTGCTTTCAGTCTTGTAGGTGAGAGGGTCACACCAGAAAAGGCTTGTCAGATCTACAGAATTAGTATTTTACTATTCATTACCTAGATAGCTTAGATGACCAGAATACTAATATGTACTATTCTAGGCTAAATTTTGTAGATGCTCATAGGCAATGTGACAAACATTAAAAGAGGAATCAGAACTGACAGTAATGAACACCACAGCAAACAGCTGCAGCTGCTAAGTAGCAACCAGCCAAATATAACAAATTTATGTTCCATATGCCACAAAACTGTTTCAAGAAGATTTGGGAGCTTGATATTGTCCCACTAAATCCAGTTCCAAAGAAGTCAGACCCTGATGGTGAAAGCTTAATTGCTCCCACTGGGAATACATGGAATTGGTCACAGATTTGCTACAGATGAGGCCCTTTTAGAAAGCAAGCAAAAAAATCAGAGGTTTTGCACTGTACTGACTGCACACTCTATGGGGTGCTAATTCCATGTCCATTGCTAGATGAGTCCTTTGTCTGAGTATTAACACTCACATGAAGGTCTTGAAATAGAAAATAAACAAGTGAAATCTTGCCCTAGACATTTATAATGTCTAGCAAACTTATTTACTAAGATGGGCCATATATTGTGCTGGAATCATGGAATCATAAAATCATCAAGGTTGGAAGAGACCTTTCAGATCATCCATTCCAACTGTTAACCCAGCACTACCACTGTAACCCCTAAACCATTAAACCATATCACCCAGTGCCAGATCCAGATCAGCAGGGATGGTGACTCCACAGGGTCCTTGGGAAGCCGATTCCAATGCCTAACCATCCTAACAGTGAAAAAAAAATTTCTAATATCTAATCTGAATCTTTTCTATCTCAGCTTAAAGCCACTTCCTCTTGTCCTTTTACTACAGCACAGTAGACCAGCCCCCACCTCTCTACAGCCTCCTTTCAGGTAGCTGGAGAGAGTGGTGATGTTTCCTCCCTGAGCCTCCTTTTCTTCAGACTAAATAAACCTGGTTCCCTCAGCCATTCCTCATAAGACATGTTTTCTAGACCTTTATGTGCCTTGCTGCCCTTCTCTGGACATACTCCAATATCTCCACGTCCTTTTTTAAGTGAGAAGCCCAAAACTGAACACAGTACTCGAGAGTCAAACTCATTAATACCAAGCACAGGGGAAAACTTGTTTAAAAATCTTGTTGGAAACTTGTTTATTACTGCAGAATGAGCAGTTCTCTTTGGTCAGAGAGAAAAATTGGAATTTGTTTGAACACTGTGACAGTTGTACATTATATTTACAAAACAGACAGCAACACATCACTATAAATTAATACTGTACTTGCTAGCATGCACAGAGAACTGAAAACTGTGTTGCCTTTGATAATTACCAGAAATTCATACAGCATTCCTCTTAAAGAAATTGGCTCACCACTTTCAATGAGCCATTTTTGAATTTTGTATCCATTTTAGATTGAATATAATGTCCAAATGTGCTTGACACTGTCAGATCAAATCCCAGATGAAAGCTAATTCTAAATTACATTCTATTTTCATTCCTACAGCTATATTAGTCAATGAAACAGAACACAACAGGCATCTGTGTGGTGACCTATGGCCATTTATACTGTGAAATTATTAGCACCTGTTTTCTTTTGTGTTGGGCCAGCTAACTTTTCTGGGCATTATCCAGGCATGGCTCAGGAGGAAGCATGGGCCAGGGACCAACTTCAGTTGTGTATGTGGATGCAAACTCCCTGTTCTGCACAATGAGAGTGTTCAGCTGTGTGCACACAAGCCATGCCATGCCACTTTATCTCAAGGCGAGAGAATGACCCTTGAATGTTTTATTTTATTAATGCAGGTATAGGGTATATGGAAAAAAACCAAACAATTTTACCGCATAAATTTCCACCATCAAGAGGAAAATGAAGACTGGGTAGCTTATTAATGTTGAATATGATTTAGAGATAATTTTCAAGCTAATTTTTTTTTTTTTTAGTCCTGACCTAACCAACAGCTCTGTAGTAGAAGTAAAAGTATTGGCTCTTCCATGTACCTACATCTCAGTGTTACTTGGGACTTTAATTTTTCACTTCAAGGTTTCTTCTAGTGTCTTCAGCAGTATTCCCTCCCCAGTGCTCTATTCCCTTGTCTATACATTGCTGGAACATTAAGTTCTCCAACAATTCAGAAGAATTTTCAGGAACCTGCCACTGCATACCATGCCTGGATATTCCGTATAATCATTACAAGAATTAACACACCAACTAAGCTTTTTTTTTTGACTCCATATCTTCGTGTGCTTGCCACTATGGTCCATACTAAATAAAGGGTATTTTCCGCCAAATATAGCCCTGATATACCTGTGCCATTGGCATTTGATACTACTGTCACTGTTGATACACAGAAGGAAAATGAAACTAATAAATGGTTTTTGTGGTTATGAGATATAAATGGTGAAATGAACCATGTTGTCCCCTGGTAGTTTTTATAAGTCCTGATCTAGAGGCTAATCTCAAGTACAGGTGCTGGTCTGTTGGTGCCCCAACAGATCTATGGAAAATATAACACTGCCTTTAGAAGCCTGCCATTCCCCAGTACATAGACTTAGCAAGCAATAGCCTGAGAGTCGTGCAATCTGGGACACAAGACAATGCATTTATGGTACCATCATCAGAAGTCAGTTCTAGTGGGGTCCTCTTCATTTGCTAATGCTCTTTTCAGATATGATTGCCTACCCATGTGTGAAGTGTTTCACACTGGTATTGTCAAGCAATCCGAAAATATGAAAATCCAACACTAAATTATCAAAATTGAAAAACTTCCAATCACCTTAGAATGTTAAAGGCAATTGAACGATAATACATCAAACTGTTGTGAAAATCAACAAAAAATCCTAGTAAATATAATTTTCCTTTGAAAAGCTATCCCTTTGTGAATTATAGAAAAGCCAAAATTCAGTTTATTTGGTCCCCATGTATATTTCCACATATTGATAGTAAAAGAGGTATTTTTTTACCATGCTGTCTGCAAAGTTCTCTTTATTCTTACAATATCAGGCAAACTTACTCCCTATAGTCACAGCAAAGTGAAATTTATAAGTTACACTGAGCTCTAGTTGACAGTGAATCTAGGGTGATGGTATTCTAGCTCCATTATCCTGTCATGTCTCATTCAATAAGAAAATATTCATGCCATGTTTCTTTTGAGCTATTTTTGAACACTTTTCTTCACTATCCATTTACATTCTTGAGAGAGGAAAAGACCTATGTTTAATCTTACTTATGTTCCTTCCTTGCCATTTAAACTTGTTCTCATGTCAAATATTTTAGCAGACACAGAGGTGCTGATGTTGTTTATTCTATGTTCACTTGTGTTCCCTTCAGAATTGCAATTTTGTTCATTGTTAAGTTTAAAAAATTGTTTAAATTAGCTTGTTTTCACTACTATTTTTGCAGTTCTACATGAATGATCAGTTTTCATAGTGACTATGACAATATCCAAATCTAAAAGCCTGAATGTTTTGTGCTTGTCCTATTAGTTAGAATAAATTCAGGAAATTTATCTTCCCAGTTTGAATTAAGAATCATCACTATAATACTTGAATATTGCTTGCAGTAAAAGCTAATTCCAACTTGTTCTTCTAGTAATATTGGTACTGCTTTAAATGTATATTCCCAAGCATATATATAAATGTACAAATACTCTCTGTTTTTAACATTTTTTTTGTGCATGTGAGAGAGGAAAAAAAAATAAAGGAGTGTTGTCGTTGGTAGAGGCGGGAGGATGACACGGTGATCAGGGATACCAGCCCCCTTTATTGCAACAGAGCTTCTACTTATACACTTCTGGGTGTCACACATGT
>JAYRBT010000114.1:94052992-94070376 GCA_036023395.1 Myiotriccus ornatus
CCCTCTGCCAGGTGCAAAGTTCCATCTTCAATATCCTAGCTTACAGAGAGCCCAGAGCCCGCTGGGCTCCCCCACAAAGGAGAATGAGCATAAGATAAGTGACAAACTAACTTACATGATCATTTAGATACTAAAAAAAAAAAAAATAAAATAAAGGAAGAAATGTGAACCAGTGACCAAAGGACATGACTTGAATTTAGGAAAATCAAGCATCACTCCTAGTTCTGTCAGTGGCTCATCATGTGATCTTCAGTGTCTCAAGTAAATAGTAATCCAGTAAATTTGAAAAGTTCACCTTAAACTTTATTCACTGATGCATTCTTATCTTCAAAATATAAATAATGATATTTCACAAAATAATGTTGAAAATACCTTGTATTAACATGTGAAACATAATAATCTCTTCATAGTTAATTGCTGCTTCTTTGTTATTTTCCTCAAATATGTCAAAATTAGAATGCTCTTTTTGGCTGGATGCATTAGAACCAGATATATCAACTTGCAGTGAAAGGAGAATTATCTGGTTTGGAGGCTCTCTGTCCATTCTAAAACAATTTATCACATCTTTATATGAATATTTTTTATCTTTCTGAAATGTTCTAGAAGTAGAATTTAATTCTCTCTTAATCCACTGAATGTTTTAAATGAATGCCACGGCTTCACTGGTGGTTTAACCAATACCGGTTTCTTTGTGTACACGGGCATGGTACAGTGAGGTACATCCTCAGTAGTGCCCATTGAAGGCACTAATAAACTGTGATGTCCCTTACCAGCTACCTCTGGGGCCTTCCCCTTTCCATTGGCCATGGGCTCTGGAGCTCCATTGCAGCTCAGCCTGCAGCCCTTGCTCATGTGTATGTGTGTGCTGGTCCCATCTCCTGCTGTTCCTGGCTAGACTAGAATGCTGACTCATTACCTTGCCTTTTCTGTCACTAGACTGTCCAAGAGTGTACTGCTGTCATGATCAAAGTCTGGATCAGGTCCTCTGGGCAGTCATTGCCCTTCTTGTTCAGTGGTCATTCTCCATGCTGTCTCATTTTCCCTGTGAAGGTGTCCTGCCCTTGCTGTTCATGAAACTTCTAAGTTGATTTCAAGGGCGTGACTGGGTTTGAGAGATGCTGGCTTAATTTTCCATGGAGAGGACAGGAAATTCTTTGGGACTTCAGATGCCTAAAGTAGGCATTTAAAGCCCTTGGAGATGCTCCAGACTATCTAAGCTATTAGCATACCTCTGTCAGTTATGTCACAGGGTTTTTAGGGAATGCATACCTTTCTGGAGAAGTAGCTGAGGAGCTGGGAAGATAATTCAAATGGTAAAAGATGCTTATAACTGAGCAATTGAATCCCAGGGTACATCTCTCTCAGGTCAGAGGGTCTAATCTACTGCCTTTCCAACAATGGAGAGACAGCTTAGTTCATCAAAACAACGGCTCAGATGCATACTTCAGAGGATTCAAGAGCTGTGAAACCTCTCTCAGCAGAGGCACACAAGTACTAGAACTTAGTATGATTGGAAGTATGTCCTTGTCTTCACCACTTTTATTTGATTTTTCTTTTTTATCTTGAAATCTTGAAGAATGCTCGTTCTTCCCTTACTTACTTCTTACTGTAGTGTACATAGGCACTTAAATTTTTATGTGCACTGTAGAGGAGAGATGAATCAGCAAGTCAGCCCTTCTAGGTCTCCTAATAGCAAATCTCACGTTTCATTCTCACTAACTATTCCTTTTTCATGTAATTTAACAGACTCAAAGTATGTAACTTAGACATTATTATTGCAAAGAAGTACATAGCTATAGAAGATCCCTTCCAGGGGAGTAAAGTCCCATGTTTGTGAAGTACTTAGTGTTTGGTCTCTCTCCCACTCAACATTGGGATTTATATTGTATTTCAGCAAAGCAAAAGTTTATAAAAATCCTCCAGGGCCATCAGCTCTGGTACTTTGCTGCCACAGAAAATTGTATTGGTCTTTTTCATAGGATGATGAAGCTCTACATAAATGTGATTGAAGATTTTTATACGGTTTTATTTGTTTTGTTTGATTTTTAAATCTTATGGCTCCTGACAGTGTTCATTGCTTTCAAACATATGATTCAAACCTTTATTTCTACTTTCCATTTAATTTTATTATAATTCCTCTTTAGTCTCCTTTAGTCTTTCTGCAACACTAATACTAAATTTTTTCCTAAAATGGAGGCCACTCTTCCTTCTCTCATTTCACTTGGTTCTTCTGTAGTCTCAAAATATATGAAATGTGAATATTGTTTCATTCTTTCATAATTTTGGTTTTTCTTTTATCTTGTCCTACTTATTCCAGTCCATCCTAAAAATGTTTGGTTTCTATAATCATATAAACCATTCCATTGAGTCACAATGTTATTTTATGTAAAACAGTTATAATGACCATACTCTGTTTTCAGATATTTAAATGTCCTCATAGTTCTGTTTTTTCACCTTTACTGACCAAAAAATGCCTTCTTTATTAAAAGGAATTCAATAGAGAGTCAATGTTTTTTGTTTCTGTTTTCTGGGTTTTTTTAAAGACAAATTTGCATTTCTTATAAATGATGTAATTTTATACTGTTTCTACTGATTCAGCTTAAAGGATTTTATGAATTTATTTGAAGTAATAAGCCAAAAGTTTTCACAGCATTCTTTAGCTCATCAATAATAGTTTCAAATTCTGCATTAGTAAATACCTAAAAATATTAGTTAGTTTATTAATTATGTATTTGTCAGAGGTTTGGGAAACGTGAGAGCTATTCAAGAACAAAATTAATCATAAAAATGTTGTGTCAGAAATGTTATCTCACTCTAATAAACATTATCTCATTAACAGGCAATAACAGTTTGACTCATTTCAGTAATATATAAAATGTTTTCGGCTCATATATTTTAGAAAGGAATATTTGCAGGACAAGAAAAAAGAATCCATCTCTCTGGTTAGATTTATTGCTAAAAATATTTACCAGTGTTGATGAACATCTTGGTCCAATGATCAGAACAAAGGTACAACCAAGAATAAGAGCCAGTGAGTCAGAAGAAGATATGTAGAAGCAAAAATGTTGCAATTTTTATCTGTATTAGTAAATTGCAAACAATGTGAAATATTTTACTGTTGTTTCCGTAATGATTTGGCTTATGTTGTCACAAACCAGGCATATAAGTGTAAATATCCTGTGATGTGATGAGGGATCAATTTTATAAGGAATGTCCTTTTAACACTCTTGTGTTTTCCCTCCTACTTGATACTTATAACAGACAAAGTAAGAGGTTTAATAGTGGATGGATAGTGAGCCATTGAAGGTGGATTACAAGATACAATAAAACATATGCTGTTTTCTATCCCAATAGGAGAGAATAATAAACATACTAAATAGACTGTATGAGGTCTGGAGTGTGTATAAATCAGTTTCTGCTGTGTCTTTTTGGCAGATTATTACCTTAAAGCATAGCTTGTCTAGATGAAATGATATGGAAATGGTCATTTAGAAGATAAAATAAGTACAAAATAGGGCAATATGAAACCCTAAGGGATTATGTCTTTAGCTTTCAAGTTTAAAACAGATGGAGAACAAAACTGCAGATTTTTCCCAGCAATGATAAATTACGAAGTAGGACTGTTTCTCATGTCAAAGTTATAAGAAGGCTGTTGGACAATGATGGCAGATAATGGATACAATACCCATGCAGATTAATTTGAATGTAAATTTAATTTCATACACAATTGAGAAGTGAAATTTTGTTAAACTATATCACTCATCTGTCAAAGAAGTCAGTCTTTAAGGCGTCATTTTTATAGATTTAAAATGCCATATTAAGATAAGTGAGTAGGTTTCCTCTTTCTAACATTTCTCACTCTACTATCCACAAAAACAATAGTGCCTTTCTTGGGTTATTTGCAACAAAATTATGAGTTAACATCTATATCATAAGCTATAAAAAATTCTTTTCCTGTTTGATTTTCTGAACGTGTTTTCTTTTAACTTTGGAAAATTTTTGCATTCCCAGCTGGAATGATTTGGCATAATAAAACAGAGAAGTAAAAGAGAGACATCATTTACAGTTAAGTTTAAGGATAAAACTATTATCAGTTAATGTTTAGATCCTAAATATTAAAACAACGCCCGTGGCAGAAATCCATTAGTCCAAGGCAAAAAGAATATCTCATTGAATAGCTAGAAGAGTATCAATGGGAAAAAAATAATTAAAGTGCCAGAGAATGCTGAAGATCTACATCAGCTGAGTTATAAACACAGCAATTCTGAAATAACACCTTGTATCTGGGATCCTAAGGTTTAAATCTCTTTATGAAATAATTACCGAACTCATGTGGCTTTGGAAAGTTTTTATACATGCTAGATAATCCTCTCAAATTTTGCTAGGAGGTTTCTGACACTTATGGCTTAGGAAAGCAGAATCCCTAACATTTTTATTTAGAGGTAAAAAACCTAAAGGAGTTTGTTGATTTTTTTTTTTCTAATCAGTAAAAGTTCGTCCTACATAAGAGAAAGTGTGCAAAATTATTTCTTTCTAAATAAGCAAGAACAACAGAAATAGTGTGGCCAGCAGGGCCAGGGCAGTGATTGTCCCCCTGTACTTGGCACTGGTGTGGCTGCACCTTGAGTGCTGTGTCCAGTTCTCGACCCCTCACTACAAGACAGACATTGAGGTGTTGCAGGACATCCAGAGAAGGGCAACAAAGCTGGTGAAGGGTCTGGAGCACAAATCTGATGAAAAGCAGCTGAGGGAGCTGGGTTTGTTTAGTCTGGAGAAAAGGAGGCTCAGGGGAGACCTTATCACTCTCTACATCTGCCTGAAAGGAGGTTGTAGCCAGGTGAGGGTCAGCCTCTTCTCCCAGCCAACTAATGACAGGGCAAGAGAATACAGTCTCAAGCTGTGTCAAGGGAGCTTCAGGTTGGACATCAAGAAGAATTTCTTCACTGAAAAGGTGGCTAAGCATTGAAACAGGCTGTTCAGGGATGTGGTGGAGTCACCATCCCAGAAAGTGTTCAAGAAATGATTGGATGTGGCACTTAGTGCTATGCTTTAGTTAGCATGGTGCTGTTCTGTTCAAGCTTGGACTCAGTGATCTGGAGGTCTTTTCCAACCTTAATGATTATATAATTCTATCAAAATTAAATATATAGAAAAATTAAATATTTAAATATCTCAAAACTGCAGAATCTTACTAGATAAAGGAATCAGGCAGCTTAAGTTTTTGTTTACATCATTCTACTTTTTTCAGCTGAGCCTGAGTCACTTCTTCAAATTGCCTTATGAATTCACTGCAACATACCACCACTATTTCTTTCTGTCTGGATGGTGTTTCAGGCAGATATACCCCTTTAAACCTCAGCCTTAGCTAATCACTGAAGACATCAAGCAGCTGCATACTCAGTGTCAACTGAAATAGAGCCATAGAGTCAAGTGCCATTAGTGAACATCTGGCACTAAAGACAAGCTGTTTTAATACCTCTGCTAGTGAGCACATAGACACATCAAAGTTTTTCTCCCTTCATACAATACTGTCACAGAAGCTCTTCTACAAGAGCTCCATCCATAATTTTCATGCTGAATATTTCATTTCTCACAGCTACCTATTGCCAAATACCATGTGGGATATTATTAGAATTTTGCTTTACTTTACTGAGAACACAATATTATATCTCCGTGTTAGACTGCTTCTCATTTATTCCTTTAGTCATTCTGATTTTTAGGGGGGAGGAGAAAAGAGGAAGAGGAGATCATTTTTTTCCTGATTGCTTCTTCTTTAATTTAGATAGTTCTCTTAACCACTAGACACCAGGTTTGTCATTGTGAATATCAGTCTTCAGCATCATACTGTTAGGCAACACATTTATTTGAGTACCAATCTTTTCAGGTTTCCATAGTAACTGCTGCTTAGTACAGACCCTTGTAAACTGATTAAACAAAGGCACTGTAGCTCTGAAAAACTGATACATCTGGATGCTGGTTTATTATTAAAAGTGTATAAATATAAATGTATAGATATACATACAATATATATGTGTATATACATATAATTATAACTGCACATTAATATGACACAGAATATATATTTAAAAATATTAACTGTATGGAGACCATTATGTGTGATACATATGCTATATATTAGAACTAAAAATAAAGAATAAAAGTACAAAGTATACAAAAATATTCATTATGAAGGCCTGTCCACCACAGAAATGGAGACATACGTTCAAGCAAAGTTGAATCATTTTCTCCTAGAAATTCAATGGCTGTGCTGTCAGTTGTCACTGAGTCTCGTGCTATTCATAATACTTAGTGACAAAAGAGTTCCAGCCACCTAATATACCCGCATGTAACTGTAAGAAAACAACTGTTCCCTTTATCCAACTAATTTATGACGTATAAGAAATAAATTGGCTAATGTCAGTTCAATTATTTGTGCTGCCACCAGGAAACATGTTGTATCAGATTCCCCTTTTGATTGCCTAAAACACAGATGTTGTAAAAGGGGAACTGAGGTCAAATTACGCCCTAAACCTGGTCAAAGGTGAAACCTACAACAGAAAACATCATTAAATCAGTGCATCAACTCTTAACACACTCACTCATGCAATATTTTGTGTAGTTCAGTTCTCACTCTGCAAAAGGGAAAGAAAAGTTAAATATGGGATCTCAGAATGTCAGAAATGGCAGAAAGATATTGCAGATCTAGCTATTCAGCCTATCCTGGCAAAACTGTGAGGGGGAATATGACTGTTGTCTATAAAATCTATGGGACGTCTGGTGAAATGAGCTGGAAGCAAGTTTTAAACCATGTAATAAGTTCTCCCCTTCTACTCCATCTAAATTGTGAAACTCATTGTTTCAGGAACCTAAAGAAATGAATACTATATATGGATTCAAGAAGGATTAAATAAATTAATGAAAGATAGTTCATTGTGGCACTGTTTGAGTACAGAATCATTTCGGTTGGAAAAGACCTCTAAGATCATCAAGTCCAACCACTAACCCAGCACTGTCAAGTCCACACCTAAACTGTGTCCCTAAGGGACACATCTACACATCTTTTACGTATCTCCAGGGTATCTCAGCTACTTTCCCGGGCAACCTGTTCCAATGCTTGACACCTCTTTCAGTGAAAAAGTTTTTCCTAATATCCAATTTTAACCTACTCTGGCACAACCTGTAGCAGCTTCTTCTCTCCAATCATTTGTTACCTGTGAAAGGAGACTGACTCCCACCTCACTACAACCTCCTTTCAGGTAAGTTGTAGAGAGTGATAAGGTCTCCCATCAGTCTTCTTTTCTTCAAGCTAAACAACCCCAACTGCATTAGCTGCTTTTCATCAGATTTGTGCTCCAGGCCCTTCACCAGCTCCATTGTTATTTTCTGGGCACAGCCCAGTGCCTCAATGTCTTTCTTGTAGTGAAGGGACCAAAACTGAATACAGGATTCCAGGTGCAGCCTCACCAGTACAGGGTGATGATCACTGCCCTATTCCTTCCACAATCTTGCTGATACAGGCAAGGATGCCATTGGCGTTCTTGACCATTTGGGCACACTGCTGGCTCATGTTCAGCTGGTTGTTGATCAGCATTCCCAGGCCCATTTTCACCAGGCAGTTTTTCCAGCCTCTCTTCTCCAAGCCTGTAGTGCTGCGTGGGTTTGCTGTGATCCAAGTGCAGGACCCAGCACTTGGTCGTGTTGAACCTCATTCTGTTGTCCTCAGCCCATCAATCCAGCCTGTCCAGATCCCTCTGCAGAGCCTTCCTACCCTCCAGGAGATCAACACCCATGCCCAACTTGGTGTCCCCTGCAAACTGACCTGTGATCCCCTCACCCAGATCATTGGTGAAGACATTAAACAGGACTAACACCAGTAGTGAGTCCTGGGGATTACCACTTGTGACCACAACTAAACGAATGAAAAAGTTAAAATTAAAGTTCAGTAGCAGTATTTGTTCTACCAGACAAAATTCTCTTGAAGTCCTAATAATTTAAAAGCTCTTTTTTGTCCTCTTTTGGTTTGAAGGCAACTTCTAACCTCTTTGGAGAGTATTATAAATTAATGTCAAAGTAGGAAAAAGGCAAAAAAGCTGAAGGCCAAAGAATGTAATCTTTCAATCATTAGGTCCATTAAAACCCCAATCAAACTGCATTTAGAATCCCAAATTTCCCTGCGTGGTCATAAAGTGATACCTCTTTTGGTTATGATCTAAATTTAGTCTTTATTAATTTGCTTCATTTTTTGACCTTCATCTATGAAAAACAAAAATTACTTGTTTTGGTTATTTCCTATAATTCTATAAAGAAATTACAGAGAAACAAATTTATACTTTTTTTAGATCACTTGGACTTGCAAAATTATGAAATAAGGAAAATACAAATCATAATCATAAATACTTTAGATGGGCCACAGATAAACACATAACAAAATTACTGATATATATATATATTTAATTACATTTCGTCTGCTTAATATTTTTTTCCATTGAGCAATTTCAATAAAATTCAAATAGGGAAAGGATCAAAAGTAATCGGTGTCAATACATTAACCATCAGCTAAATAAATAGGAATTAGAGCTGGACACAAAAATTGACAGTGAACGTGTAATGTCATAAATGTCTTAACAGGTCACATTTCCCATTTTTGTCTTCATTGGGAAATTGTTGAATCCGAATTCAAGCAATTAACACTTGAAAGAAAATGTATTTATTTACAACATCAAACTGAGCAAAGTCATTGATACACCATTTAGAAGTTCATAGTATAACTATAACCCATCAGATCATACTACCAGCAATATAATCAGACCAGTAATGTACTGAACTTTTTTAAGCATTAATCTTTTCATACTTTTGCTTCCATTTAGAATGAACAACAACGTGCTGCCTTCCTCTTTTAATTTTTAGGTAGATAACTACATTTTGAAAATTATGACCAGGTAAAATTAATCATAACTACTTACAATTGTGGTGGCAGGTCAAAGGTTTCATTAGAAAATTGAAACGAGCATATCTGAGAATCTTTTCATGCCGTGTTGGAACACTTTCTGAGTAAAAGTTTGTAGGAGAAATGAAGGAAAGAAGAACAGAAAAACGGGGAGTTTACAAAAGAAAAAAAAGGAAGAAAATTAATTTTTTTTTTTGATATCTCTAGAAATTACCAAATTTCAAGACCTGCTAATGAGAATTGGTGTTACTGCATAGAACAAAAGATTCCAAATATAATGCTTAGCAAAATCTTGACAGTTCTCTAACTTTAGATGAAGTACTTCACATTAAAGGAAACTCTGAAACAAGCTAGGCTTAGTGTATGAAGTTTCTGAGCAGTTTGGGGGTATTTTGAGTTAAACTGAATTTCTGATGATCTATATTAAAACATAGATCCTAAAATCAAGGTCCAGGTCTTCAAAATTCCCCTTTTTGAAACCTGAAATGATGCAATTTCTGTAGTCATCTTTCATTATTAAAAATTCCCCAGGAATTTAAATTGTACTTGTGTTTGTACCTGCATCATTTCAAGCCATGATATAATGATACATGGGACTTCAACAAAAAGCAACCTTGCAGAATTTGTTCACCTGCCTCCTGTAAGGATTACTCACTTGATTCTGCAGTCTGTTGCACCTTTACATATGGAAATAAGATCAATTCATCGAGGTCATTTCCAGTGTGGCTTCAGTTGTGGCAGGATAGCCCACCCTGATAAGACCTAAAATCCAATCAGAGAATGCATACAATGCAAGCCATCATGCAGGACCAGCTGCTGGAGCCAGGGTGTTGTATTAGTGCTAATTATGCTAAAACCATCCTGGTTCACCAGACTTTGAATACACATCCTGCTCTTGAAACAGCATTTGTCAGATAAGCTGGTAGCTGGCTTGTAAGTGTGTGACTAACAGTCAGTCACTTTATGCTGTAAAACTCCAGTCCCCTCTCATGCAGTCAGATTCTTCTGACATAACCATTCTCAGGGTGTATGTGTGGAGATTCCTCCCTTGGCTGGGGACACCCCTCAAGGATCCTCCTCGAGACTGAGAGAAAGAGATCTCCCCACAAACTTTGGTTTGAGTTACATCAAATCTTTATTATTTCCTTTTTGCTAGCTTTAATGTAATTGTTTCAATAATTGCTTTTATATAGTGCACCATCCTATCATGTACTATACTAGTAGTAGTTTTAGCCTTTATGTTGTGTTGTAAATAATTCTGATTAAGATCTTTTGTCATCATTTGTAATAATAAATTATTTACTCTGTATAAATATTCTCATTTTGCCAATCATTAAAACCTGCAGGACAAAAGTGGTTCAGTCACACCTCTGTAATTCCTTAAATTTAAACTGCTGACATAATCCGAGGCTAAGATTGGATTCAGCTGCATCCAGACTCCTCTCTGAGGAGGGGTTTAGAAAGCAAGGGAATCCTTTCTGCACCACGTGACTCAACAGCAGGGCTTTTCATAAAGCCTCTAAAACCCATCATGACATCAGTATCATGTTGACACAGCTGAGAAAATGGTGTGTTGCTCTACAGGTGTTAATGCCTGCCCATGATCAGTCCAGTTTTCCATGGAATTCTCCAAAACATCTGCCGAGTTTTGGAGACTGGATTGCATAATGGATTCTCACCCCATGCCAAAAACTAGGCATGTATTTTGCACAAAGCCCTATCCACACAAAATTTGCAATCAGGCTGGGGAACAAATACTGGATGATCTTGTCCCCATATTTCAGAGGATTACTGTAGCTACTAGACAGTGTCATGTTCAGCCTTCTTCTCCTTTTCTGTCCAAATTATTTTTAAGTTTTTTTAAACAACGTTTTTTAAACAAGTTCAGTCAAAATCTATATCCTTTCCATAATATATAGCTCAAACATGAAAAAAACTTTCAAGACAATGAGACTGGACTGTGGTTTGTCAGTCTCACCAGAAGGTAGCATTATCAGAATTCTGTATCACAGATAAGTGCTCTATCTACTAGTTCATTGTTCAAAAGTCTGTATCTACTATATCCATTAAAAAAATAAATTCAAAGATAACTTAGGATACTAGTTTTACAGAACAGACAGTGCCTACTTAGAGAGTTTTCTTCAGTTTGAATCACAGTGTCTCCTAAAATCATATTACACAAAATCAGTATTAAAGGGACAAGATGTTCACCTTTACTTGCACAGGCTCTCAGCACTGTAAACACAGTTCTGGGGCAGCCAATTTCTCCCATGTAGTTTAGGCATTTAATTAAAGTATTGATTTCCACTGTGAGGGTGCCTGTTACTTGAAAATTAGTCTTTGCAGTATTCTTCACTGCAATGTTTTATTTATGAATGCATGTAGAAAACACTAAGGATTTGAGCAAATATGTTGCTAATTATCTGCTTAGGATACTTGGCAATATCTAGTTATACTCTAACTTAAAATTCTTACTAGTTATACAAAAAGCTGTTCTTTCTTTTACAGAGTTCTTTTTTCCATTCTCCGATTTCTTGTAGAAATTATTGAATCTTCAAAATTTTGTAACAAATATAATTAAGAATAATAAAAGCAAGAAAACACCCTTGCAAGTATTCAACGCAGATGATTTCTAGTTTTCTACTTTCCCTTCACACTAGAAGCGTTTTTGGAAATCAACACATTGCAAAGCAATCTTTCACAAAGCTATATATCTAAGCTTTCTGTACACATTTTCTGCTACCTATTGCTTTGCAGATCTATTCCCAGTAGTGTAAATCCTTCTTATCATATACTTCTCTGTTAATATCACGAAAAATCTTGCCACCCTCAGATTCATGTAGATTGCTAAAACTTCACATTAAGAAGTTTCAAATTAATTAAATCATGCACCAACACTTTTTTTTTCTGTCTTATTAACACATTTTCAGATTGGAATTAGATGTGTAAGTCCTGCTCTACAGCTAGAAGAAGTGAAACATGTCTGTCTCATCCTTGTCACAGGTAAATCTCAAACGGGACAATGAAATACAGGACTGCATTAGCGTAGGGGGAAAGTGCAAGATAAAGGGAAAAAAGATGGCAACAAAATGACAAAATGGTAGCAGAAATGAAGGGAGAAGGTGCTGTTGAAATTTACAAGAGCAGAGTGGAGAATTAAGACATCATGCTGCAGAAATGTAGGCAATGTAGTGTCAGGGTGCAGCAAGGACAGGCTGCTTCTCAAAGGAAGGCCATCTGAGAGCAGAGGGTCTCCATGAGTCAGGCAGGACCAGTGTCCTCACCATGGAAGGATGCAGTTCCCCAGTGTCTGAGCAGAGATTGCATGTCTAGAGACAGGACCCTGAATCAGACACAGTCCAATAATAGCCATGCAAGTCCATAGTGGCAAGGCAGGTCTAAGATCAAGCTGTGAAGTCAAATTAGCAAGTCCAAATTATAAAATCAGCAAGGTACAAGGCCAGGCGTAGGAACACATAGACCCCAGCTCAGAGAAAGAGTAAGGGTGACTGTCTGACCTTAATTGCACCTCCCAAGGGAAGTAAGGAAGCCCTAGACAAGTTTTATTATCGTGCTCTCACACATCTGTCTCCACCACAGTCTGACTCCAGGCTATATGAATATGTTGCATTAAGATGAACTTGAGCACAGCACAAACTCCTGGGAGGGGAAAAAAGGAGGTGATGAAGACTGTTGCTGCACTTAGAGCCTGGCAACAAAACTTTTCCTGGAAGGCAAAGAATAAAAGGTAAGAGGAGGATAGTGTGTGACAAGGAGTGAAGGCATAGAAAGGTAATTGTAGGGTTAGTGTTATTTCAAAGATGGAGTAGACGAACTGAGAAAGTAGTAGTAAAAGCTGAACACCTTAAACTATAAACACAGGAAAAAAGGCAATCTAATTTATTTTATTTTTAGATCCTTTGGATCCCATCTTATCTGCTTACATAACTGATGTGAGATGAATTTTAGGCATCTGTTAGACTTGCTTTACATGTAAAGAAAAAACTAAGAGAGCTCCTATGTGTCTTGGGGTTTACTTATATGCTAAATGACAAAACTGGTGTAGTTGTTGTGCAATTTGTAAATACTTCAGTTAAGTCAAGAAAGATAATACTGACAATTTTACATAGATTAGAAGGAAAGGGTAACATGGAAGGTGTTCAGGAACACAATGGCTGTATCACAAACCACTATTTCAGCTGCAAACTGAAGTTACAAATAAGTTGAGAATTAGAGAAGTTTATGTACCTGAATGTCTGCATAGCCTATTGACATTCAGGTGGAGTGTTCAGGCTTTCTGAAAAGAGAATAAATTTCACCAAAAAGGCCTACTTAATCTGGAGATGTAAATCAGGTCTGTAAATAGGGCCACAGTTCAGAAATTCATGATTTGTTAGTCTTAATCCCATGCTCAAATTGGTAGTTCATATGTTATACATAGACATTAGCAATTATTCTTTTGTTTGTACAGGTAATGAATGAACAACATTACTTAAAACTGAGTTCCTTTCTATCCCTTTCCTTCTTATGCTTTTTTTTCCCCCTTCTGTTTATCATAATTTCCCTGTTTCCTTAGTTTTCTAATTCTTTAAGGCAGCAAAGGAACAGCACTTCAATGTTTTTCTTTTTCTCTACATCAGGAAGAAAATCTTATGATGAATGAATATCAGAGTTTAACAAAATTCAGATACTCATTTAAAGAATTACTGTCTACTTTCCCTTACCTTTTACTAATCAGTCATGAACTGCTGCTCACTAAATGCTTTTAAAATGCACATATTGATTTTAAAATTAAATAGGGACCTAAGTCTCCTACTGAGTTTATTTACAGTTTAAGAAGCTGTTCAACATGAATAGTGTGTTAGAACCAGACCATAAAGAATTAGAAATTTCCCTTTTATTTCTCAAATATTATCCATGTGTGATTTTCTCATTTAATTTGTCAACAAAAACCCTAGTTTGTAGAAAGAAAACTAACAGGAGATAAATGACATTAGAATGTGCTTATTTACTGTTCATTTTGTATTATTATTGACTACTTTTTGACTAGGCAGTGAATCTAATTCATCACAATAATGCTAATTTTAAAGTTCTGAATGTAGCACTTTCAGAACATTGAAAGGCTTTAGGTCACTGCAGGATAGACAAGGATGTGTGTTTCTTCTAATGCTATGGGGAAGTCTTGCACTGGTTCCCTTTGAAAGGGTGACTACATCTCAGGACTAGCAGCAATCAGAATACACTGATCTGGTCAAAATTCTAGTCAGCTGAGTTTTGATCTCAGGAATAAAGAAAGGTGGTATAAATCAAATTTCACTAGTACCGAGTGGTGTGTTTTTTCTCTTCAAAACATGGTACAAACATTAATTATGACATATCAACAGCATAATAGAAAGTATCTCACATAATTTCCTTCAGCTAATTCCTGGGCAGAAACTTTACCATAATTTTTAGAAACCTGTGCTTTCCACAAAATTTGAGCTAAGTTTCATAGATAAAAAAAGCCCCTCAGTAACCTTCATGCAGTGTATGAAATCTATTTCTCTCCCAGCCTCAGCCATTAAGAAACAGTTTATAGTATTCCACTAGAATATTGGAATAGTGTTTCACAAAATCCAGACAGTCATTTAAATAATTAATTTCTACTTTATTTTCACTTGTCTTTTGCTAATCAATCACTCTCCATTCTGTAATGGAGAGCAGACATATTAACTTTCAGAAGATACATTAAAAACTTCAGATACACTAAAACAAATGTAAAATGAACAAAAGATGTAGATGAATAGTTACATTCTGATATGAAAATGAGTTCTAAGCTTTAATTAAATGCATTAACCTCAGCAGTCATAAATGATCAAAACCTGCTTGGTAGTTAATATGATATGGAAACACAAATGAACTGTGTTAAGATAATGCTAAATATATATGTGTGCATATATATGTATGTTTCTTTGAACTAAAGATGTTCATTATTTCGCCATGTTATGCAGCTTCTTTTTCTTTAGATCTTTTCCTTTCAGCTTAAAACCAAAGAAATTCCTGCATAATTTCTTTAATTCTATAAAGCTAAAGAAGCATTACTAAGAACTTTAATGACTGCTTTCAAGAAATAAATGCGGATTATTTCTGTATATTTGAGGGGAAAAAAGTTAATTACAGTAATAACTTCAATTTAAGATTTGAAAAATAAGTTTTTTTCAGAGCTTTATCATCCCTTTAAAATTGCTTTTAATCTTTTCTCTGTTTACTAGTGAATCAGAAACTACATTCTGAGTTAAAATTATGTGATATCAAAGCCCTCTGCAAAAGTGTCAGCTTTATTAGCAGTCAGATCTTGCTTTGAAGAAATTCTTATACTGGAAATTCAAAACATTATTTACTGTATGTGAGAAGGGAACAGGTATAACATTGTGTACTTGAGCATGTGGAGTAATTTCTGAAAGAGTGATACAACAAAAAATCCTCTGATTATTAAAATTGAACACAGAAATTTCAACTAATTCAGACCTTTTTCCATTCTCCATGTCTTCTAGACAAATTTAAATCAAACTTACACTGTTCAGCCTTCTGAAAAATTACTTGGGATAAAAGGCAGACCCCCACCTCACTATAACTTCCTTTCAGGTAGTTGTGGAAAGTGATAAGGTCTCCCCTGAGCCTCCTTTTCTCCAGACTGAACAACCCCAGCTCCCTCAGCCACTCCTCATCAGATGTGTGCTCTAGGCATTTCACCAGCTCTGCTGCCCTTCTCTAGGCACACTCCAGCACCTCAATGCTCTTTTTATAGTGAGAGGCCCAGAACTGGACACAGCACTCGAGATGCAGCCCCACCAGTGCCAAGTACAAGGGGATGATCACTGCCCTGGTCCTGCTGGTCACACTATGGCTGATACAGGCCAGGAGGTCATTGGCCTTCTCGGCCACCTGGACACATTGCTGGCTCATGGTCATCCGGCTGTCAACCTGTCAACCAGCACCCCCATATTCTCTTCCACCGGGCAGCTTTGCAGCCACTCTTCCCCCAGCCTGTAGCCCTGCATGAGGTTGTTGTGACCCAAAGACGAGACCCGGCACTTGGCCTTGTTGAACCTCACACCGTTGGACTCAGCCACTCAATCCAGCTCATAATGGTTCAGCCTCACTTAGGGAAAAAGGATGTGTTCGATGAGCTCTTTGGCATTTCACTCCAAAATCCTTATTGTTTCCTGGTTTCCATTAAAAATGAGAGGAGAAATAATGGCATATCTTTGCAAATTATTCTGTGATACTATTTAATACTTGCGTTTATATAAACTGTCAAAAGAGAGGTTTTTCTTATAGTAAAATGTAATTATCTTTTCAAGAAATAAATACTGAAAATAAGCAAAAACTTCATAAAATATTTTTTGAGCTATGCAAGGCTTATGATATTAAGGATCAATACACGATATTTGATTCTTGTCATTGGAAATAATGTGATAGCATTTTTTTAAGCTAAATCCTGTTGAGCATATAAAACCCTGTTTTCAGGTGGGCTTTATGGTAAATTTTGAAATGCAATAAATTGGCAGTTTCAATTTCAGCCTAGTAAAAATGAAAATGCTGTTTGTCTTACTACTATTTTCTATTTAGTTCTGTCAGTGAGGTACAGTTCTTTTAAATTCTTACTTCTGAGACTGAAAAGTCTCTCAGGAACGGTGCAGAAATTAACTGTTTCTGAAATGAGAAGGCTCATACATCTGTGTTATAAATCAACTGCAATTTTGCAATATATCACTAGACTCTTATGGAAAACTTCTTCAACAAGTGAAGGCTGCAGAGGCTGTAGGATTACTCCATATGTTTTAGACATGTAGGTATAAGCAGAAATCACAAATACACACAGTTTCAGAAGTTGGATTAAGCAAAAGAATAAAATTAGATTTATAGTCATGCAAAATATTGAAATATTTAGAATTTTCATTAAGGTGCAAGAGACCAAAATTAATATCTTCTATGTCTAATACATCCTGTTTTGGTGAAAAATTATTTACATATATACATGAACATGCATACTGTAAGTTATGTATGAACTGTGTATAGTGTAGTACAGGTCATCTTAAATATACTGCTACAGGTTTTACTTCAAAATGTGTGCCTGGAAACTTCATGAATCAAAGGCACAAAATAAATGGAATATTTTGAGGTAAGTGAGGTTACTTCGCTTACTGTATTATGTCTAACATGCTATGTATAATACAATTCTCATTATTTCATTGGAAAACATGCACCATTTTTTAATCTGAGAGCATGAATTAATTCACCAGAACAACACTCAAGATAGGATTTCTTTTCTTCTGATTCATCATGGCTAGGCTTTGCGAACGAAGATTTGAGGAGGCCTCTACCCACACTTGCTGCAAGCGCGCTGATGGCTAAAAAGGCCAATGCGAGATAGACAAGTCCGGTTGCAGAAGGC
>JAYRBT010000114.1:94070476-94083276 GCA_036023395.1 Myiotriccus ornatus
ATGCTCGTGACTGCTGCCTGTTCAAGGACAGACGTGTTGGTCACATAATCCCTCCAGTGGATGTTTAGGATTGTACGCAGGCAGCGCTGATGGAAGCGTTCTAAGAGATGCAAGTGGTGGCGGTAAATGACCCATGATTCAGATCCATATAAAAGAGTAGACAGTACAATGGCTCTGTAAATGCTGATCTTTGTACTTTTCTTCAGGTGTTTGTTTCACCAGACTCTTTTATGGAGTTTACCAAAAGCTCTGTATGCCTTTGATAATCTGTTATCTATTTCTGCATCAATCTTACCATCAGAGGAGATGATACTGATTAGTAGCGAAACAAATCAAAGTTTGTCAAGCCAGCAGACACCTGAATAGCTAGAATGTCTAATCTAATTCTGGGTCATACCCTTAGAGCTGAAAAGAAGTTTTAAAGTTGTGTGAATTATTAGGCAAAGCCAATCAGCAGACAAGCATTTCCCCATGTTTGAGCACTATCATGCTCTTCATGATAACGGAGAAGAGTTACCAGGGCTGGCTAAAAACAACTACACTGGTCACAGGAATTGCTGTCCAGCACGGCAGGTTAGTACCTGCAGAGGTTTGGTAGAGTTGGAGACTGTGTATACATAATTTGGTCAGGAACTGCCTTCGGGTATGAAGGAAGAGAAGGAGAAAGGAAAGTAATGGACTTGTACAAGCATATGTACCCGTCATGCTCTAAACTAGTATCTTCCTATGGGATAAAGTATGTTTGCTGTTGATATTATATCCTCTTGAGCCTGAAACACAGTGCATAACTGCTGTTGAATTACTTCTGAAAAGATAGGAGTTTTAGCTCTTATTTTAAATGAATTTAAAATGCATAAATCTGCAATTTATTAAAGGACTACGGGAATAATAACACCTCCCTTCTGAAGCAGCTTGGATTCCATATCGCATCATGCATTCGCACAGCCAGACAGTCTCCCTTTGTAAATAGGGGCTGTTTGGGCCCCTGATGTCATCCTGTAAATAAATTTTGGTTGGCAGTGAAGAAAAACTCATCTGGAAACTCCATGTAGCATAGCTGCATTTCGTCTAGTTGTCATGTTTCTGCTTCAGAAAATATTTCTTCATCCTGTGGCGTAAGATTTCTTGACAGCTTTTGAACAGCTGTCAAGTACAATTTTATTTCTAGATATTTCTTTCGCCTGCCAAATCAACTGTTGATTCTCACCTAGTGGGAGAGGTATATGAAATATCTCATGCTCTTACTTATGTAGAATCAACAAAGTCATCCGCCCAGCTGGTCTACTGGTACCTATGGTCAGCAACTGGAACTCAGACCTGGACTTATATTAAAGGTAGCACATCAAATTGCAAGGCAGAATCAAATTAGGTAATGAAAGAACAAACCATGCTGTGTCAGTAAACAGATATACATAAAGAAAAATTCAGCAATAAGCAGTTGGACTCTGTCTAAGATTAGCAGAAACTTCTGAAGTTTAAATGCATGTTCAAAAGAATAATAATAATAAAGATAGATAAATAAAACAAGACAATCAATAAGTATGCCATTATATACCAAGCCAAGACATTAGTTATAGCACTGTATCAGTCAAAGGCAGGAACAGTACAGAGTAGTAAACTGTAGTATCAGTGAGGTGGGAGACTTGAAAGAGCTGGAAGCAATGATAACCCAATAGTCAAATTAAAAACTATGACTCTAAAATCTCACTTATTCCTGGAAGAAGAAACTAAGTCTTCATAAAGAAGGTTTAGCTGCATGCCTGAACAAGGTAAACAAGTAAAACTCTTGGAAGATAAACGGATGAGAGGGCCTGGGAAAATGAGGAAAAATGAATTTGATAATTCTTACTGTCCACAATCGTCTACTCATAGAGAAAAGCACACTAACTCAAGTTTTGTGGAAGATAATTTTTGTTGTTTTCTGAGAAACAATTTGTTAAAGTTATATATAGGAAGCAATCAAAGCAAAGAGCAAATGAACTATACTTTACACAGAGTTCATAGTTCTGTGTGTATTTTCTTCACAAAGTCATGAGTTGTACGCATTAATTTTTATTAGCAATAAGAAAAATTCTAATATATATGAATATATATGGTATATATTAAATAGTTGCAAAAGCTGTAAACACTGTGAATAACCAGTGAGAACAGTTTTGTGCAGCATCGTCAGAACAGAAAACAGTCGTGCCCAAACTCTTATAGGCAGGTAAATATGCATCCATATATATCTTTAAGAACTTATGAATATGCATATATTCTTACTAAAAAAAAATTGAGTATGGGAATTGTTGTGGTAAGTTTAAACAGGCTTTAATAATATGAAGGCATTATATAAATATAGCTTAATTGTCAGTATCACTCTGTAGTATGAAACTTTCTGGATACATGCAAAGAGAGACAATACCCAATAAAATAGTTTAATTAGGTTTTAATAATAGCTTTATTAAATCAGTAAATTTTCCATGGAATCAGATTACAATTACTTCTTTAATCAGTGTATTTGGCTAAGGCCTATGTCCACCATGACATCATCTATATGGGTACATACTTAGCTGAAACCTCCATGCAATATTTCTGCGTTTCAAGTAATTGTCCTATTTCTTCCTCAAAAATTATGACTACCTTGAGGTGTAAGATTCCTTGATAGCTTTTGAACAGATGTCATATAGAATTTTACCAGAAATTTGCTTTGTCTACCATATCATCTATTATTTTTTCCTCCACAAGACTCAATGGCTTATGGCAGTTCTTTGTCCTGCCACAGCTGGTCCCAGGCTCTACTGAAAAGTCACATTCTCTAACCATACACGAGGGAGGAAGCAAAAGAGGGTATTCTGTTCACAGTATTAGAGTTTCAGGGGTTTCCCCTACATTTTCTGTGAGGAAGATCTTACAATGTTAATTTGTTTTAAATTGGTCCCTAGAGAAATGAGTATTTCTGTTAGATGTCTGCCAGGTGATGATGACAGCAGGAAAGCTTTCAGCCTCCTCTCTTTTCTTCTCATTAATGCTGGTCAAAAATGCAGTTATGACTTAATAGGATATATATATCATGAGTAATTGAAATAAATTGTGCAAATAATATTTTTGTAGATAAACACAAAAACTTGATCCAGTAAACTGTGAAGGAGTACTGTGCCACAAATACCTCATACGTGTTAAATACCTCACACCCTAGGAATTTAAGCCTGGTTTAAAGACCCTTTGCCCCTGTAACCTGCTCTTTAATAACTCTGATAGTTGCAAAGAACCTACTCTTCTCAGCAACCTACATCTCTTATGAGCTGCAGAAAAAGAGAAAAAATATTTTGTCCTGTAACTTATGTATTAAGCTGTCCTTTGCTGACCTATTGCTGTGGGTTTAATTCATCATAACAGGTAAAGACTGGGAGTTAGTCATAAGGAATTGTGCTTGCTTATGCCTAAAATCAAGTCAAGACTTCCTACTGTGCATTTAATTAATATTTTAATGGATGCTTTAATATAGTGGAAATTCATCAAAGTAGGACCTACACTTGCTGTGAATAAAAGCATCTGTGTGCAGCCACAGCAGTAGACTCTCCCTTCCACTTTTGCAGTAATTTCTGACAATTTATTGTGATCGTATAATTAAGAATAAAACATGATGATAAAAAAAAATTCAAAGTGGAGAGACAAAAACAGAACAGGCAGAAAATATTCTTACCCCATACCATAAAAATACTTTGCCTTTTCCAGCTATTAATGACTTCCTCTCACTAATCACCAATAAGTCAAACAAGGACAACCATACATCCAGTATAAATCATTCAGTTCAAACACTCACTTTGATTTAGACTTCAAAAACTATCTCAGGAAATTTTGTTTGATTAATTGTGCTTACATCATTAGTTAATTTAAAATGTATATATTTTGTAGCTTGTGATGGTAAACTTAAATTTAACAACTCATGCCCATACTTGTCCACCCTCAAGAGTTCAAATACAGTTTAAGCTGCTAGAATTAATAGAGAAAAGTAATGCTGTCAAAGAAGAAATACTGCCATATAGGACAAACTTGGCTATGCTCATTGTGTCATTCTTTTCTCTCTTTTTCAGAACCCTAAAAGAGTATAAGACATTACAGTGCTAGAGATTGTTTACAGAACACAGATTTGTACATATAAACTGCCTAGTGTCAGGAAACTCAGAAACTAAAGTTTTTTTCTGATCTGCTTCATGTTCTGCCTTTTTCTTCATCAGATATGATTTTACCACTTAGTACAGTTAATGATATAACAGAATTGATTTACTCTTGCTTATGTGTTACAACTCACTATATGTTTCTTAAAGTTTTTATTAAGGCAGTGATATAAGTCCTGTTTATATCTTAAATTTTTATCCAGCAAATATAGAAACAATCATTTGTATTAGTACTATTAATACTCTTCTGCGAAGAGTATTATACATATTTTTTAAAAAGACAGCAAAAAATGATGCAATGTTTAAAAAGTGCGTGCAAATTCAGCAACTATTTACAGTATGTTTTACAGGCATTAGTAGAAATGTAAGAGAGTGTTTAGAAACTAATAGTTTCCTTAAAAAAATCATATTCACTTTGATGTAACACGGTTTCCTCACCTTGACATAAAATGTAATGAAAACTGTACAGTAGTTATGACGATATTAAGAGATACATTCTGTCTTACAGAACTGATGCCATCACAAAATACATGAGATCATAGAATGATTATAACAGACATAATGGATTATGGAACACAGATTCTACGTTGCATTCTAAATATCTAAAATATTCTTATTTCCAGTGGTTTGGTCTTTTTATTACTGGCAAAAAAATGGAAATCTCTTTTTGCTTTTCAATCAAATGTAAAAGGGAAAATCGAAAAAATATTTGAAAATAAAAACCAAAGTGGAAAGAAAAATAATGGGTTAAATACTCCCTTCAGTTTTTTGTTTTGTGATGCCGCAGAATTTACTAATCTCCCCAATACTTAAATTCACTTGGTCTTTTCTCCAAAATGCCTGTGTTGTATTAACCACAAAGATTTTCTAGTGCAAAGTACAAAATATTATTTAGTTAAAGACAAGTTATTGGTATTGTGACTGTAACTGTATATCACTGCAAGATGTATGAACTGGCACTCAGACAAGCTGATTGAATGATTCTTCCAGTCTTAATGAATTTCTTAGCTTTCTTTTCCCACTTTGTGCATTTTTTTACAACCTGTCTAGTATTGAATGGTTTTCGAAATAACAGAGGCATAGAATAGTTTGGTTTGGAATGAAGGTCTGGAAGCCACCTAGGTCCAACTACTTACTCAAAGCAGAGTTGTCTTCAAAGTAGAATTAAGTCACTCAGGGACATGTCTATTCACGTTTTGAAAATCTTAAGGAATGGAGATGTCACAACATCTCTTGACACTCTGTTCCAATGCTTGACCTCTCACATTACGAAGAATTTCCATTTCTGCAACTTGTGGTCATTATATCTTCTTATTTATCGCCACATCACAGAGAAGAGTCCAGTTCCATCTTCTCCTCTATTATCAATTATATAGACTGCTATTAGATTTTTTTTTTCAGCCTTCTGAATGGTGATCAAGTACATTTCCCTCATTCTCTTCTTGTGTCAGGTGCTCCGGGACCCTGATCATCCTGGCAACACTCCACTTGATTCACTCCAGTTTATTAGTCTCTCTTGTACTAAGAGTCTTAAAATTAGACAAAACACTCCACATCCAGCCTAATGAGTGCAGCACAGGGGAATATGCACTGCCCTTGGCTATACTTTTGTTAACGCAGCCAGTATGTCACTAGTCTTCAAGGCAAAGGTGCATTAAGACTGATGTTCAACTTATTCTCTATTAGGACTCTTTCCACAGGTCTCCTGCCTAATCAGTCCATTTCCAGTCTGTGCTGTTGCAGGGAGTCTGTAGTGTAAACCTTCATATTTGTCTTTGTTGAGCTGCAATAAGTTCTTCTTGCTCCGTTTCTCTAGACTTTTGAAGTACTTCTGGATGTCAGCTCTCTTTAAGTGTTCCAGACATTCATGCCAGTTTTGTCTTACCTTCAAATGTGGGCAGGGTGCTTTCCAGCCCATTGTCGATAGCATTGATGAAGATCATGAATAGTTCTTGTTTGTTTTTTATTGTTGGTTTTGGCACAGGGCATACAGGTGAAACGAAGCAGTATAAAATAATAGTGAATTCATAGAGCAGATTATTCAAGAATATATTATACAGTGGCACAGTTTCTAAACCTATGTGCTCTCTAAGATATTTGAAATGTTTTTAAACTTTTCTAATGAGTTACAATAATCTATTCATTGCCTATTGTTATAAGATCAGGCAGTGAAGAACCCAGAACAATATAATAACATCAAAAATGTTGGCTTCAGGTTTGTTCTTTAAGAGAAAGAGGGGGAAAAGTGTCAAAAATAAAGGTAAAAGAACTGGATAGAATATGAAAGATTTATATCTGGTTTATTTCTTAATATTTGTATATGTATGTTTTTGACTGAACAATACCATGGTTTTCATTTGAAGAGATCTATACTTTGTCTGACAGTGTGGTTAAGCTCACATATTAAGAGAAATACAGGTAATTAATACAAAGGATTATTTTCTGCTGTTACCTAATGCCAGAAAATGCTACTTTTTGTGTAATTCTGCAATTTCACTTTCTCTCTCTTTCCGTTTTCTTTCATGTCTCTAAGTTCCTAAGCACAGAAAAGTTTGCAGCTTATAATTGCAAGCAATCAAATGGAAAATCTTAAGGAATTTACATGCCTGTACCACTTGTGTTTTCTTTTGGGACACCAATGAAAACTGCCACCAATCTGCTACCATCTCAAAGGAAATGTCAGCATTTGAGCAAGTCTGTAGCAGTTCCGAACAATAGAAGAATAAATTTCAGCAAATGCTCCACTATTCAGTTGACAAATAGAAAACTGTACCAACAAGACTTAAAACATCACATTTAAGCTGTAGACCCTTTGTCAAGCTGTGTATTAACTCAGCATGAGGGACATTGTGAAGACGTACCAGAAAAGCTGTCATTAGAAGCTGAAAGAACTTTAGGCTTCAGTGCTTGCTTCTCACAAGGATATATGTAAAAGGTTACTGTCAGCTCCTGCTTCAAATTAAATAAGGAATAAGATTCAGGCTTGTCTCCCACTGTTCCGTGTAGAGCACTAAATATCTGCAAGCATGAGTGCATTTTATAAGTGTAGTCAGAAGCCATGGGAATTGAAGGAGATTTTTCAAGAGCTGTTCTCATCCAAGCAGCCAAATGATGACTGACTGTCTGCCAGTATCTGTATTTAAACTTATTTCATTAAGTATAAGCTGCCTCTTTGACAAATGCATTTATAATAACCTTCATGCAGTTTTAATGAAGTGTTTTGGAGACCTGATCATACAGCATTTACAAATAATATTTGTCTCTTTCCCTCAGTTTTCCACCATCATTTTTTACAGGAAAAAACATAACTTACCTGATTCTGTAGAAAACCATTTAATTGAAGTATATGTTAGGGGATTTTTAACCACTTATTCACAGTATAGTTAGTATATCTTTCTTCACACTGCTTCAAACATATCTAAGATATTTGCAAATTAAATTCTCTGCAGAAATAATAAGTGTTATGAACACAATATAAGACTTCAATTTGTTAAACTGTAATATACTTACTTCATTTGTTGTCTCCTTAAACGTATGGACAAATCTGATTATGATGACAATTAAACTTACATGACAGGATATTACTGCAGATATTATACTAGAATTTTAGTATAAACATTATTTCCTCTTCCTTTCAATATTGCCTAGAGTAAAAGAAATGGGACCTAGCCAATGTCATTTCTGTTTTCTGAATCTTAAAAAAAAAAAAAAATTCATTGCATATTAAATTATATATCATTTATATTTTCTTTTCAAGAGCTTGATGTTTATATGTAGTGCAACATTACACAGACAAAATATATATAATTACTCCCATATCCATAAAGGAAGGCAGGAAGACTGTAAATTATATGCTGCAAGAATATTGAGCTTTATGAAGAAGGTCATCTGACCCTTACTCCCAATGTATAGAAATCATTCAGCAGTAACTTATCCATTTGTTAGCCTAGTTGCCTGATTCTTGATTGTTCTGTATTTTGCCACTCCTATTCCTCAAGTGTAACTATAAAGACTTTGCTCTAACTCTCCATTTCATTTCCTACTCCAGCTAAAATGAAACACAGGAGATGTTGAATCAGATAAAGTTGGTCTAACTGGAGAAACCTAGATTTCAGCATGATAAGGGAATTGTTTTCAGCCTTATTTGCAGTGCTAGATAAAGAATACAAAAGTAGTTTAGTACTGAGTCTGCATTATGCCAACTACCTCTCCAGTCAATGCATCTGGGATAATTTGCTTGTATTGCTATTCTTCTGAAAAACTGCAACTTCAAGGCCGGTCTCGCATTGGCTCTAAAAGACTACTTGGTCTTTGGCTTGATGTATTCAGTTATGTTATGTTTTTCAACATCCCACCATCTCTGACTGAGAAAGGCTGCTTATTACTTAGTGAGGGAATGATGATTCTTGCTTGTTATGTTAACAGTTCTGCTCATTTTAGATTTGAAAAAATAAAATGTAAAAACTTAACTTCATCCCTCAACTTTTAAAAGCAGCTAGATAATCTGTTACTTTTTCATTATCTTTATTTTTAAATCCAGAAAAATATCCTTGCAATTGCTCTTTCCACCTCGAGTTTTAGCTGACATAGTCTAATCACATGAAAAGACATGACATATCTTATGTCTTCAATATAACTTCTGATATCACTCCTGAGAAAAAAAAACAGTTTAGAGTAAAAGCTGTTGGTTTTCCAGCTGCAGACAGTATTTGTCAAGGTTAGTGTTTAATACTACCTGCTGCTGCTGCTGCTCTTTTAAAGTCTTCACCAAATCACTGGAAAGAAGGCATTATGGTAAGTAAATAATGCACTCTTTTCATATCAGCTCTGCCTTTTCGAATTATTATTCAAATTACAAGATGTTAATTGCTAACATAATGAAGTTACTTGTTTGTTTGTTTGCATCTGGGCAGCTGCCCAACAAAGATCTGAGATGTATAAGAGAAAGAAAATTACATAATGATTATAATTTCATCAGATATATTTTCCACCCTAAAGAAAATAAAAACCCTTTAAAACACATGGCAAAGGGAAATAAACATCAGCTGGGTTTTAGTAAAACAGTGACATGCTGTAGGAGATAAGCAGGTGTTAGTCTACCAAATAAGGCATAGAAGATGATAGCTACTTTCAAAGCAGTAATATTCTATAGAAATGTGGCTATTTGCCTGTTACTGCTTGTTTCATAATAGTAAATTAAGTACAAGGAAAATAACTCAGGAAAATGCTGCACTAACTTTTTAAAGGAAATTCATCCTAAACACATATTTTCCACTACGTTATCTGACTCTTGAACATGGAAGGTACAGTAAATATATAGTTTATTAGTAACAAAAAAATAAATATAGAAGAAGAAAAGTAAATAGTAAAAAAACCCCATCCTTAGTAGTAGTCTATGAGGGGCAAGCTTAAAGGCAGGAAGGGTCAATTTGGTACTGATAACTATATAAGCTTTCTCTGCTTGTATAATTGTCCAGATCTCTGAGATATTAAAAAATATTTATAATTCATAATGTCTCAGAGCAAACAGGATCTAACATGTCAAGAGGGCGGGCACAGCCCTTTTTAACCACCTATGCATATGGCTCACTCTTCATCTTCTCAAATGTCGTGAATTATACTGGTACAGGATGTGGCCAAGGGACACTAATAAACAAAAGCCAAAGCATGCAGGTTCTCCTTTTTACTACTGATACCTACATGGTCCAAAGTCCAAATGAAATCCTCTCAAGCATTTTTTCATTAAGCATCCAGAGTGTAGGCATACATATACAGTAGATATGCTACTCACTAGCTTTTATCCAAGTATAATTTCTGCTTATAGCTGCCAAAAATACAATCCCAGTAAGGTAAAATGAAACCAGCCTGCTAGACGAGATTACAGCAATGAAATGTGACACATAAAGCACAGTATGATGGTGAAGGAAAGCAAAATAAAACAGTATATAGCCTGTCTTCACGTGATTGCTGCCCTATGGACCTAAAAATACACACTGTGACAGAGATAAGTGGTTTTTCTTATGTATTCCTAGCAGTGTAATTAATGGAAAAACATCTGAAAATCTGTATTGCCAACATATTACCCAAATTTGTCTTCTCTGACAAAAAGAGCTCAGTTGGTATATTACTTGTAAGTGACAGATGCCAATAATAATGAGCAATGAAATGTCAGTTCCATTGTAGGTCATGGTGTCAGGCACTGCATGTCCAACAGCATCAAGGCCGGTCTGACAGTCAAGGGAAGGTGAGCAGAGAGGAGAGAGCAGCCTTGTGGCTCTCAGATCCAGCAGATGCCTGGAGCAAGGAGGACAGAGCAGTGATGTTATCCTGGGTCAGCTACCATTCAGTGATTGCCAGGCAAGCCCACAGAGAGGAGACAGGTCCAATATAAAGCCAGGAATTCAAGTCAATGGATCAGGATGAGGACCAGTGCTAAGCAGAGGCACCAGGAGCTCATGCCTGAGCTTAAAGCCATGGTACCTGTTTTCATAGGCTTGATGATCTAATCCAATAACGTTTTTGTTATCTATAACTGCTCTCCTTCAAAATATGCTATGAACTCTACGGAACTGTTTGAACAGATTGTTGATATGAGTTACCTAAGTAACTCACAGGTATCTCCAGGGAAAAAGAAAGTCTATCTTACTTAAGCCAAGGACCATGAATTATGAAACAATTTGGATGTGTTTATATTGTGATGATATTCATTTGTTGCATGATATATTAGACCTTTTCTCCTTTTCAGTTAGGTCAAATGGTTTCTCACTTTTATGATTCCATCTTTAACTATCAATCCTACCAACAGCTCTTTTTTTTTTTTTTTTTTTGAATAGGCATAGTAAAAATATTTCTCATTTACATCTGCCTCTTAATTTCTCCCTCCATCTGCATTCTTAATGTAATTCCTCTCTGAATTGGTTTTGGCTCCTTGTTTATTATGTAGACTTTGCTAAAGATATTATGCAAAATACTGTATTTCACCAATAAAACATTCTATAAAGAACATTTCTTTCCCCCATTCCTTCTTGTAAAGGTTTTTAATAAGCACTTAATCACTCTTCATAACTTCTAAGAGTCATTTGGTCGAGTGACTTTCTCTACAATCATCCTTTCATCTATTATAGCTGGCTAAGAGGTGTACAGTGAAAGTGTAACACAAAAATGTATTACTATATTAGCTGAATGATGTATATTTAAATGGATGTACATAGAACAATCACTCCAGTTTTTAGATTTAGTAAGTTGTAGACTCACTGGTGTAAGTAAGTTTGCTGGTATAACTAATGCTTGGCAAAAATCACTGGAGCTTCATTGATTTATACATCTCAGGATCTGACTTAGTATTCATAAACTGTGTGGTAAATTTCTGTTCAAAAATATGACACAGTTAGCTTTGCAGTTCAAATGTAACATGATACATATCCAGGACTATACCTTTATCTGCTTGCTTCCTCTACATTATGCTGTAAATTAATAAATTCACAAATAATGCATTCTGTACAAGATCACAGAAATCATAAAGAAAATGTGATAGCTGCTGTATGAATGATATTGTTTATCCTCAGTTTTGCAAAAGGAATTTTCTATGCAAACAACATTTATTTTTGTTAACACTACTTGGCTGTACATTTTAAATAGATGTACCCATATGCACATGCATACATTCATACATATATATTATGGATATATGTATATATGCATGACGCATAATCATGTATGTATATTCATATAGAAAATACAATGCAAATTTAATCAAGACACTATACTTCATTACCAACATATGAGTCATTACTCGGAATAAAAGTGTTGCAGATAGACAAACAATACTTGCAAATGAACCTGCTAAATGAATCAATCATGACTTGTTTGGTGGAGAGGTGTCATTACAGACAGAGACAACAGAACCCATGACCTCACTGGCAGTTTTTTAGATTATAAGATCTAAAGATTAACAGAGCTGGAGAACAAAACCACATACATGCAGAGCTGGCCCCTTGGAGAGAAAGTTAAAACAGTGCCTAGCTTGTGCACAGAGACTTTGACTGTCAGTGCCCAACTTGTGTTTTCTATGGATGAAAAATAAATTGCAGATTTAATTTCGCAGTTGTGTCAATCCTGCATCTTTTATGAACATGCAAAGTACTTGAAAAAAAGAAGACTGTAGGGAAGACCTAAAAGAGTTCACTCCAGGCTATTTGACTACTGACTTGGCTGAGAAATTCACAGTACTATGTAAACTAAAATCAATCTATTCTAAGGACATATATTTACTCATAAAAATATTACTGGTTGGATTAACCATTCCTGATATTATTTTAACTTGAAATTGTACTAGGGAAGGAAATTAATAAGTAGAAAGACTGATCTTTAATCAAGACCACTGCTTGCGAATTATACTGACCATATATCAGTGCTGTCTGCATTTGTCATTAGATACTATGACACCCATGAATATAAACTGATTCTGACAGCAGAAGAGAGTTCTAGCTAAAATCAACAAGGACGGTGGTGACTGGAATAGCAATCAGCTTGTCGTGGTTTTGCCCTGGGTCAATTTGCTTACACACCTCCCACACAATTACTTTAAGTAGAGAGAAGGTTTATGCAGACAAAAGAGACTGGATTTAGGAAAATAACATG
>JAYRBT010000114.1:94085808-94096647 GCA_036023395.1 Myiotriccus ornatus
TAAATATGTAATTAGCAAAGGCGTCACTACGAGTTTTGATTGGGTTTTGTCTGGAAATCTACTTGGACAAAACCATTTACAGCCCCAGGAACGGGCTAATGGGCAAAACAACGACACAGCTTCACACTATCATCCTCTCATTCTTAAAGCCGAAAATGTGCATCAAAACTTGGCATTCTCAGCTATGGGCAGAAAACTATACACTTTTACTTTGCAATTCATTCACATTTTTTGATTGCATGGGCTATCAAATTTATTTAATTCATTTCCTTTCATACTAATGCTTATGCTTTGTATGTATGTACACATTCAAGGTGTATCATGCAAAAGTATTGGTACCTCCTTGTTCTAGTCAAAGTTCAACTACCATTTAATTCAATGGGAACAGCACTAATTTAATTTCAATAATTTGAATGTTTTTTGTAGTTACATGCTTTCTATATGACTTACAGAACAGGCTTAAGTTCATATTTGGTAGTCCTGCTATTCATAACACTGGAGTGAAACTCAGGAGTTCTGTTTCTGTTTCTGTATGACTTTAAGGATACATATTTTGGCTTTGTTTTTTGTCGTCTTGTAACTTTTTTCCCTTAGTTTTAACCCCTGAACCTCATTAGGCTTGAAAATGTGGACTGTATTTGTGATTTGATTACAGGAGGGGCTCAGAATGGCATCGAAATTCTTCATAGAGATGAAGTCTGATCAGCATCTAGTTCTCGGAGATATTGTCAAGGACTGAACATGGTGAACTGCTTTTTTAAGCTACAGCATTTTAAGGTATCTCAAATATTTTCTCATACTGGGATTTTCAAAAACATTGCAGATTTTAGGGACACATATCTCATTAAATTATTTAGAAGTTAGGTGTCTAATTCCTTTGGACTTTTCTGAAACTACAAAGATTGTTTATTGGTGAATTTATATGTATCGCATTGTGGTGGTTACACAAGACAGCTGTGAGGATGGAGATCCTTTTAATAAATTACTATGGCACATGAAGATTGAGAGACAGATTTTATATTACTGTAAATAAATTAAAAACTATATGATAATTTAATAGAATCAGAAAATCATAGATCAATTTGAGTTGGAAAAGACCATCAAAGATCACATAGCCCAATCCCTCTGCCATGAGCAGAGACATCTTCCATTAGAACAGGTTGTCAAAGCATCATTCAGCCTGACTTTGCACACTGCCAATGATGAAATATCCATAATTTCTCTGGGCAACCTGCTCCAGTGTCTTCCCTAAGTCCAGTCTATTTAGTCTCTTTTAGCCTAAAAGCATTGTCCCTTGTCCTGGCACTACAGACCTTGGTAAAAGTCTTTCTTCACTTTTCTCATAAGCCCCCTTTACATATTAAAAGGCCACAATTAGGTCTTCCTGAAGCCTTTTCTTCTCTAGGCTGAACAACTACAACTGTCTCAGTCTTTCTTCAGAGGAAGGTGTTCCAGGCCTCTGATAATTTTGTGCCTCTCCTCTGGACCTGCTTTAGCAGATCCATTTCTTTCTTGTGCTGAGTGCTTCAGAGCCAGATACCTTACTCCAGGCCAGGTCTTATGAGAATGATGTAGAGTAAGAGATCACTTTCTTTGGCCTAGTGTCCACAATTCTTTTTTTGAAACCCAGGATACAGTTGGCTTTTTGGGCTGCAAGGGCACAATGATAGCTCACACACAGTTTTTCCCCCACCAGTATCCCCAAGTACTTCTTCACACGGATGTTCTCAGCAATTCAGCACTCACTGATATTGGAGATTGTCCCAGCAAAGGTATAGGATGTAGCACTTGGCCTTGTTGAACTTCATAAACCCATTCCTCAAGCCTGCCAAGGTCCTTCTGGATGGTATCCCTTCCCTCTAACCTATCAACCTCACTCCTAAGCTTGGGGTCATCTGCAAACTCTCTGAGGATGCACTATCTACGTTGTTAATGAAGTTATTAAATACTATTGGTCCCAGTAGGGACCGTTGGAGGACACCACTCTTTACAGGTTTCCGCTTGAACATTGAGCTGCTGGCTGTAACTTTTTAGATGCTGTCATCCAGCCAATTCCTTGCCTGTCTAACAGTTCACTTTTCAAACCCATTTCTCCAATTTAGCAGCAAAAATGTTGTGGAGTACCATGTCAAAAACCTCACTGAACTCCTGATAAGAGACATGAAATACTTAATCATCAATAGAAGATATAGCATTGAAAACGATGATAAGAACTAAAATGAAATTAGTTTCACAATAAGTAGTAACCTGCTACTGAATAGGAGTAGAGAAAATACAGTGCACCAGAAAACTGAAGTATGCTATGGTACTCAAATCTGACAGTATATAAATACCTTATGGCTATACAGTTTGCTAAATATTAGCCACTTAGTGAGTGTATGTATCATCTAGGGAACAGATTGTATCCAGCAACAGTAGCAACCACATCACAATGGATAGACTTATTCGTAGAGGTTTTTAGGGGTCTCTGTTTTGAAGTCTTATCATCAGCCTTTATAGAATCATAGAATCTTTAAGGTTGGAGGAGAACTTAAGGATCATTGAGTCCAACCACTAGCCCAGCACTGCCAAGTCCACAACTAAACCATGTCTCTAGGCACCGCATCTCCACATTTTTTAAGCACTTCCAGAGACGGTCATTGTACCATTTCTCCGTGCCACATGAAAAGGGGAGATTTACTCAAACCCTTAGTGCTTGATTAGTCTGTCAGTGTGCCAGGAAAGCTGAGACCCTTGTGACCGGTCACTGTGTCAGTATCCCATTATAGGGACCCTTAAATGAGCAGTTCACTGGATCAGAGGGCAGTTCGACGGAGTTGTTCAGGGCCATACACCAGACAAAAAGCACCCCTCCTGGGTCTCCACACCTTTACCCACTGCCAGAAATTACCAGTGCCCTTGAGGGACTCACATCAATAGTTTACGGAGTAATACTCTTTATTAATAAAATAATGAAAGGTTAAGGTTTGAGAATTTATTTTGGACTGAAAAAATAAATTAATAGAATATACTAATTCAAAGCAATATACTAACAAGCTCTAATTCCCAGTAAAAACTTGAGATAATAACTCAATACATCTAGAGTCGATTTCTCACTCAGTAGGCAACCCTAGGGGGGAGAAGATAGGTTCAGCCCATTGACTGATCCCAGAAGTTCCAGTGGAGTCTTCCCTAACTTCTCCTCATTTTCAACTCACTTTTATACTATTTCTTTATATTCATTATGCATTAGAGCAAGGAGAGTGATTTCACCACAGTTGCTGATTCAAGAGCAAGATATCTTCCTTTATCTCCCTTGGTTTTCAGATGCTGTGCAGTTTATCATCTGGAAAGTACCACTGAGTTCCCTCCTCTGCAAGCGTTCTGACAGATCCTGGCTGCCATGTCTTCACTCCCCTCCACCCTCCATTTAGTCCCCTTACATTGTATTATGTGTGGGAGGTTGGATATGTTGACCACATTCCATCCAGGCAGTAACCACATTTTTCCGTATAAATTCCCTGCTGTCATGTTTTTACCCTCAGTCATCTTCCTGCACCCTGGGGAGCCTGTTCCAATGCTTGACCACCCTTTTAGTGAAGAAATTTTTCCTAACATCCAATCCAAACCTCCCCTTGCAACACTTGAGGCCATTTTGTCTTGTCCTCTCACTCGTTACCTGAGAGAAGAAATGGACATACTCCTGGCTATAACTTCTTTTCAGGTAGTTGTAGAGAGTGACAAGGTTACACCTGAGACTCCTTTTCTCCAGACTAAACAACCCCAACTCCCTCAGCCACTCCTCATATGACTTATGTTCTGGACCCTTCACCAGGTTTGGTTCCTTCTCAGAGATCAGCATCTGTGCCACAGCATATATAGATACCCATTTTATACTAAGTGCAAAAGCTGAGTTACTCATAATGAACTGAATTCCTGCATGACCTTGAGAAGACAGTTTTACTAACAAGCATATACTTATTAAAAATACAAATTTCACTTACCATACTTGAACAAACAAGGAAGTGTCACAATATATATTCACTTAATGATCTGGTAAACTGTTTATATGCAGTTTACAATCATTAGTATTCATTATATATCCTTCTCATTATATTCTGTTCCAGGTTGCAGACATCACTGAGACACCGGGTGACATATTTTAGTAAGTGTGACCACATAGAGCTTAATATCATTCACACTTGGAAGACCTAGACATTCAAAAGCCTTAAGTCTTAATATAAATTCCTAAACAAATATGATAAAAATCTTGTGTTCCTATTTGGATTGCTCTTGAATTAGGATGTTTATGGGTACCTCCAGCTTTATTTACTTTAATTTTCCACTGGTATGTTAACTCCATTGTACTCTTGTCATGTTCCAATCAGAAATGTGAATATTGCAGACTTTTTAAATATATCCTACTAAAAGTCTCACTGCAACATTCATAGAGGACTCTTGCTGCTTCTGCTGCATTTGTGCAAAGTATAAATAAATATTATAAAAATTTGAGTTTGATACCACTTATTCTGGTGTAAATCAGAAACTTTTTTTTTGTAGCAAACTCAAAGGAAGATCCATAACAAAGTAGGGGCTGTTCAGGAATGGGAAAAAGAATTTGAGGACAAAACAATCAAAGTAGTAGCAGGAGTACAAGTACAAGGTTAAGAGACCTCCTTATTCATAAAAATTAAAAAACTCCCACAAGCAAACAAAACAAACTGCAAAAACCACACCCCAGAAAATCACAGACAGACAAACAAACCCTTTTATTTCAATAACATAGAATCATATAATAGTTAGAGCTATTGACCTTAAAGGTCATCTAAATCCAGTGGCCCTGCCAGAGGCAGAGAACCTTCCACTAGTCCAGGCTACTGAGAGACCCATTCATCCTGGCCTTGAACACCTCCAGGGATGGGGCATCCGCAACTTCTCTGTGCAATATATTCCAGTGCAACATGTTCCAGTGTTCACCATCCTTATAGTAAAGAATTTCTTCCTGCTGTCTAATCTAATCCTCCACTCCTTCAGCTTAAAGCCATTTCTCCTTGTCCTATTGAAGCCTAAAATGGAAGAAAAATTCTCAAAGCAGTGTTAGTATAGATAAGATAGAGAGCAGTTCTTTAGTGAAGATTTTCAAGTGCACCCAGTACATAGGCACACCCCCATGTCCAGGGGTTTTACACCTTTATAGTACCAGTCTATCCAATCCGAGAACTATCTGCCCTCAGATTGTCCCCAGATCTGTCCCCCTGGCATGCCTCCCTGGAATTGAGGCAGAAGTCTCAAGATCCCTTTATTCCTCAACTTCCTCCTCCTCACAGCACACATTGTCTTTGGAGCTTCTCCAAGGTTTCTAGGACTTCAAGGTTGCTTTGGTTAAAATGATATCTTATTTTCCTGGTCCAGGTGCATATGTCCTAAACAAGATGTGTTCTCCCTTGACAAGAACATTAAACAAACTTAAGGAATTTAAAAAATTTGACCTGGAGTATGAGAACAGGGTTTGGTGACTGACAATTTTTATTCTTAAGTGTGAGGAACTTTACAGCCATACTAAAAATCCACATTTTCCAAATCCAAATCTTAAAAATTCTAAGGCATCACTATCACAACAAGCCTTTGTGAAAAGTTCCTCTCCATCTCTCTCTTAGGTCCCTTTTAGGTACTGGAAAGTGCTGTAAGGTGTCCCCAGAACCCTCTGTTCTCCAATCTGAACAACTCCATCTCTCTCAACCTGTCTTCACAGGAAAAGTGCTGAAGCAGAAAGTTTAGTGGCTTTCTGCTGGACTCATCCCAACAGGTCAATGTCTTTCTTATGCTGGGGACCCTAGAGCTAGACAGAGCACTCCAGGCTGGGGCTCACAAGCTCTTTGTGGAGGGGGAGAATTACCTCCCTCAGCCTGCTGGTCATGCTGCTTTTGAATTAGCCCAGGATGCAGTTGGCTTTTTGCACTGCAGTCACACACTGCCCAGTTATGTTGAGCTTTTCACCCACGAACCCCAAGTCCTTCTCCCCAGGGCTAATCTCCATCCATTCTCCACCCAGCCTGTGCTTGTGTTTGGGATTACCTCTACCCAGGGGCAGGACCTTTCACTTGGCCTTGTTGAAATTCATGAGGTTTGCACAGGCCCACCTCTCAAGACAGTCAAGGTCAACATCTTATCGTGTTCTGACAAAGAATAAAGAACTGGAGTCTAGCATAGAAGGAAGATGACTTCTTTATGTCTCACTTCTAGATGAGAACTGTTTCCTTCACAGAGTGAGGATTACATACCACAGGGCTATAGCAAGAATCTGCAATATCTATACAGAGGCAAGGATCTCACATGAATCAAAGAAGATTTAGAAAGTAAAGACAATAGGATATGGAACAGAAGTGAAAATTATGCTATTATTGTTATTATTAGCAGCAGCAGCAGCTGGAAAAACACCCTTGCAGCACAGTTCAGAATTGGATAGGGCTCCCCAGTTCAACTCAAGGCAAAATGGTTTCAGATAACAGTTTTTCTGTCACTATTTTTAAGTTGTGCACAAGGGCCAGGTGTTGGAACATACAGCCATGATATAAAGAAAGTGAGCTTTTGATGTTCCTCTCACATATTGTTGACCATTCACTGATAAACATAGAAAACAAAAATTTGGTAAAATAAAACTAGAGTAGAAAAATTACAGAGATAAAAGAAAGTTCTGTGAGCAGAAAGACACAGAAAACACTGAGTTTAAAATCAGGCTTTCAGCTGTGTCTGATCTGCAACTTCACAGATTCCTTGAAAGTCTTAACCCCAGCTCTGCAGATTCATGACTTCTACATGTGTGGAAATTCCAGTTCAGTGTTTTATTTCACTTCGTTCAAATGCACATTTGCATTATTTATGTAACCCTTCTTTAATCTAATGTTAACATCTATTATTAATATATTCAATTACAAATGTAGGAGTCAATATACATTTAGTACTGCCATTTATTTTTTTGTAAATCAGTGGTCTATCTCATTCCATTATTTAAGATGCATTTTCTATTTTGTATTAGGAATCCATGTAAAGGATTTTAGGATTCAGCGAAAAGTCCACTTACTGAAACTTCCAAAACAGGGCAGAAAGAGTGAAAAGGACAGAAATCAGAGGCTCAATAGACAGTGGAAAAGCAACTATTTTATGTAATCTACTAATATAAATGTACAGTACATAGAACACACAAGTGGCAAATCTATCTTATTTCATTATGAGTTCTGGGAACACTTTTATGTTACATTAGAAAGGAAAATAAAAACTGCGAATCAATGGTTTCAAGTCTTTCTGAAACTAGTATCTACCTGGGATTGCACTACTGGTACTTCCTTCTAACTTGATCCTTCTTATTTTCACACAGGAGTGAAAGTACCAGAAAATCAGCAAAACGGATATGGTTTTAATACATAAATGTTTCAGATGTTTTTGCATTATAATGCTCTCAGTTATCTGAAGCAAAATTTTGATTTATTCATTTGAGTCTTTAAAATATTATTACAAAGTAATTTCCTGTATTACTTATTTTTTCTGTATAACAGTAGCTTTAGCACTGTTTATTCTACTTGTCAGAGGAGATCTGAACTCTGTTCTGTTCATTCAAATTTAGTTTTTAAATCATTATTAGTATTGATTAATTTTAGAATGCCTATTATATCCCAAATAGTTAACTTGCTCTCTTTATATTAACATTGTTTACATTAAAGGGACAAAAATAATTATAAGAATTAGATCTGCAATGCAGTTATTTATGCACATATATGCACTTATATTCCCAAAATACAAATTTCCCATATACTACAGAAATCAAAGAAAATAAATATTTTTCTTCATAATCTTTTTTAATTTCTTTTTTCTTTTTTTAAGCCAGGACTCTTTACAAAAAGTTTATCTGTGGGTTTTTTTTTAATAATTTGTTAATTCTGTGATGTTAAACAGAATGGATACTAGTGGCCCAGTGCTTGAATGCCTACTCTAACCTGATTTTATTTATTACACGTGCACAGTTGAATTAAAAAAAAAAAAAAAGAAATTCCAGTTCTTCAGTGATTATATACGCTCTATAACAATCACTCTGTTTATCTGAAGTCTTGCTTCAGTCTCATCTTGAAGGTTAGTAATTCTCATAATGCCTACTCTTAAGCAAAAGAGCTGTAACGTCTCCAGCCCTATTCTTGTATATTCTTGGATCAGGACTCCTACTAAGAAATAAAAATGTGAGCTGAATCTGTCAGTAATATGTACCAACAAAATCAAGTAATATGAGGTTAAGCCCTTATGCCTAACAAAATCTAAAACCATGTAAGAGAAATCTGAGACATACTTTAAATACCATATGGAAAGGTCAACTTGGTATTTGTGTGATAGGACAAATGTGTTCTAAATGCCATGGAAATGACAGTAACATGGTATTTGTGTTACAGGAAAAAGCTGGAATTATCAGTCATTTGCCAAAATTTAATAGAGAAAGATGCAGAAGAAGTGTCTTATAGCACCTGTAATACCCATGAAAAGAATTACTAATAAATATAAAACTTCATCTTTTTTGAGTACATAATGTATTTGAGATAGCAGCTACAGTAACGCTAAAGTTATTATAAGCCATCTGAAATTTGCTGTGATGATATCATAGTTGGTAATTTGATATTCTCATTTATACTTTGGAAAAGTGTAATATGCGTAGATTACGAAAGTCCTAAAACAGTCTCACTCCAGTTCCTTCATGTGCTTTCCACTGCATTAGTCACTCACATTTACTGAATTAATTTGTGATTTTTCTAGTTTCTTAACCAGATCCTCGTCACCTGTCATTTGTCAAAACAAAGTAGATTTCATGGCTGAGACAGAAAGAAAAAATACACAAGGAACAAAAAGGTTAGAGTCCTAGGAGGCAGTCCTTTAGTAATACTTTAAAAGTGAAAAAAAGAGAAATTTCACTCAATCTCCCTCTTAAGTAGAACCTCGGTATGTTTGAACCCAAAATGAGCACATGACCATTGAGGCTGAGTTGCATAACTCAGGTAAAAGTTTTCTGAGTAATAGCTCCTGCATCCATACCTTCTTGAGACTAACTTTTAGAAAGATGAGAGGTGTTCAAATATAAAGACATCGCATGATGGAGAATGTATCCCATTGCTACTAGAAAACAGTTAAATATCTCATGATTTAAAATACACATTTTATTTTTAACCATCTTCCATCCCATTTATGTTGCTATTCTTTCGTGTGGTAGGTTGAAATTCTGCATACTGTCAGAAGTGTTTCTAAGCAGGTAATTACAAACTGATTATACTACCAATTAATAATGTTCAATTAATAAGCTGAGTGGTTTGGACTCCTTTTAGCTTTTTCTGTAAGGTAAATTTTGTGAGCCCTTTCCAATCTGTAAATAGTTTTTTTAAAGCATAAACACCATAAACTGAATTTCAAGTTCAGGAAGCATCTTACAAAATACATCTGGAGGTAATGAGTCCTCTTTTTTCTATTTGGTAGTTCTTGTTTTATATCATTTCTGCCTTTATATCATTATATACAGTTGCAGTCAGGGAATGGAGTACCCTTGAGTACAACACAGGACTCAATTTCCCAAACCAGGTTTTTGCTTTATAAGTGTGACTACATTCTTATATTTGACGGACCTAACAATTACTTGTTTGTACTATTAACACAATTCAGAAAAAATTACAATTATTATTATACAGCAACATCTAGAGCTGTGTCCTCACCAAACAAATTGATTTCTTAAGGAGAAAAATGAAACTTCAAGTAAGAACTGTTATATTATTGTGTTCACAACAGCTGTGTATGTTCCCTAGCAAATATCTTCTGGAAGAAGGCTGGTGTTTATTTCTAAATTTTATATATGATCAGATAATATATGTGTATGTATTTTACAGGGCTAGCACTGCCAGTTTCTAAGACATCCTTTCTGGTTCACAGTAAAACATGCAAGTGGAGAAAAGGTTAGTATAAATTTAAATGTGCTGTGGAGAAAATAAAGATTTAGAGCTATGTGTAATTAGCTTTAGATACTTTGACAGATATGTACTGTCTCAGCTACTGGCAGGCTGAGGAATAAAGGTTTATAGAGCAGATTTTCCTGTCAGACTTGGAGAAGAGGGAATTCATTACTCACAGAAGCATTTTCTTCATAGTCATATATTACAACCTACTGAGTAAATGTCCATTTTTATTTGGTCTCAGCTCTGGAAGCCAATAACCAGCTCAGAACTCCAACTCAGGAATTCAAAGTGTGGAAAGGAAAAATGTGCAAATGAGGAAAAATGCTATTTTTTTTTCTAAACATGATTCCAAGATAAGCATATTTATTCTTTTGGTTGCATCAATTCATGATACATCTGGGAGTGACATTTACAATTTCAACAACTATTCTAGTTGACCTTGTCTTTCAGTTGGCTACAAAGGTCTTGACTTCTGTCTTTTTCACTCACTCCCTTCCTGCCTGTTACAAATGCCCTTTTCACTCTGCCATCTCAATTATGGTCCTGAGACCTTTCAAACACTAAATAATAATGGGGTGTGAATGCATAATATAGCTAACCCATGGCGACTTCAACGAGCAATCAGAGCAATCACTTATTAATTTTTTTGCCACAGTTTCTTCAAGCATTAATTTGGGGGAAAGACCAAGCAGGCACTAGGTATAATGAGATGGTGATAGTCTTTGGGCTCTTATGATAGAAACTAAAATAACACATGTAAACATGTTTTAAAATTGGTTAGTGGTTAAGGCGCGGCGTTGTCACCACCAAGACCCAGGTTTGATTCCTGGTCAGGGCCACTCCCCGGGCAGATGGAGCCCGTTAGCCCTATAAGGCAATCCATCTA
>JAYRBT010000114.1:94096747-94140852 GCA_036023395.1 Myiotriccus ornatus
AAAAATCCAGTGCGCAGGCTGGAAGGTGTAAAGACCTTCCCCGGTTCTTCGTTCGCGAAGGCTGGCCATTATTATTATAAGGTATAAGAAAATGAAATGTCACTTCAAAGTGTATTTAATTTTTTTCTAAATAATCTTGATTTTACTGACTTGGTTATGGACTTCAGCAAGTAGGAGAAAGTCACTATACTTTTAATTCTATTGGGAGCTAAATTGAACAGAAGGTCTGTGAATAATTAAACCATTTTTTGTTTTCAAATTTCTTCACAGATATTAGTGAACTACTCCTCACAATTTAGGAAATATTAAGATAAGTGGATCCCCATGTCACAAGAAATTCAGTTAAACCAGTACAACATCACACAGGAACACAAAGATGACCAATATCAGGTAAGTAAAACCCTACACTTAGTTTACCAACAACTGTAGAGCATCTTGGAAAAGAAAGACGTTAAATAAGTGTTAAGTACCATAGTAAAAGGGGGTAAGTGAGACCAATACATTTTTTTATTAGTTCATGTCAATACATATACCAACAAAATTGTTAAAAGTATATTAAATATTTTTTAACATTCTGTCACAGAATATATTTTTCAATCAAAAGAAATATTTCCTCTTTTAAGTTTTATTAGAACTTTTCCCTGTTTTCCAATTTAGACCCCTGAGCTGCTCGATATTACAATACTATATTTTAGTGAGAACTTCCACAGTCAGCAGAAGCCCATTTTCTGTCATGAAGTTCCAGATGAAACAATTGTAAATGAGTTTGAGGCCGTTTAAAGGAGTTTTGCTACCTTGGTAAATATTCTATCTAAACTAAGTATTATTCCATAATGCTAAACTGAATAATAAAGCAAAGCATGTGTTTGTTTTTTATAATAATCAATGCAGTGTGCCAAACTGAATGGAGTACACAAACTCATTGATTTGATCAATCAACTACCATAAATGCTGGAAAACCAACTGATGAGCCATGCTGACTAATGATCATGAAATATTAAGCAACAGATGTTGAAAACATGAAGAATGTGCCTATGAATCATTGTGCTGATTTATATCATCACAACAAATTCTAAATTACCTCAGTTTTGGCTATTTATAGTCACTGATCTGTATGTGCTTTCCATAAACTTGTGTATCTGTCTCATCTCTGAAATTCAAGTTTAAATTTTACCCAGGATCCTGAGTTATGTTTTTCTGGGGGGAGGACTTAGTGAGATTTATGTTTCAAAATGCCCATCTGATCTAGGGACTGTAACATACAATATCAACTTAAAATATAGAAAGTGTCACATCTTACTATAGGAAGTGGGAGGAAACCTGCAGGAGATACATATTCTTTGGCAGTGAAACTCAGCCAAGGATGCCTTAAATTGTGTTCATGGGAAATAGTCTAGAAAACATGAAAGAGAACCTGTAGGTGATGCTTCTAAGTCGGTCCAGCAGCAAATAGTGAACAGTCCAACTCTTTCAAAAACCTAGTACCATAATCCCAAATAGACTGAGTCAGAACTGTACCAACACTGGAGCACTGCAGACAATCTCAGATGAAAATAACTTCAGTGTGCTGCAGACTCTTACTCTCTCTTCATTTGCAGTCATAAGTAAAAAAAGTAATGAAAGAAATCTTAATAAGTTAAACAGAAACTTACTAGGTATAGAAAGAATCAGAGAATATATGAGTAGCCTGCACAGGCAATGATGTAAGTTAAATAGTCAAACAGATTTAACTTATAAATTTAAACCAGGAGGTGTGAATGTTGAAGAAAGAAACTCATTCTTTAAGAGGAAAGGTATGTTAGCTTCCTTAAAGGTGATCCCAAAGTTGATTTTTCCCCTCTTTTTCTTCCAATAATACATGGGAAATAATGTGGATGGGGAAGGATGATGAATATTTCCTGTACAAGACCAAAACAAATTTGTCTGCATCACTGAATTAGAAAAACTTGTTCCAGTGTGTTGAATGGGAATACACTGCAAGCCTTCATACTTATGAAGTGGTTGTGGAGATATTAGGAACTATTTTTTCAGTGCAATTACTGTACAATGTTCTTGATTTTATATAGTGTTATTAATTAGACTGTGATAGAATTACTAGAAAAATTACTAGGGGGAAAAAAAATCAAACAAACCGTCAAAACCAAACAACACCAAAATATTAGCAGTAGCTAATGCTAATAGTACATTTTCAGATTGCTAGCTGACATATAAAATGGTTCCAAACTGCTTCAGGGGAGGATTAGGCTTGATATAAGTAGGCACTTCTTCAAAAAGAAGGCCATCGAACACCGGAACAGGCTTCCCAGAGAGGTGGTCAATGTCCCAAGCCTGTCCATGTTTAAAAGGATTTTAGAGAATGCCCTTAATAATATTCTTTAACTTTTGGTCAGCACTGAGGTGGTCTAGCTGTTGGAATATATATTTTAGGTCCTTCTTACAGAAATCTTCTATTGCTTTTATTGTAACACCCTGAAGGCATCTAGAACTGAAAGCAAACATGGAAGAAAAAAACAAGTTGCTGCTACAATTTGAAGAGATATGAAAATGGATTTAACCACCTTCAAAGGGAAAGACAAAAGTGAGGATCAGAAAATAATACTTTCTGCTGAGTTGAATATACTTTCATAAAGTGAAGGAAACTGTAGGAAAGAACAGAGTGAGTAGATTACACTTTGACACACTTTAACAGTGAAATTTGTCACAGGGTATCTTAACAGAGTTGAAGACAGCCAGTTGTTCCCTAACACGTTATGAACACTATGGTAAACTTGGTAATTTATGTTGTTCATATAAATGCCCTTTTATATGTAAAACATCAAGGAATTAGGAGTCTGGGAACTTTCAGTTTCAGGAAAGCCGCAAATTATCATGTTACTACAATCAGTCTGTGTCCCTTTCTGGTGAAAAGCACAGTATTTCATTCTGCTCCAACAAAGTGCAAATATGGAAAACAAGAATTTAATAGACAATACTTTCTTCGAAACTTTTTAATTTCACTGACTTTGGTAGTAAATGTCATTAAACAAATTCTATGGGACCAGAAGAGCTTGAAACAAATTCCAAGGCCTCAGAAGGTCTGTAGGAGAAATACCAGATTTGATTCATATGTGGAACTGTTCCAATATGTGAGACTTAGAGTCCCTGATAATGCAGATAGTAATGAAGATCCCCTCATTGTGGCTTGATTATATAACAAACTGGGCACAGAGAAACCACAGAAATTCCTTTACTTTAGTATAACTATTAAGTTTGAATGGAGAATTTTAATACCTACAGTCAATAGATAAATATATCAAATAAAGTTGAAGACTAAAAATTGTTTAGGAAGTCAAGAAAAACATCAAGATCATGTGGAAGACATAATTTGAAAAAAAGAAGATGCATCTCTATTGCTAATCTTCTGAAAACATTCACTCTTGAAACATAATTTAGAAATCTTTTCTAATTGGTTTGGGGCCACAGTCATCTAAGGAAAGTTAGAACTATCATCTAAATGTTATGGAGGAAAAAAAAATGAAACAACAGGTTGTATCAACAGTACTAGAACTATTCAAGTTTTTGAATCCCTCACAAGAATTACAATTCCTTAAATAAAAAAGAGGAAAAAGAAATAAAACTACTAGTAATTAAATATATTATTTGATGCTTCCTGCAACTTGATTCCTTTCAAAGGAAATTAACCTCCTCTTGTAATTTTGAAAAGCAAAGACTTTGTTTCCCTCTTTTGTTTTTCATAATGATAGGTTGTCAAGCTGCTGTGATGACTATGAGACTATTGTACATGCCTATCATAGATACACAATGTGATATCTGAATCAACAATTGAAATCTGTGACAGGTATGAATCGAAAAGATAAAATTTTATTTACCACAAACAGTACAATCAGCCTTGAGTCAGGGGAGGTTAATCTTCAGTGACCACTATGGTGATTTTGATAGTAGTCACATATGTCAGAAATGAAAACTCTACAGCTGTCTCAATCAAATTTATTCCTTTCAAGAAATCCTCTTAGAATAAAAATAAATATTATAATGTAATTAAGAATAGATCTTTAGGTCATAATGGCTTGAGGCAAAAAGAGTAAAACCTCTCTGTGACAGGACGTCAGTGGCTTGACACTTGGTCAGTGTATCTGCCTTGGCCTTCATAACAAACTCCCAAAAAACTAAAATAAAATTTTTTAGATTAAGAATTAGAAGCATTAAATTTAAGAGTGGACAAAATTCAAAGGGTCATGGTGGAAATAAAAAGTAACTCCTGCCTGCCATATTCTTCTTGCTGAATCATTAAATCTCCCATTCAACTCAGTGACCTTCATTTACTGCATGTTTGCTTCACAGCACCAAGCCTGACAGAGTTTATGAAATATTGATGATGCTCTCATGATGATGGTATGATTGTTGGGGATGGTCCTGTGTGGGTCCAGGAGTTGGATTTGATTGGGTCCCTTCCAACCCAGCATATTGTGTGATTCTGTGATCTGTGCTGTATCTGTCTCCTTTACGCTCCTCTGTAGCCTCTGACCTGCTCTCCTCCTTAAGCAGCTCAACAGCTGCCCAAGAGAGAGTTCTCCTTCCTGCTTCTAGAAGGGTCCAACTTGCCCTTTGGCTTTGCTTGTTCTCACAAACTCGAAACACAAGTAAATATTGTCAGTCAAATGCAGTAAAAAGCTCTAGAAAGACTTTGACAAGAGTTTTGCACTATTAATACTGAACAGCTAGGGACTTCTTAAATTAATTGCTTAGCAATATGATTTAATAGGTCATTGAAAGACTAATCTAATTTTACTATCAAAATATATACACAAGAAACTCTCAGACGGTCCTTGTGGACTATTTTGTGGAACATTAGATGAAAATCAAGTACTTAACTTATGACAACAAATTTTGAGATGTGAATATTTTTTTGCATTTCATTTAACACTTATAATAATATGTTATAATAATGTGTTCTCAGCATTGTCAAAAATCTGGATAGAGATACTATGAGGCAAAGTATTTGGAACTGAAGAACAAAGAAGTACAGTGCATGGAAAACACTCTACAATGTGTAAAGAATCCCTTTAGCAGATCTTCCAAAGTCACATCTAAAATCCTTCATACACTAAGCTTTAATAAGCTTGCCTACTAGTAATACTTTCCTTAGATATATTTTTGAGTAGTTTTTATATTTATCTGGAATTGATTTTTTTTACTGAGTCTTTGCTTCTGCAAAGCATGATTTGAACTTTTAAGAAAGAACCTTTCTATCCTCTAGCAATGACTGATGACTTCTAAAGTCTTCGTGGAACTGGGAACTTTCAAATTCATGGGCACTGCTATTCTCAAACTATTTTCCATCTCATGTTTTGGTCTTCCTGAACTACCTACCTCTGCCTCTAGAACATTTGTAGTTATCATATTTCAAAATAGGTATAATTTCTACTATAATCCAAAAACATTCTCTAGTCTCATTTTGTTCTTAACTACCTTATTATTTTAAACCAGAAAAATTAATGTGTATTCATCAAATCATGTACAATGGTATCTTTAAAATGCCAAAATAAAGGGAAATCATTTCACTTCATACATAATGAAACAAGCTTCATATTAGAAGACAGGATTACAAAATACAGTGGTAGGTAGGCAATTTATGTCATGTAAAAAAATAATGAGTACTTGGAAGATTAAAAAAAAGTAATTCCTGTTAAAAAAAATAATCAGAAGACTAAATTCCATTGACTTTTATAGAGAGACACCCAAGGTAGGACTCATCTGCAGACATTGGTGTGCAGTGCCAGTACCAGATATCTGAACAAAAGGGATCAAAGGTATCAAAGTTACAGTTGTCTCACAAGGTCCCTATAGTAAAAGAGATATGACATTGCCCAACAGGAAATTGAAGCGAAGGAACTCCTAGGCTGAAGGGAAAAGCCCATAAACAAGCCAAAAGCAAAACAACTGCCTTTTTTACCTCGGAAAGGATTCCTTACTAACCATAGATGTGGTGGTAATCAGCTAAACTCAAAGCAAGACAGATCAGTGGAGAAGAGGGCACTGTTCTTGATAATTACTCGGGTTGTTAGTTTCCATTCCATCAAAGAACGACTGAAAAGTAAACAAACACAAACAAAAGTTGGAACCAAGTAATTGATTGAGACAGATTTTTCTTCTTCTGTAGGCGCTGGATGGCTAACAGAAGCACTGAGAAAAGAATACTTTTTAAACACACAAAGGAAAAAATACAAAACCAAATTTTTTAGCAAGACCAAGGTACCATATACTGCAGCAGTTCTATCCAGAAGAACTAGACTATTCTATCACATAATCCTTTTCAGAAACTCATGAAAATCAATCAGAAAACAAATTATTCTCATTAGCCCTTGGAGAACTGTATTTCAAACAGCTTTTAAGCTCACTGGAATTTGATGTGTATGAATCAGCTTGACTCTAAATAAGACATCTTAGTGAGCATCTGCAAGGATAATTAACTAAACTTCACATAACTGGTGGTAACAAACTCACTGGCTAGAACATGCTAGCTTGAAATTACTTATTCAACTATGTTTAAATATGTGGAGATTATTTTTATCTAGCTGCAGTTTTCACATATTAGAAATATATAAGGCACAAAGAGCTATAATATCCAAGGTTTTGTTTATATTAGATTTCATGAGGAACATGATAAATATTGATTTTCTCCATGAAGTATGAAAAGAGCTAACTAGGAAAGGGTCAATAGAATACACTAACAGGCAGACACAGAATTCAAGGACTTTGTCATCTATCATATTAGGATTTTCAAGTATATGTAGAGGTTATCATTCTATAACACTGTCTACCAATTGCTCTCACAGACAGTTTTAAAAATGTACAAGAGTAGCAAAGCTACAGAATGGAGTAGAAAGCACAGTTACTTTGTAAAAGAATATAAGATCATATGATGATTAATCCGCACATCATTTATGTTTTATTAGACAGCAAACAAAAGTCTTCTAAAGAGAGGAATTTTTTTTTCAAAGTAGATTCTTTTCCTCCTTAAAAAAAAAAAAAAAAAAAAGGGAGAAATGTCTTAGGACTAAAAATTTGCTGCACAGTAACATTGGAAAAACAGGTCCAAATATTTTTCATTCAAATAAACAGCAAAATTTGCATCCTATCTTTGAAAACCAATAGTTTTTAATCAAAAAAGAAAGTATTTTCAGCCAGATCAACTTGAGTCTGTATATAAACCTAGTTCTTTATGTACAGTACAAAGAATGGCCCAGGTAAGCTTGAAGAATTTTAAATGGTGGCAGAAGGCTAAGATGAATGTAAAGAAGAGTTGGTTGCTTCTTTAAACAGTGTAAGTGCCAGCTCCTCATGCTGCCTGCAGCACATGGTCCCTCATTGATGTACCAAGCAGTCTGGAGTGTGTCTTCAGTCCTGTTCTAGCTGGATGCATCCTTTTGCAACAATAAAGGTGGGTTCTTATTTTATGCTGCAGATTTGCAGCAGAGGTGAGTCTTCCAGTTTTCTCCTATGGCAATGCATAGAACAGTCTCTAAGCTGTCTTCACCTCAGGTGTGTCTGCATCCAGGAAGTCTCCCCAAATTAAAAGAGACTGATAATTTTGGCCAGATCCATCCTTCCATTACTGTCTTTGATACAGTGTAATCTACAGAAAAAAAAAAAGGTTAGAGAAGAAAGCTTAAATAGTTAAGATTAGAAATAATGACAAAAGTTTCAAACAAAATAATTGGAATATTTTACAGGGACAAATTAATGCAATCTTTTTATTTAATAAAATATTTCACTTAAAAGTTGGCAGTATTTTTGCTGTGTTTGTTTTGTTCAAATAACATTGAGATAATTGAAATCTTGTGGTCAGAACCTGATCACATAACTGCAACAGTACCATTTGTTCTCATACCACCCGAATAACATCACCTGTCCTAGTATAGGTATTTAACTAGTAAGAAGGTTGGGAATTTGCCTGCATTCATTGCTTTGGTGCTAGTTGTGGTTCCTTTGCAACGTCTTTTGAACCAGAAAGCGCTGGATAGCTAATTCATCATCTTGTAAAGGTATAGAGGGCTTGGTGCCTTTCCACTACTTTGTGTATCTCAAACCGTGTGAAAATGCAAGCCCTTTTCTGTCCAAACAGAGTAGAATTATTGTCCTGTGCACTTTACCACTGTTTCTAGTTTATGTTGGTCTTATTTATTTTTATAATTATTCTTTTTGTTTACATAGTTTTTTAAATTATTCACAGCTCTCATTGTAATATTAATTCAAGAAGCTGCATTATGTTGTTTACAAGAAGCTGAAATTTCATTCCCTGCTGTCCCACATGACCCGCATCTGCTATGGATCTGCCCTCTGTACTTGTGAAACCACAAGTGTGGATCCCAGTGATATTTGGGGGGATATTTGGATAAATGTGACCAATAATTTTCTGGGCAGCCTCTTTACCTCTTCTGCCTGTTTGTTACAAATGGTAGTCAAAATCATATTTATCTCTTTGCAGAAGTATACCATTGGATTGTCTTCTGTGACAGGTCTTCTGAGAGTCACAACCTGATCGGCCTGTTTCGGGTCTCTGCAATGGAATCTAGCTAAAGTGATATTCTCATGAAGAAAAATGCTCTTTTCTGATATAGCCTTTCTCGAGAGGCACATTTTTAGAAACTGTTTCAGTTGTTGAGGGTTTTTTCCTAAAAGATAGTTTGTGAGTTACCTGTAGATTAAAATATATCATTGAACATCTTCACATACCTTTATGTTTAGAAAGACTGAAATGTCTGTGGAAGAAAAACGGATTAGTATTCCAAGTAAAAGTTTTACACTAAATCATGCAATTAGCACTACAAAAGATATTTACATAAAAAGCAGTAAAGCTGGTCCAGATGGTCTTGTCCTAGTCCAAAAGTTGCATACTGTTATGTGTTATCTCAAAAAAACCCAGCATCTATTGAGTCTAATATCCCTAGTGTGAAGGACATGGTATATATAGTATGTCTTCTCAGTGGTCAGGACTATACTTTTAGCACTCAACAGTACAACTTCCTTTTATACTAAACAAAAGAGGCTAAAAGTAGAAGTACTTCTTATAAACACACTTACAATTATGTACATGCATACAATTTCTCCTACCTGGGTTATAAGTAGCAGCAGTAGGAAACAACCACATATCACACATTACATTAAGTTTGCAAAGTGTGTGCCTTGTTAAATATAATGACAATTTAAGGAAATGTTTAATTCTTAAAAAAAAAAAAAGTGATGATTTCTGCTATGTTGTTTAAAGAATATATTGTTACACATAATTCTGGTATTTGTTATTTGGAAGAACTGAGTCTATTTTTCTCTTATTTTAGTTATAAATACTATAAAATTTGTAGAATGTCATGGGAAATAAGAAGTTATCCATTAAGATGCATGAAAGCTAAATAAGCTCTTCTCTCCTTCCTTTTTCACTCTCTTCCTCTCACCCTTCTCAGTCTTACTTTGTATTTCTTCCTTTTTCTTTCATCTCCTTTAAGCTATAAAAATCATATGTGTTTCTTTATCAAGTATACAAGAACTCTTTTGTTTTTGTAATTCTGATTCAAATTATAGTCATAATTTTATAAAAAGTTTGTATTATTTTGAGTGACAATGCTCATTAGTCTTTCATAATAAAGGGGCTCCAGAGGAAAAGCTTTCAGGGCTTGACAAGAAACTGTCTCTGAAGAGAAAATCCTGTATTAGGTGTGCATATACATGACACTTCAAAAATACTTACATTATGGTGTCTGCTTTGAAAATACCTTTAAAAAGTTAAACACATAATTAAATAATGTAATGTAAAATTGATAGAGAATGACAGGGAAGATTATTATTTCATCCATGTACCACTTATCATTTTATGGATGTTGTGGTTTACCTATGCTAACAACTCTCACAGCGGCAAAACAGCTGGAAAATGTGTGTTGTGGTGTCTCCAATGACTCTTTTCCTTTCATTCAGATTTGTTTCTCTCTTTTATATGTGGATTAGAAACATCTTGCTGTTTTATTTTTGTGCTGGTCTGTTCCTTTCTCCTTCAATCCAGAGTTAGTCATCTTAAAGAGAAGCCTTGTAGCCTGTTCATGTTTCATTGCTGAGGAATTCTGAAAAGTCTACACCAGTTTCAGCAAGTATTTAACTTCGAATTTAAAAATACAGTTGCATTGCAATAAAAAGTGGGTCACAGTATAAAACAAGGGCAGGACACAGGTCAGAAAGAGGGTTAGCAGTGCACCAAAGACCTTATTTCTTAAGAATAAACCATGTTTCACTCTTTCCTTGAAAATTATGTTTTCCAAAAAAGTCTATTATTCTCACTACTTTTTCTGGATTCTTTCCTAGGGCAATGGCTAAAATAAAAGGTGTTATGATTCTAATTGAATCAATATATCTAATTTTTATCTATTTTATGTGAAAATGGCATACTTGTATATACGTTGTAGTGTACACACTATGTTGCTAGAACTACATCTGTTTCATCATGACTGAACTTCCATAAGATAATTATCTTCCTAATCCTGAACTTCCTCAGGAAGGAGAAAGACTGCTCATTGTAAGTCAGAATAAGATGACCCAAACATCAAGTTTCCTCCCCTAGCAGAGCTATATTCACAGTAGTGGGTGACAGGCATGAACTGTATGTCATTCTGTCCAAGACAGAATTCCTCTCATACCCTGAGCTCATCTAAGGAGTAAAAATCAGAAAGAGTGAGTCCAGTTGAGGGCTATGAGGATGATCAGAGGGCTGGAACACCTCAGAGTGAGACAGTTCAGCCCAGAGAGGAGAAGGTTTCAGGAAGCAGTTTTCCAGTACTTAAAGAGGGCCTACAAATAGGATGGAGAGGAACTTCTTACAGGTGCATGTAGAGCCAGAAGAAGGGGCAATGGCTTCAAACTAAAAGAGAGCAGGTTTAGATATTAGTGGAGCAGGTTGCCCCAAGAAGTTTTGAATGCCCCACCCCTGGAAGTGTTCAAGAGCAGGTTGGATGGAGCTTTCAGCAACACGGTCAGAAAGATGTCAGCAATAGGACAGGAAGATGGCCCTGCCCATGGCAGGGGGTTGGAACTAGATAATTTTTAAGGTGCTTTCCAACCAAAACCATCCTGTAATTCTATGAAAATAGTTCAATGAAACAGTCAACTTTCAAAATGTGCTTCAATAAGCGTGTGTGGTTTTATTTCATCTTGATTTAATTTTCTTTTTACCAGCATTGAGCAAGATAACTGTTATTGTATTTACAGCCAAGGAACAGATGTTACTGTTCAGTAACAGTTTGTCACAAGAATTTAGCAAATTCAGAAGCTTGTCTTCAGCTTCCCACCACATAATCATGTTCTTTTAATCATTCTATTTCATGTATCTTTTATTTTTATCTATACAGAAAACAAAGTAAATGAAAATAAACTACAATGTAAAGAAGTTGGAATTTTTAAACTCCTTTTCTCTGTTACTCTTTCTCTCCAGTTTCAGCCTATGAGAAACTAAATAGAAACCTCTGCTGTATTCATTTTTATTCATGTTATTTTATTCATAGATTTAGGGTTCTCAAGTATTAAGAGAAATAAACGAGATATAAAGCAATAACTACATAGCTTTGAACCAGGAAAAAACATCCTCTTAGGAAATCCATTACAATAAGGAAAACACCAGAAGACGTGGAAGAAAAATGAAATATTATGTTCTATAGATTAAATACACACATAAAATTTAATATCAGGAACAATCATTCACTTGTGAAAAGGTAGCTTAGGTAGTTTTGGTAGTTTAGGTAATTTAGATAGTTTAGGTGATCCCATTTTCATCTGAATTAGATGTGAATTTCCAGCTGTCATTGTTATGAGTGTTTACTTTTCTTACTTGATAATCAACTGTCTCTGGCCATATTTCCTTTGTTTAGTGCACAGGGCCATGAAAATGTCAGGATAATTTGTGAAGGTGAAATTTATACAACCAAAAGTAAGCCAAGAAGCTTTGAGCTCATAAAACCTATATTTTATTGGATTATAAACTAGAACAATTTTAAATAGATTTTTTTAATTGATATTTTAACATAAGGATTCAGAGAGTGACTCATAAGAACATGGTGGTTGTTAAATACACAGACAATAAAAGATCAGGAAATTGCTTGACCTGAAAACAATCGGGACAATACATGGTGTCCGTGCAATGTGTCATGTATTGCCATTAGTTTTCCTAGGTATCTCCTGACTGAAAACTCAAAATGGCTAGACAAGGACCAATTCAAAAAGGTCATAAACAACTGCACTTTCTATTCCCCCCCACCCCTCAAATTTTGCTTAAGCCAAAGCCTCTTGCTACATGGCTGTAGAATCCTCCGCCTCACCCTGCAGTATCTCAAATTTTTACTCAGTTGGTATATTAGATTGGTTCTCCAATAGGGACAACCTCCTGGCCAGGCTTCTTAAGATATGGAGAGTAAACAGAGCAAACTTATAGACCATATCACAATGGAAAGCTGAGAAAAACTCTTAAGAGTAATTCTCTTATTTCAAAAGAAGTGACTGGGATAGTATTTTGAACCTATCACAAGTGTAAGACTTGTTCTCTGTCCTGATCTTTATACCAATCTATGATGTAGCATTATCTTGTACTTCTTTGTTGGATAAATATGATAAACTTGAAGTGGCTCTGTAAGGGTTCTGTAAGGCTGAAGGTAGTCTTGGTGCAGGTGCATCAGTGTACAGAATAAAAGCAGTGTGAATTGTTAGCTGAAAGTACCAAACCCACCTGCTGGTGGTATTACTACATTTCAGGAACTCAAACAGGAAATTCAAATATGTTTCAGTAACAAAGTACATATCATACAGGAATCACTGGTGTAGCTTTCTGTCCTGTGTTGTCTAGAAGGTCATAGAGATGATGATAATATAAAGCAGATTTAATCAAAAAGCTCTTCATAAATTTTTTAAATACTAGAGAACATCATTGAAGCATGGACATTTCAGAAGTAGAGGAAAGATGACATAAGTCAAAATATTGTGGAATCATGGAAATACAAATCTCTCTTCATCTTTTCAGACTGTATTCAGTAGACCCCAAATTCTTTCACAATGAGTCTCTAGAAATTTTCACTGAAAGATATTTTACAATTTCTGTGTAAGTATAATATTCCAGTGAATTACTGACTTTGGAATTAAAATATTTTGCATGATACTTATATCACTCTAGATGAAAATTACAATGATAAAGCATTTTTGTCACTCTCCCTGGGCTTTCCAAAGTATTTTATAACTTACCTGAACTACTCTGCCCCAAAGACACTCCTTAAGGCTTTTTCAGTATTGAGTAGAATAATTGTCTCATGCCTTATTTATTACATTCTTGTTAATACATTTCAGAATTTTATCTACCCTTTTTTATTAGCATGACATTGCTTGTATGCATTCTATTTGTAACCCACTACAACTTCAGACCATTTTTTAACTATAGTACAACTTAAATGGTTTTTAACCATTTAAGCACCATTTTGGATTTATATTCTGGATCTCTTCATCAAAAAGTGTTGAACATAAATTTGACTTTACAGAAATTATTTGTATTGATATCAGACACTTTCCCAAAGTCATTTTGAATTCTCATGCTGGTTTCCATCATAAGGAGATGCTGTACCAAGACTACAGAAGTGTACTGTCTATTCCATCATTCAAGTCATTAATGAAATTAATAAACAGTACTCAAGAAAAGTCCCAATGGGTTCTTACTTAAAATACCCTCCCAGTTTGACATTGAGTTATGGGTAAGTACTTTTCAGTACGTTTTAAATTTATTTCTAGTTCTATCTGGTCCATGTCTTCATAGTTTGGTGTTGAGAATAAGAGAATATTTTGTCTCGAAAGTTGTGTCAAGACATATCACATCTAATATGTCCTTCTCATTCATAAGTCTTGTAATTCTGTTGACTAGAGATATTAGATTGGTATGATATAATTTACTTTCTACATATCAATTTTTGATTTTTCTTAAGTAATTCTTATAAATTTTTCACTTAAGCTTATGTTCTAGTATCTTTCCTCATACTGAAAATAACCTACTGATTTATACTTTCTTAGTATGATGGTTTTTTCCTTAAAATTGTCCTACATTGTCCTAACTTGTACCTCCTCTCTGCATTTTTGGAAATCAATAACGGATCAAATTGCTCCACATAATTCTTTCAAATGTTTAGAGTGAATTTTAACTACTCATACTGACTTGGAGTGTACACTAAGATGCAATCTTTAACTTACTACTCTCCTACTTGGACCTGTGTTTCTGTTATTTTGTTGTTCTTTTATGCAGGCCTGTGTCAGCTAACAGTCACAATTGGGTCAGTCTTCACTGTATCATGATTCATTAATTCATCTTTCTTAGTAAGCAATGGATTTATGTTTTCTCTTTATTCTTCCTTGTAATGATTCATAGGAGCTTTAATTACAACTATTTATGTTCCTGGCTAGACTTAAATAGTCATATAGTTCAGCTCTTATATAGTTACATAGTTAAAACTGAGGCTGGAGCCTGTTCAATGTGTTCTATCTTGTGCAATCAATTTGAACAATTACTTGTACTTTCCTGGCTGCTGATCCACTTCTTTTCTCTTTTTTACAAGCATATTAATTCATGGACTAGAGTTGCTTGGAGTCTACTATATTACTACCATACAAGTTGTTTGAAAATGCAATTTTTAAAAAGGTATATAAAATATAAACACAATGATGTAATCATGTTCATCAACAGAAACAGGCTGATCAAGGAATCCTCAATATTTAGTTACAAACCTCTATATTCCGGTAGAAAATGAGAAAGATTACTTGGTGGTTTGATTTATAATAACGTTTAATTCTGATAACATTGTGGTAACATTTACAAAATTGTAAAAAACCTCTACTGGTGGTAAGGACATCACAAGAAAAACACCAAGGGCATCTATTCCTTTGCTTCATCATGATTTCTAGACAACATCCATGGTTAAGCCAGTGAACTGAGCCTGATTGAAGAGTCCCAAAATCAAGGACTGTGAAGCATGGTTTATCACAGAGCCAACAGCAAAGTTCTTCCATTTTAGAGGCTGACCCTGCTTTAGCAGTATCTTCAGTGAAGATGGCATAATGGTACACTGGAAGAAGGATCTGATCTGGGACACCTACTCCCAGTACATTCTGGAATAGCAGGGCTCGCCAAATCCTATAATGTTTGGACTGCTTCATTATTTTCCATTTCAATGCAATTGCTTTCTATACAATAATTTCCAGAATGTTTGGACTGCTTCATTATTTTCCATTTCAATGCAATTGCTTTCTATACAATAATTTCCAGAATACTAGTTAGTACTTTTAACACATTTATCCATTTTCAGTTACACCTCTATACTTCAACACATATTAACTTGTTAGCATTGTCTTTTTCCAATGGGTTGTAAGTGTTGGTATTAATTGAATATTGAGCTGATAATAAATTATGCATTGTATCCTGCCAACAAATGTAATTTGCATTTTTTTAGTAGCTAGGAAATATGTACAAGTGCCAAATAGGATTGTCAACATTGTCTCTTCAAATGAAAAAAATGGACTAAACATACAATGGTTTTCAGTTGATATGTTTGGATGGCTTTTAATTGGCATTGGACAAAATCTTTTTGATAGCTGTTCTATATTTTTTGTTTGTTTGTTATTATTACTTAAAATTTATCTATTACACTGCAGTAATGAACACAAAGTTATCTAAGTTTAAATGGTGTATTTTTCATTATTTTGTATTGAATATAAAAACACATACAGCTTGATGTCCATAAACGTTTGTGGAAATATTAGAAATTTTTTTGTTTGTTTGTTTGTTTGTTTGTTTGTTATGAGAATCTAAACATGGGAAGGACATGAGGAGACAAACACCAAAGCCATCTCTTTCTCACCTCATTAGGATTTCTAGACACCATTTATGGTTAAGCCAGAGCCAATGGACTGCGCCTGATCCCAGACTTCAAAATCAAGGACATTAAAACATTAGGCTTTCATGGATCATCTATTGTTAAGTCAATAACAAAACCTTGAGCTGTCAAGGAATAAAATAAATCTGAGTCAGAGCTCCATCAGTTTCTACTGGTTTTGTCAAACGGCATCTGAAGGACTCTTAAGACAATAGTCCAGTCTCACCAGAGTTTGGTCTCAGTTTTGACATTTCACTCACTGCATAAAGAGTGGACAATAAAATCAGTTGTTATAATTGTTCACTAGCCTCCTCCATTTACGTATTTTGCCTCCATTCACCCCATTTTATTGATAACATCCAGAGTAGCATGCTTTAGCATGACACCCTAGGCGGAATAAAGAGGGAGAGGTGATAGCTCAAGTACTGCTAGAAAAAAACAGATTGTTAATAAGGACAATGTGAATTATAATGAATTCTTCAAAGTTCATACTAAAACTCTTCTTTAGACTAGGAGAACCTTCCTCATCTCTCCTATTAGCCCAACCAAATCCAACCTTAGAGAGGTATACAGAAGTATATATTGCTTCATTAACCCTGACTGCCTACAGTCTGCAATAGAACTGAAGCTGACTGGGATAGGAGTTATCTTCTCAAACATCATGGATCTGTTTTATTCATATCCAGTAAGCACCAACTCACCTGCATTTCCAAGGCTCAGATCATTCAATAATCAAGATATACTGAACCCTTGGAAGATTCACAACGTAAAAGTTGCAAGTCTGCTTTCTGGTTATTAGAAGAAAGTCACATATAACTAGGATCACTCTTGAGCAAAACAGGATTCAATTTTCTTTTAAATACTCAGCAGTCTAGATTAAGTGGAAAACACCTGCCTTTTCATATTTTGACTGGAGACAACTACTGCTCATAAGGAAGATTTTAGTTTTTTATAAGCATGCAAAGTATTAAGCTAGATTTAACCTTACATATCTATATAATTAAAGCTAATATTCCACCCACAATGTAATCTAAATTTGCACTAGGACAAAACATTAAAACCAACTCAGCAGCACTTATGGTTGCTTTTGTCCCTTCAATGATTTGCAAATAGTTCTTGTATAGCAAACTCTCATTTGTATTTAATGTTGTTTACCAGACACAATGCTTTGAAAAACTCCAGCTGGACTGGTATGTAACAGAGCATTTTTTCAACAATATGGGAGATGAGATTTGTGAAGAAAGTTCCTGGAATATGAATGTGGTGCCTCATTTAGACATACTCATTTATATAAATTAGAAGTTTGACTTTTCCTCTAAAAAGTTTTCTTCTCCTTAGAGAAATAGTGTATGTCTTAAAACCAATGCCAAATGATAGTTAAGTATATTGTTAAGAATCATCATAGAAGGATTAAAGATTATCTGGTTTTGCACTCTGCTTGCACACCTAAATAATCACCCAAGTGTCTTTTGGTCTTTCTTGTTTCTCATATCTCCCTGTCAAATAAATGATAATTGCAAGTTGTTTTTGAAGAAAATTTGTGTCATTTGACATGTGTTTAGCAGCTCTTATTATGCTTTTGTAATTCTTAAAGAAAAGTTTAGATTACAAAAATTTACTTGTCAACAAAATGCTCTTCCACACTACAGTGGTTGTTTATGTTTTCCAAATGAACTGCTCAGCACTGTATAGCACCACAAATATGCATTAGAAATTACAGCAGTGATGCAATAATTCTTCTGTCAGGTATAAACAAACTTGATGGAAGACAGTGCATAGTAACCTATTCTTAAATATCACATTCTTCATGCTTCCTATGTGCTCCCCATCTATTATCAGTCTATACCCTACTCTCATGCCTTAGGTACTTTTATTGCACAACACTCTTTAGTTTTTATTCATATTTTAAAATCAATGTGTTAACTGTTTTGAGCAGAATTTAAAATCTTTGAGAGTTTAAAGCTTTTTGCCAGGTAAATGGAAATCACTTTGCAGAACTGAATACGAAGTAATATGGACGTTTCATCTGTTGAAACGTAAAGGTCTCTAATCTGATTTTTTATATTTGAGGTGGTTATCAAAGCTGCTTCTGCAATTTGTTGCTAAAAAAAGTCACTTTCTGTAAGATTCATTGAACTTTAAAGGACACTTCTTGTATCGGTCTGATAAATCACACACTGGAAATGCGTGGCTTTCTCCCCCTATTAAAGAGAGTGCAATTTACATAGAGTAGATCTCTGATGACATATATGCACACTTGGCTGGATGAATCCTCTCCTGTGAATTTGATTTTGTCCTAACTGATTCAGAGGTAGAAGAATATAGGCTTTGCAGGTTGAATATGTTTTCTATAGTACTTTATTTATAATATTGTAAATAAACACTGTGCTAAAAGTAGTCACGATAAAACTCTGTAAACTGAAATCTGTCTGTCTGAAATTCTGATGTAATACAAAATGCAGCAGGAAAAATATGCCCTTCTAGAGGGAATTAATTTTTTTTTTTAATGTACCTGTTTGTGACAGAGATATTGGATAGAAGCAATTGATAAGTTATCATCCTCTCTTTAATACATGTCAATATATTGTAAATAGATCACAATGTAGCACAATAATCTGGAAAATCACAGAAACTCACATGGGCATTGGTTTGTCATTAAACACTTTGCTTCCTGTGGTGCTAAATGAAAAAGGACATGGGCTTTTTTAAAATATTAAAATCAGATATACTACTATGAAGTATAGTCAATGTAAATTATCTTTGAACAAGTTAGAAAAGCCACAGAGGACAAGTCAATTTGGGTCCAAGCTGAAATATCATTCAACACAAATCAGCTGGCAGAACAGGACTTTGTATGCTGAGATTCAGAGAAAAATAATCTCTTTATTAGATCTTGCTTGCCTTCAAAGAAATTATTTTCTTCATCTACAGAACACATTCCCAGAGAAGTTCTGCAGATTCCCAATGATTTAGTTCACATCCAGCAATCCCATGACATTGTCCTGTGGAAACCACTGTCTCCATATCCATAATGAAATATCAGATGAATTTATCAATGCCATGAAAACGTAAGCACTTTCTCTGGCACATCATGTCTCCTTATCCATGCTGTTAAATGTTTTCTTACCAAACAAGAGTTTTGTCTAATTTGGTGGCCAGAAGACTGTTGTTCATATCATCCTCCAGAACTGCACCAGTACTTTTTCGGAGAGAGCTCATTGAAACAGACTGAATATCAAAATGTGTGCAAGTTTACCTGCTTATGTAGAAATAGCTTTACATACAAGATTGAGACATGTAAGCCCTTGACTGACAGGTGCTTCTGGAGGGACTCAACTGGTCAGTACTAAATTAATGCTAATAAGCAAAAAAACATGAAGTGACTATTTCAGGCAGTCTTAAAAAAAATGCCAAACCTGAAAGATACAATTTACTGCTAAAGTCCTGTAATGGAAGGGAATTATGACTAGTACACAAGGGAAGAAGGGATAAAAGACTTTTATAAAACAAGCTACAAAACATTTCAGAGAACATAAACAGTCTATGCTTCAGCTGAATAAGATGCATCCTTATAGGATATGTCTGAAAATTCAAAAGACAGTTAAAAAAAAGTATAAAAGGGTGAAGATAGTCTCAAGAAAGTAAAGAACAAATAATTTGTACAACTCTAAGCATTCCTACAGCTTGTTAGAGCTATTGAAATTCTGACGATATTTCACTGGTTAGGGACCCAGTTCAATTTCTAATCAGGTGTAGTTAAAAATATTCCTTAAGATAAAGAAAATGAGTAACACTATCCTGATTCATCAGATGCATATATTTTTTAATCAGCCAGTGTAATTGCTGTAGTAAGCACAATGAGCCTGGGTTGCCCTTGCACTTACAGCACATCTACCTTATCAGTGCAGTTCCACTGGGTTTAGCCAAATGAATCTCTAGACTATAAGGTACTACAGACAATAAAATACAATGCATCATTAAAATATTAATGTAAAATATTGGAAACATATCACTCAATTTCTCTCAGATCTTATTTCTTCAGAAAATACTGAGGGAAAAATATCACACATCATAGTAAAATATTACTGAACAGGAAGTAAGGGCCTGAGGTGCAGTACCGTTATGTGCTTACTAATAAATATTTCCTTGTAATACGCCTCTTAGTTTTAGAAATTTAAAAATCTGATATCACTGGTAACAACAGTGAAATATGACAGATCACACAGAGAATGTTGATTCCCAGTCTTAAAAACAATAAAGAAAAACTTAATTATTAATCTTCAGCAGACAAGTTATCCTTTATTCGCACACTTTTAAGTCAATGGGCTGGGTTGGTTTGGAACCGTGGAACTGGAAAACCAAAAACTATTCACATACTATTGACAGAGTGGCTGTGGGGTGAGGAAAAATTCCCTTCTGCAGATTTATATCATAAAGACAAAATCCTGAAACAGAAAGGAGGGACAAATGCTTCAGATTAGCACAGCAAGATTAAACACAACTAATGCACCAGAGACATCATCTGCCTAAATACCTTAAGTCTGATTGAGGGAGTCATTTAATTTCATTGCCTAAAGAATATGCCCATACTTTTGAATTACTGGGTTCATTTTATAGTCAATGGAGAGAAACAGTCAGATTTGAATGGACCTAGTTTACATGTTAACTGGAGACTAAGATGAAACACACAGCAGAAAACAAAATCACTATCACTGAATGGTTGAAGTTAGTAGGGACCTCTGGAGATTGTCAAATCCACTCCCTTTGTTAAAGACGGTTCACCTAGAGCAGGTTGTACTGGATCATCTTCAGGTGAGTTTTGAATATCTCTAGAGAAGGAGACTCCACAACCTCTCTGGATAACCTGTTCCAGTGCCCAGTCAGCATCCCAGTAAAGAAGTTTTTCCTCATACTGCTGGACACACCTGAAAAGAATCTGGACCATTCTTCTGACACCTGCCCTTAAGATATTGTATACATTGATAACATCCCCTCTCAGTTTTCTCTTCTTGAGGCTGAACAGGCCCAGGTCCCTCAGACACTCCTCATAAGAGAGATGTTCCAGTCCCATTATCATCTTCATAGAACTCCACTGGACCCTCCTGTAGTTCCTTGTCTGTCTTGAACTGAGGAGCCCAAGAACTGGACACAGCACTTGGTGGCCTCTCCAAGGTAGAGAGGAGGAGCAGGATCACCTACCTCAGTTTTCTGGCAGTGCTCTTCTCCAGGATACCATTTGCGCCTTTTGGCACATTTCTGGCCCATGGTTAACTTCTAGTCCACCAGACCTGTCAGGTCCTTTTCTCCTCCTCTGCAGAATGCAAGTGTAGTGTATACAGGCTGGTCAGATACAGCTGTGTACATTTACTCAGATTACTACATTCTTTGAAGGAGACTGTCTAAGTTTTTAAAACAAAATCTCTGAAAGGATATTACCCATACTACAAGAAGGAAACAAACAGAAGCTGGTGGCCATCTTCCACTATGTTTGTTGAGCACCTAGTACAATGACATTTTCACACTTAAGTTTTGTTCAAATATTAGTTTAATGAAAATAAAATATACCAGTAATATCATATGCATATAAATTTCCCAAGAAAATGTATCTAATTTTTTTTAGAAAATGTATTTACTTTTGCTCTTGTGTTTAGTTTGATGTACACAATTGTACATAATTTCCTAGAAAAAAAATTCTATTTTGTCTAGGAAAAGATTATTCAAGCTTCACTATTAATTTACTTTTTTTTCTCTATTTCTTTTGAAAGAATTTATCTAAGAGGCATAATCATCTGCCACTACTAGATGGAAGTGTTAGTACTGAAATATTGTTAAATCTAATTCCCTCTGCAGCACTTTACTGAAACTTATTGGTCTTAGATAGGCACTAGTTTGAAATTTGAAGTTGGATTCTGGAATAAATAATCAAAATACGGTTCTCTTATTATTGTCTGAGTTGTGCTCAGAATCTAAGATAAAGATGTCTTTATTAGATTTGGAAGAACAGAGAGTCTTTTGATTAGTGGTCAGACGAAAAGAGCATGAGAAAATATGGAAGTAACGAGGTCACTTGTGCTATACTTATCGAATAACCCATCTGGGTAACGGGACGAAATGATGTTTCTGTTGGGTATCTACAAAGAATTCCTAGTGCTAAGCTATATCAGATGCAATACCAGATAGTAATGGAGGGTAAAACTTGTCAGGAAAATGAGGCAATCTGGTCATAAACCAAAAAAGTCAAGATACAAACACTATAATTAAAAACCTGATTTATTTCACAAAAAAATAAATAGGTTCTATTTTAAGAACCTGTAATGATGTTTTCAACCAGAGATATGACATGCTGAAATCAAGACATTTTCAAACAAGGATATAACCTAAACAGCTATAGTTTTTATATTAGTGGGAAAAGTGTAAGAAATAACTAAATTATCCTATTTCTGCCTTGCCACTCTTTTCCCTCCCCTTTTCCCTTCCCCTCCCCCCAGTATCTGCTTAACATTGTTTTGAAGAAACCAAAAACATATATCTTGGTTCTCTTCTGTAGAATTATTACTCAGACAAGAATGACTCACTTGTAAAGTTTTGGGAGCTTTTCCAAATAAAATCATAATCTCTACAACAATACTTTTGTGTTTGAAAGCAGCTAAGATTTTGGGCATTTAATCGACTCTCAGAGGAAAATTTTTGCTCTTTGTAGGTGGTATTTTTAAAAATAATTTTGTTCAGACATTGTTTTCATGACTGAACTTATGATACTTTACTGTAGAACAGGTCCTTCTGGGATTCTCAACTGTTATGACCTCTCAAGAACTGTTCCACAACTGAGGGAGGTTTACATAGCACAGTTTGATTTTTCACTCCTTTTTTTTCTTTTTTTTTTTTTCCCTTTTATTCTGGATCACAAATATTGAAGCAAAATATAAAAAAATGAAAACAAACAAAAAACCCACCCTACCACAAAACAAAAAACCAAACCACAAAACAAACAAAACCCAACAAAACAAACGAACCATAAACCCAAAACAAAACAAAAAGCAGTGAGAGGCAAATGAGAAGGGTCTTTAGATCTCACTCGATGCCTCATACAATTTCATCTAATTACCCACAGCTAACTTTTGTAGGTTTTGTGGCATTTAGTTGTGACCTCCTTGAGATATAGTCAATTGAAGCATAATTGATGACATAACCCTTCTCCCACTTCCCTAATACTCCAGTTGCTGCAGGCCACCCTTTTGCAAATTGTGTAGTACAGCAGCAGATCAAATGATTATTGACAGAAGCAACGTTTGTAAGTCAAATCCATAGAATTTAAACATAATAAGAATCTAAGAAGGGTGGCTATTTTCAGGGATTACAGTCACTACTAATAATCATCTAAAGGAGATATTTAAGTTGTGTGATGTGAAATAAACAGAGACCTCTTATCAATGAGGGACAGTGGAAGGAAAGTTAATGGGGAAAATGATTCCCCATCTCTGTTGAAATGTTTCCTTGTCTCTAGCTGTGGAGTACCTGGGTTTCAAGAGCAGAAGCACTCGTTGTCTTCTCTTCTGTATGGCATATTTGTATTTCAAGAGAATCTTTGTTTCAGCTGCTTTATCCAGTCAATTTATCAATCCAAATTCACACCTGACATAAATCTTGAATTATGTTGAGTTTCACTAGATTTGCCTCACAGAATTCTCCTATCCTTTACTCTGAATCACTTCAATTATATTAGAAAAACTTAAATAGCCAATATTCAAACAAAAAGAAAACACTGGAAAATTAGGTATTAATTAATGAAACACTTCAGTGAAAGTGCTTGAATTTATTTTTCTAAATGGGTTTGTAACAAATCTGCTGACCGCTAGAAAGTCATATTAATTCAATTTTTCACCAGGAAAAAGCGAGCTTGAAATGCATGCCACCATAAATCACAGATTTTGTAATGACATGTCATGGTTTTGTTTGTTCTGGGAAACTAAGCTGGAATTTTTCCCTTCCCCCTGCCTACAGTATGAAAAGGATGTTGAATAGGCAGGTTGGCTGTGGTTTGGGCCATTAACTAACACAAAAGAAGTGGTTGGTAAAACCACATTCCGAGCTGATGGTCCTCAAGATCTTGTCTCCTGGGAAACAGGGGAGGAGTTCTTTGCTGCCTGAGCTGGGAGGAGGTCTGGGCGGCAGGAGCTAGGAGGAACTGTTTTGGGAGATTTTCCCCTCCTCTGCTCCCAATTTTTTTCCTGGCAGCAGTTCTTGTGCACATCAAAAGGAGAGGGAAAACTATACCACACGATTCAGCCAACAGGACAGAGTGAGTTCGCATTGGGAAGGACTTCTCCCCCCCCCCCCACTCCCCTTTCCCAGTGTGGGGGGAGGGAAGACCTCCATTTTTGGCTTCTCCAGCACACCCAGAAGTGTGTGTGGGGGGGGTCCCCCATTTGACGACCACGAGTGATTCAACATCGCCCCCTGCTGACTGTGGCTAGAATTGCACCAAAGGGGGCAATCTTTACTGTTAACCTTTTTTGTTTGTTTATTTGTTTGTTTTTGAAGGGGTTTATTTTTGGGTATAGGATTATTGTTTGGTTGTTTTACTTGTGGGGTTTTTTTTGTCGTTTCTGCCAATACACATATATCTGTTAATAAAGGGCTGTTATTCTTCCGTTTTCCACATTTTTTCTCAGCTGGAGCCTCTTAGTTGTGGATTTACAATTGCTTAGAGTGAGGAGTTTGGGTCTTCCTCATAACTCATCCTCAGCAAAATACTTGTCTCATTTAAACTGAGACATGACACTAAACTGTCATTAGACTAAAATATTAGTATAATTCCGGCGTGTTGGAAAAAAAATGTTTTGTGGTATGTAAGCTTACCTTTGAACCTTCTTAGAAGGTTACTGTCAGTATGCTTCTAGGTTATAAAATAAAACATAGCGGGCTACCAAGTGCAAAAAGACTCAGAACTGCTTATATTTTGAGTGCAATTTTCCTAGAGTTATTTATAACACATAGAAAATATTCTTTTTCTTTTAGTATTAAAAATTATTTTATATGAAAAAACCCCAGCAACTTTCTGCTTAGTGATTTCAATGATTTACTCTCAAAATATAGTTTGTGCAGCATTTTTTTTTCCTAGATGAGTATATTTGAGTTGCATCAAAAGATAAATCCTACCATTGGGGTGCTGATTTTATTTCCCAAAAATATTCCTATATTTTGCAGATATAAAAAAGGCAAAGTTTGTATTTAATATGCAATCTCATTTGTCTTTGCATGCATTTTAACAGCTCAGTGAAACTAGAGAACTCACTGATGAGCTTTGACCATAGCCACCAGCTTTCTTCCATTTCTAGTCATAGTCTTGATAAATTTTAGAATCCAAGGATGCCAGATCAAGAGCAAGACAGAGAGATGGAGTAAAAGCCTCACATTATTTATGCCGGGGGTAAAAGGCACATGTGGGAGTAATCAGAAGGCAATCAAAAGCATTTTATTTTCAACTTAAAATGTTGCTTTACATAATTTGTTGCAATATTTATAGGCTAATGTTTAACTTATATAGAAAATCCCAGTAGTCTGATATAATACATAAAATAATACTCTGTCAGATGATTTTCAACTATGTGTCAGTTTTTTGGCAGGCAATTTTAATTAAAAATACAATAAGCATATCTTGTATTTCATGGACATTTATTGTCAGTAATTGTTATGAAAGGATGAATATATGAAAAAATTTAAATAAAAAATTCTTCTCTTGAGTATAAAAATAACATATTTAGAAAAAAAAAAGGTTCTTTTGCATTAGATTAGTTTTCTAACAAGTACTTTCTTATCTCAAAATATTTATATATCAGATACTAAGGCTGTTAATCAGGTATATAAGACTGCAGAATTAAATTTAGAGATTTATGTCCTTTTGCCAAAATAACAAGATCCAAAAAATACATTTGAATTTCAAATGTCTCTAAGGTTCCTTTCTGGTTTGAGGAATTATATACACAAACAAGACAAACAAGTTCATCAGGAAAAGATAACTTCGGCACTGACTTGCGTTAAAAAGGAACTTGTACTCTGAAACACTCTCTATTTGTTTTTTAAATTTTCATTCTGGTGATTTGCCCTTTCCTTTGAAGAGAGGTAATGAAAGAGTCTCCACTTACATGCTGTCAGGTCGCTGAGGACAGTGATGGGCATGACTGTCCTTCTCCACCCCATCTGAGGTCTTCCCCAACCCCCACACAGCCCAGAACTCATTTCAGCCCCCCAAGGCTTTAAGTAATGGAAGTGTTGGGGTGAAAATATGCATCTTTCCCCAGGGACCTCAAGACTACTGCGGGGAGGGTGCATTACTCAGATGTCACCACACTTCACATGGGGTAGCCCAGCCACAACTTTTCACATCAGTGGAATGTCTTTCTCTCCCAAAGAAAATTCTGACTTGCAGAAAGCTGGGCGTGTACATCAGCATTTGTCTCCACATATACATCCTGTTTGCCTCAGAAGTGATTTCCAAATCCACATCATGATTTCCTGTTTTGATCCTTTTCAAAAACTACTTTATGGTATTCAATAGGAAAATTAACTGTCTTTGCAGCACCATATTATGCAATTAGCAGTTGCCTACATACTGAGAGCCATTTATAAAACCTTCTATCTTTCAATCTGCAAAGAGAAAATGCTTTTGCAGGAAAATTCAGTGCATGTCAAATAGCTGGCTGAAATAACAGGGAGAGAATAAAATGTACAGTATGCAAAACACAATCAACCATTTCTATGAAATGCTGGATTTTAATTACTATTACTAATTATAATACTGCTACATTACTCTCACATCACAGATATACACTGGGCTATTGTGGATTAAGATAAAGTGCTATGAAGAAAAATCAGCAAAAATAGGACACCAGCTCATGTTTATAGAGAGGAATAGAAAACATTTCCCTAAAGATCTGAGCCTCAGCTTCTGACATCCTCTTAAATGCCACGGTTTTATCTGAGTGACTAGTTCCATATACAGTGACATACTAGTTCTTCAAGATATGTAGCAGTCAGGTGAATAAATAACCATGTGATAAATCACTGTTTACTTAATAGCAGTGTATTTGAACTGCACTATGAAACATGGTTTATCATACCATCACATTACTCACTCTTCCCCCAGATCAATAACTTAAAATTACTGATATATTTTATACATTAATTTTGTTTCAATAAGGTCCATTCTTTGATATATAGTAGCAATCTTTACTAAAACAAGAATATTGCTGCAATAGATAATCTCTTTAGAATGAATAGAAATCACTGTTACACAGAACAAAATATTTCTTTCCCCTGATTTTTACAAACATTGTCTTTGCTGTGTTTTCTTATGTCCTACAGCCTTCCTCTATTTGGAAATAAAATTTTTGATTTTAGAAATTGTTTACATATTTAGAAATGTCACGTTTTTGCTTGTACTCTCTCATCAGTCTTTAATATACACTCTATGTTAGACTCATTCTAATAGGATTAATATAAGTTTCTTCAGTGAATTTTTTGTCAGGTACCTTAATTTCATTACAGAATAATATAGATTATTATAGCTATGAATTTCATAGTTTGGAATTTAGTCTTCAGGACTTTGCTAATTCAAGCAAAATTACTGTATGCCTACTTTTTAGATGTTAGGCCAGTGGAATTTTTAAACTCAAGTTATCTAGCCTCTATAAAAAAATAAATTAGGTTTGGTTTTTACCACTAAAGGCCTATTTCTATGTAAGGAAAGCAAACTCTTTTCCAGCTCTTCTAGGTAGCTGAAAGTTTATTTAAGCAGATCAGTGAAGTACTGCAGGAAGTCAAATTGCTTTAGAGGAGGAGACAATAATGTTGAAACATGAAACATATGGAATATAATTATATCTTCAGAGTGACTCTTGTACATACAAATGTCTTGCTATTGGCAAAAAATATTTCTGTATAATTTCTTCCTCTGTAGAGATGGAGAATCATTTTCTAAAGTCTCGTCATCTGGTAAGTGAATCCGGACAGGCTTTGGAATTCATCATTTTCATCTATATACAATTCTTTGATAAGAAGACTGATGAAATCATAAGAAGTCTGTCACCATTTTGTGGTCTTACAGTGTAACAATTTTAATTTGATTTTGGAGTACAGAAACAGAGGACTGTGGAGCACATGTCATGAACTGGTATCAGAGCTAGCTACAAAACCTTTTCTTCCGAGTGCTTGTTCAGTGCAGCTACCATTACGGCACAGGGGTTTAGGCATGTTTAGTAGAATTAACATAATATAATTTTTGTAGGATCTTCCATTTTAATTTTCAGAACTAAAAATTACTCAGGGTGTGAACTGAAACTAACTTTCTTATTTAGAGCTCTTAACAAAGTACTCCTAATAAAGGAAAGTATAACACTGTGAAATGTTCCCAGCAGTGGGTCTGCACAGTTCTACAGGTTTTGCTTTCTCTGTAAATTTGTTTTAAACCAGTTATGCAGGATTTTTTAAGGACAGAAAGTCCACCAACACTGGACTAGATTGCGTTATTTAAAGCACACCCCCATGGTCCCACAAAAACCCAGAGCTGCTGAACACAGTGTGCATAGTCCAATACTTTGCCAATCTCATAGCTCTTTCTCTGCAGGATTTAGGGATTTTTTTTTGCTATAGATAACTTCACTTGCAAGAAATCTGCCTAGAACAAGTCCACAATTCTACAATCTTGATTTCTCATCCTGTATACCTCATTACTACTATCTGTTCCCCATTAATAGACATGAGAGAGTCTCTCCTTGAAGAACAAAACTTGTAATGTGGGTGGCTGTGTTGCAGACTGAACATACCAGAGGAGTGAAGGAAGGTTATGCCCTTAGCCTAAGGTGAGTGAAACAGACATTACATGAGAGTGACTTCAGAGGTTCAATGTTTTACTTGAAAAAGATTCTGGATGTCAGTGGTTGGATGTACAATTTATTATGATTTTTCCTCCCTATAAAAGTAAACTTCTTTTTTTCCTAGCTGTCATTTCAGCAAACATAGTCTGTGGTCAGATTTTTTTCTTCTCATACCATCTGTCAGGCATACAAGACCACAATCTCCGCTTACTGAAGTTTTCTAACAGTCCAGTGTTATTTGATAATTTCTTATTTATGCTACTGGAGTGTTACACTACACTTGGAGACCCTCTAGGCTAAATGGTGACCCCATGTGTTTTTTTGCAGGCTAGCTATTGATATCAGCCTCCAGTGAGACTTCTCTACTGTAATCAAGGCTACCCTTTGGACTGCAAAATTTCCACTGCTGGTGTTTATCTGTAACCAGGAAAAACCTTAAATTGTCTCTAGAATCATAAGGGCAATTTAGTTCTTGCAACTGACACTCACAAGGGAAAGAAAAAAAAAAAAAAGAAACAAAAAAAGAAGGAAAGGAAAAGGAAAACTGAGAAAATGTGATCATGAAAGACTGAAGTCACTGAGAAAGAACCCCAAGATGTAGGTTTTATAGTCACATTAAAGACCAGAACACTGTCTTAAGGGAACAGTTAATAACCAAGCTGTCTTATAGGAATGAGGAAAGATATTTTCCTTTTTGAGCTTGATTTTCTGTGACTAGCCTAATATTTCTTTTCTACAGTTCTTTTCCTATTGCAAATTCTATTTCCAGTTAAAACTGGGAAAATAAAACTGTAAGAAAGGAATAAAGAGAAATATTGAATCAAGAAGGTTTTCACATAGCTTAATTGATATTTAATTACTGATATTCTATATATATTATGGTGCTTTTAAAGAAATAGCTTGTGATGCCCTTCGTTGACCAGTAGAGTTAGAAAGAATGCAACCAGTATTATTCATGAAGATGGGGAGGAAGGAGTTTTTTGTCCTCCTCTCTGTGAGTGTTTGGGTCTTCAGAGTGTTCCTGAGCTGTATTAGATCAAGTTGTGTCTCTACAGTCCTTTAATCAAAACCAAGGCAAATTACTGTGACTTGACCCTATCTCTTCCTGGACATATCGAAGCAGTACAAGGATGCTTGAAACTGTGCTAACCAAGCAACATTTGCATCTATTGAGATTGTCATAAGCAGCTGATAGTATCCATCAGCACTCAGATCACAGGTTTGTTATTGAAAAATATCTGCATGTCCTCTCTACTGATGTGATCAGGGGGCCTCAACAGGAACAACGTTTTAGTTTGTAAATGTGTAGTTGAAACTTCCAACACAGTAATGCAAAAAGTAAGTATTTCATTAAAAAAAAAAAAAGAAAACAGCAGGTAGAAAAAAGTAGTGAGTCCTCTAAAGGTGGCTGTATGTAGTATCCAGATAGTGCTGTGCCTGCTGTTATTATAATAGAATGACTTTTTCCACTGCAAAAACACAGCCATCACAACCATTAGTAAAGCACTAATGAATAGCCTTCTATTCGAACAACAACAGCAAAGCAGGAATCTCATGACTCCTTCTTCCCTTTCACTTCACTCAATGTGAACTCTAAAACCTCCTTGAAAACAGGACATTTTGGTGAGAGAATCATTCCTGCTACAAAATTTTCAATTTGCTGGCTTTTATTTTGTTGGTTTTTTTTTTTTTTCACTATGCATATGCTTAACACATCTGAGCACAAGTTGCTTTTTGTGTTATTTTTGTGCCCAGGAGCCAGGTCTCAGGTAAAGGACTCACTGAGTAACCTAACATGCAGCTGTGAAGATATATGCTCCTGCCTGATCTTGTCCTGCCATTTCTGACTAATATCCTGATTCTCTTCTGTCAGACTTTTCAGTTCTTGAGGGGTATGAACCCTCAATATCTGATATTAGATATCTGCTCAAAAGTGGTAATCACTTGAAATGCTGCATTATTCAGACTCTTGGTTTTATTTCATAGGACAGAAAACCCTCTGTAGCTCAGATTTTAGACATAGAGGTCATACTCTACCTTCAGTTTATAGAAGTAGGGTAGCATACTTAGTTCGCACAAAGTCTTGTCAGCCAGAAATTTTTTTGTATTTAGCTGTGTATAGAAAAAGATATTCCCTAATACCTAGATACTGTGTAAAAAAAGGTTAGAGAAGAAGTCTTTCTCCCTTTTGAATTCTCATTGTTGATAAAGAAGAGTCTGTAGTAAAACATCAGTGTTACATGAGCTGACTGCAGGATCTGAGATTTTCTTCAAAAATGCTTATTCTGTTAATGAGATATTTCTTAAGTTGAAAAATTAACCATCAAAGTCTGCTTATGTAAGCATATCCTTTCACTTTACAAAGAAAATAAGAGTTGAGAATGAAAAGAATATTTTCCAGGGCTAAGAAGTGATTTAAGAACCTAAGATATGCTTGCACTGTAGTTAGGTAACTATTTCAGGAAACCCACCACTTGTAACAGCCTGTTCATCTCTGTCCAAATGTTGAGCTGCTGCCAAAAGGAGTACAGCTGATCATGCAGGAGCAGCCTTGCCTACGCTTCAAACGTGGAAATGTCATGTTATCTATGGAAAGCTTCCAGAGCATAGTTTAATAATTGGTTTCCTGGATGTAAACTATTTATTCCTGCTAAAATGTTTCAGACATCAACTGTGTAAAATAGTACATACACTGTTTGACCCATTAGAATGGATTCAGAAACAATCTGTACACTTAATCATCCAAATAGATGGTTAAAATGTCAGAGACATCAAATCAGATGAGATCACAGGTTTTCATATGGGTCAGTGAAAATTCTGAACCTTTTTATTTATTGTTAAGCATTTGTATATATATTCAGTCCAAATCTTCATATATGTTTTAGCACTAAAATCCTAATAATTTGAATGAGACTCAAGAGCCTAACTACTTGTGAGAGAACTGTCCGATTTGCTTTTGAAAACAAATCTTAAACTCTTGCAGCTTGATATAATATATATTATATATACTGGGAGGTACTCTTCTTATTGTTAGCCAAACAGGAAGGTGTGCTATAACATATACATGAAGATTTGAAAATATTCTGAAGCTCAGTGGAAGACATTCAATTGTTAACAGCTCAATTACATCAATTCCTGCATGTTATTGATGCTGCGTTCTCTCCATCAGCTTTTTATCTCATTCACACACACACACAAAAACCCAGTTATGAGCTAGCACAAGTGATATCAGAAGTCACTAGTCTAGACTAGTGTTTTTTAATTTGCCTATAAATTAGGCTGTGAAATGGACTTAAAAATTTTTGACTAAAAACACTAAAGAATGTTTCCAGAAGGAGACAACTGTGCTAAGCTTCCTTCCACAGAAAAGTTTTATAAGTAGGTCATAAACCCCTGAAATTAAGTCAGAAATGCTGACAGACCCCAAACTTTTAGATGCTCTGTAAGCTCCAGTCTAATCATGTTCTCCCAGAGGGGTAAAATCTTTTTCTTGAGACTAAATTGTAGACTGTAAAATTGTTGTTCTGTCATGTAGACCTCTGAGTATACAGTAATGTACAACAAAAAAAGAAATGTGTTGTTACTATAGCAACTAAAAGTCAAAAATATATCTGAAAATGTCTTTTTCTTCTAAATTTTTCCTATGAAACATTTCCAAGTTTAAACAAATTTTGTTATACAATATAGTTTTCATTTATTAAGCATAGGTGAGAGCAACTCTGAAGCTACACAGGAATTACTGGAGGTAAACAGGTATCAAGTAATAAGAAATTTGTTCCCAGTGGACCCTACATATGCTAGGGCATGGGAAAAAAATGACCTAGAATTGCACATCTAAAATTTTTATCTTAGAAGCTGTATGTGTGTGTATATATGAACAAATTATTTTATATAATCCTCTTCTAAGAAAGGATTAATAGTTTGTTGGTTTTTTTTTTAATTTTTCAAAATGATATAATGATCGTTATGAACTTTATATGAAATGCTGTTTATGTTTAGCAGAAGGCTTTGACAGAAAACATTTGTGGTTTTTGCAAATAGTTTGTAGATCAGGTATGGAATTTCTCAGGTGTGGAATTTCTCAGTTGGGGAATTTCACTTTTAAGTGTTCTCATTTCACAAGGAAAAACTGCATAAAATAGATCACAGTTAAAAATTATTTTTGTGCATTGCATACTATGAACTGTATATTATAAACCCAAGGTCTTTAAACATCCGTTTCTCTTTGTTTCATGTAAAATAAAGCTAGAATAGAGAATCCTGTTGTGGTGTTGAAGAGTAATTAGAAAGTAACAAGAAACACAAAAGGTCACTGAGGCTGCCTTGCAGTAGAAGTGATAATTTGTCTCTGATACACTGATTGCTGCTCCAGTACAGCTGAAATACCATGGAAGTTTGTTTTGTGCTACACTGGAAAAGGGCACACTTGGGAAAAAAAAAAAAAAAAGACCACCAAAAAACCTTCAGACCTATAGTGGATCTTCTTGAAGGCTTATTAACAAACTGTAACTTGGAGCTTTTAACTGTGAAATCTCTGTTATGTTCCAGTCTTATGGATTTTCAAGCTTGTTTGCATGTGTATATGTATATTGTTTTGTTTTCCTTGCCAGTTTCAATTCACTGACTTTTGCACCATAGTGTTTCATATTATAATGAAAAATATTATTCTTTTTACCCATTTACCAGCCACACAGACTATACATCTGTGGTTGATGCCCATTTCTTTGATGAGGTACCTACGATAAAATGGAGGTTCCTTGGTCTCAGCTTGCATTAACAGCAAATGATGGACTAGCAGAGGCACCTTGTAGTGAAAGAGTGAGAAGGCAATCAGCTTTGCAAAAATATAGTTAACAGCTTCAGATTATTTCAGCCAAAGAATCAACTTAATACATTAAAATTCATCCCATATTTTCAATGCAAACAACTGTTTGTTTTAAAAAGTTTTTGTGAACCAGATCTGTTGCATGTAAATAAGCTTGTTAGTCAGAATTATTTGGTCTCTCTTTTAGGTTAAGTTATCCCTAGCCTCAAATGCACAAGGAGGACTTTAATTTCTTTGTAGGACCTAATAAACAACATCAGAAATCCCACTTTCTTTTCCATGGCCACTGAAAAGTTTAGCCCTTAAAATATTGTCCTGGTTTTGCCAGCTTTTATGTACTGTTTTCCATTCTCCATCCCTGTACATAAAACACTTCTGTAAGAATTCTTTATATCTTACATTATACTTTTATTCCAACTAGTACAATTCTTACTGTGTTTTCTTATCCCTTAAAGTAAGTGTTTGATTATTTGTGTTACATATTTACAGACATTTCCCCTTCAAAAAACCAAAACAAGCAAAACAAACACAGCCAAACACACAGACATGCTTGCACATGTACACCAAACAAAGAAAAAAAGCAAAGAAATCTCCAAAGCCCACTTTTTTCTTTCCTTCTGCAGAGCTGCAGGAAGTCCCAAGTCAGGTAGTAGCAACATGTAGCTCTGTTCCTAATGCTGTGTATATGAACTTCAGTTCCAATCTTGCAACAACCCCATGCTAATATTAGAGAGCAATTTCCCTTATTTGCAGTCAATACAGATTCATTACGCGCGTTGTGGAATATTCAAGAGAGAAAACAAGACTTAACTACTGCAGAGCATGGGAAGAACTAACTTAAATGTGCAGTTTGGCCCAAGACAATTAAAACTTGTGATTTCACAGTCTGCTTAACATCTCCCTTAATCCTGTTTACTCATTTCTTTAAGAATTCAATTCTCCTTTCATTCTCTTATGTTCATATTATCTACTTTATTTACTTTTCTCCCTTAAGGCACAATAGTCTACCTTAAAAAACACTGACTAAGAAAGTATAAGTAGTATGCTATTAGATAAGATAGATACCCAGAAAATGAAGGAATTATTGCAAATATATAGTAATCCAAACATATTCCTATTGCTATTTCATGTTTTGCAGTGAAAAGTAATGAAGGTAATCCTGATTCTTGTCTGTGTGTTGGAATCCCTATAAAACACTTTGGGCAAAGTTTCTAATATAAAAAAAATGCTAAAATACAGAAAATATAAAAACACTAAGGAATACCCTATCATTAATAAATTAGTTATTTTTGCAAACAAAACCAAAAAACTTAAATAAAGAAGTCATTTAAGATAAAAACAAGCTGAGGAAAGTAAACCCATATAATATTAATTATAATTAATCTTCAGACTATTTTAAGAGTTATATAATTTATAAAGCATGTTATATACAGATCATATATTAATCAAATTAAATATTATTAATTTCTAGATATCATAAATAATAATACTACATAACAATTGTATGTTAGACTTGCAGAACATTTCCTGAAAGCTGAGTGTAGCAAGCTTGCCATCTACTGATCAACAGAAAAGATCTTTACATTTATGATATTTGTTTACCATAATTTTTACTTTGAAACTCTCTTTATATGATGAACCAGTGCTTGTATATTTAAATCAATCTGTTTCTAGTACCCTACAGGTGAATATAAAGCCTCAAAAGTATTGTGCTAGTGATGAGTTCCTGAAGTACTACTTATACCCCTTGAGGAATTTTTCACTGAAAGACATAATTTTATTCAGTATTTGGGGAACTCATTTGGCTTCTCTCAAAAAGTATATTTCTCATTCACAGATGTTCTGATAAAGTGAAAACATTATTTTATGAATAATATGGCAAAAGTAAATAAATATTCTTACTTCTTTCAATTCTTTCCATTTCGCAAAGAGAAATTCTCTTGTCCCGTGCCATCTGCCAGTTTTGCCCTCCATCAAACCTTGTCAGTGCTCAGTGGGAAACTGCAGAAAATCCATATGTCTGGTGTACTTTTGTTGCCCTCGTGTTCCACTCAGATGGGTTTAGACATGGAAGTTAAAATCCACAGTTATGTCACGTGTACAACAAAGAAAAGTCTTTACTCTTTTGTGAGCATTTGTCTTAGGGGTTAGGGTCCCATATTATCATCACTTACTGTATTATCTTTCACTTCACCACCATCAATTTATTTAATTCAATGTAGAATTATAACAATATGGATAATAAAATATGAAAAAGGGTATTCTATGACTAAGAGCTAAACAGTAATTTTTAAAAAAAAAATCTTTATCTTTATTTGAAATTTTGTGGACCTGTATTTAGCAAACAATATCTTTAGAATGATTGAGAACATAAACCTCTGAAATTTATAAACCAGAGCAAGATTGAGAGCAAAGAATATGTTCTTTCCAAGAACACAAGAAAGTTCATCTTCCAGCCATACCAATTTAGACTCAGTGGCAGGTTATTTTTCCACACAGCTGCCATGTAGATCACATGGCTGGACCTTTTCTCTTTTTGATATTTGTCTTGCTTCCCTGAGGGATAATATTCTCCTGTAATTCCTTTATTTAAAGTCTGATTCTAATTTCAATTGTACTGGCATAAATCAGGAATGGTTTCACTGGTGTTAATGGATTTAAAATTACCTCTGTTAATTCCAAATTGATTTAATGTGTTTTGTTGCAGAACCTCCTCTAAATAGGACTAGGAATTTTAGATTGCATAGGACTATAACCTAAAGGCAGAAACTCCCAGAGCCAGCATGATTTGTAGAGACTAAGGTATTTCAAGAGATTTGTCTGCAGAAATCAATGAACTTTGTGAAATAAATTTCCTACTTGACATTCAAAATCTCTACCAGAATTATCCTACATGACTTTGTTCATCTAGCAAGTTAAAAACCTATCCTCAGGAAGGGATAGGAGGAAATCTACAAGGTTTGGCATATTTTGGTTGTTAGTTTTTATTTTGGTTTGGGTTTTTTTTGTTTGGTAGTGTTTTTTTTTTTTTAGGGCTAAATTTCTGTGTCTTTCAGAAGGTGGCCTGAAAGTACTCTGCACTTCTGGGACCAGATAGGTCAATCTCTATTCTGGGAAAGCTCCAAGTCTGATGGGAAAAATAAGTAAGCCATCCTGCATATCAGTAGGATTACATCACAGCATAAAAGTACCCCAGATGCATTTCACCTGTTTACAAACACCCTGGCTCATCTGCCTCATCCACACTTCAGCAAATGCCAGAGAAGAGGCACATACAGCATAGCTCTTCAACCTCTACTTTGCTTTCCCCAGGATCCAGTTGGCCCCATGGTGCTGCTGCCACCCTTGGTAAAGCCTTGATCCTAGAAAGCTGCCTCCGAAGCATCTGGAAAGGATCCATAAGATGGGCAGTTCGCAAGTGAAGTTGATCTTGTTTGATGGGACAATAGCACTGTTATGTATACTATCAGCTATTCCACACCTTGGGGACTTTTTGAAGGAATTGTTTAGTTCACCACAAAAGAGAGCTTGGAACAAATTAAACTACATTAAGTACGAATAACTGGAGCTGATGACCTCTATGTAAAATGAGAATAAACTAGGAGACAATCCTTTAAAAAAATCTAAGATCATATCTACGTTTCTGTGGCACCAGATTCAAAAGGAAATTAATAAAGGAACATAGACTTACTATTTTCTTCTCTGCTTCTAACCAAACTGAAAGGAGGGATTTACACATTAGATATCGAAACCGTATGGCATGATCAGAAAATACTGTACAATCAAAATAATAAGGCTGTACATATTGGGAGAAACACAAATAAACACAGTTTTCTACATATTTTAAAATATAGAAGGGTGAATTTCTTTCAGTGTCAAAGTTAATTTTAAATAAACAGAATTTGATATTCAAACATACTTAAGCTCAGGTAGCAGAATCAGGGAAACTGAGAAAATATTACAGATATATTTGATCTTTGAAAAGAAGCTGATTAAAAAGGGTCAACTTCATTTTTGTAAGAAAACATTAAAGCTTTAAAATATGACAGCTAAGATGGAGAATAGCACAATGATAATTAAGTAGTAGTTTCTAGTTATTTCTGCAAAGTTTAAATAGAAGATTAGGTAAATATGGGATCTTGTACTTTAGCAAAATTGCTCTAAAGTAAACTTTGATATTGATTAGCATTATAATTCCAAATATGACATTTCAGTAATACTTATGAGAGCATATTTAATTACAGTACTTACATAGATATAGCTTCTTTAAGCTCCACTTATGCTAAAACACTACATACAGATCTGAAAAATTGAATCTAAGCAAACTACTACTTTTTGTCCTAGCTCAAGTCCAACTTGAAATATGAAAAAACTAGGAACAGCTTACTTAATTAGTCTTTTGTCTCAAATGAATTTGATGAAGCATCTCCTTAATGTTACAAACTTAGCCAAGGTCAAATTACTTTGAGTTTGAGGGAGAAAGGGGCTCAGGCAGCAACAATTCATTTTGCTGGACTTTCTTAAGTGTTATTGCACCGCAAATCTCAATGTCAAATTCATTAAACTATGTCTTCAAATAGACTCTTCCTATTTGATTATAACCCCTTTTTTTCTTCCCTATAAATTTGCTTCCTAAACTTTGACAACTGATACATTAAGAGTAACTGTAGCTCAACTGGAGTGATTAGATTGAAGAAGTCAATATTACTGTTTTAACCATGATTTTTGAAGCAATTAGCATTCTGCATGGTTTTATTTTTACACATGTAATTTCAAAGTCTCAAGCAGCTGGTAGTATTATTCTTGTGCCATACTTCTTTCCTGCTGTTCAGTGAGAAACATGAATATGTGACTCTCTCCTTGCCTGTACAGTCTTATTCCCTGTGCCAAGTCTAGAAATTTACATCAGAACTACTCTGGTTTTTCAAACATAACATGTGTTCACTTATTCAGTATAGTGGACTAAATCCAGCACTATGTTTTCCTGACTTTACCTGTCTGTAATTCATACAGGAATTACACTGAAGAAAGCCACAGAGTAAACAAGCGGTAACTCAAAATCATTTTATTTTTAAAAAGAATAGCAGTAAGCAATCATGTCATGAATCACTGCAAGAAGTAGTTAAAATTGATGGGTCTTATGAAAAACATAAATTTTTAGGACTAGCTTAAGACCAATAGCTAAATAAAACAAGGGTGAGTGACAGATGTTAACCCATTCCCAAGGTGTTCTGCTGCTTATATTGGTACAGCAATTGAAAATAACTCACACCATTCCTAGACCACGAAGTGTAGACCATGAGTTTTTTACAGCTCCTGTAAGTTATATCTGCTACTTCTAATCCAAAATATATACCATATTAGTTTTCCCTTTCTCTTTGTTTTTTACCAAAGTTTTCTATCATAAAAGCACTTATACATGAATTATTGAATTATTTACAGCTTCAGGTCCCTTAATTAAAGCACTTAATTAATTAATCCATTATGACATGCAATTAAGTTACTATCATATACTTAAATAAGACTAAAAATCTTTGATAAACATTAGATACTCAATAAAAGTGACTCCAAATGCTGAGCAAAGATGGATTTGCATTGGATATTTTTATGTAATTGTAAATTTTTCTTTTAAAAATTCTTTGGGAAATTCAGCACAAAATTTTGCCTTTCTGCAAAACTGGAACCAAATTTTTTTTTTTTTAATTATTAACAGCTCTAAAATGTTGATATTTCGTTACCAGTAAATTATCTATCACTCAAAGGAAAAATGCTACAGTAAACCTGTATACTATGTGTCCAATTTTGTTGCTTTTCTGCCAAATCAGAAGTGCATTCTTTTAATTATAAAAACCACATATGATATGTCTTCAGAACTACATTTTCTTTTATTTAAGGTTGTAATATAATATTAGAGCACAGCAATTCCTGACTTATGAGTGTACTTGATGCCTTCTTGCTTAACTGTGAGGAGCACCATGAAAAAACAGATTATAAGAGCAATGTCTCACCAAGGACTGATATGCTTTTGTCCTTAGTATGAAGTTGTAATGTACCAATAGCCAGGTTTTCTTCATTATCCAATAGTGCATAGATCACTTTCTCAGTCTGTACTTTATGCAATTTGTTTAATATTTACAAAAAATAGGCTTTTTGTGCCTTTTGGATGTGAAATAACTGTTTCACAATGCTAACTGAAGCTGAAAAGCTTTCTGATTAACATTGGGTAACTGTGCTGTTTATCTTAGATATGCAAATTTGTATGCTGTTTTTGGCGTAAAAGCCACTGGGTGAATACTTACCTGGAGAGTGAGTGTCTCTGGAGAGTCATTTTACTTTTCCTCATGAGCAGAAGTAGAGAGTAAACAGGCTGAATGGCAGAGGATAGTTGTTTTCCAAAGCACTGAAGTTTGTTGAGCCATAATTTACAGTGGATAGGGAAAGATCAAAGGACCAGCATCATAGGAAATAATTTATACTGCAAATGAGTTCAACAATTAATTTCTCAAAGCATTAAATATTGTCTTTTTTCCATATTCAAAAATTCTGTTGTAGAAGCCTATTTGTCCTCCAGCTGAGCATCTGTTTCAAAGTATATGGTTCCAACAATGTGTGTGTTCTTCTCTAATGAATAGAGAAACGAGAGGTTAAAACTTCAGTAGATTAGAATTTTGCCCTTGTCCCCTTATGGTTTGGAAAAATTTCCAGTTCCTCCCTCCCCATGAGAATAATCTCTGCTATTTTCCTTCCCACAGTCTTGTGAGTGATCCAAACCTCCCTTCCCCAGAAAATCTTCTCTACATGGTTCTGTGTGTATGCATGTGCTTAGAAGAATATTTGCATGCATCATTTATCAAGCTCAAATTTTAGGGTTGGATAGATCCCTCACCAACACCAGGTTAAGTTCCTGGTAGGTAAAGACAAGATTAAATTGCAGATATTTGGCATTTTCTTCTTTCCCACAGCTGTTTTTTCTGCCTCTGCCTTAAGTAGTTTCCCTCAGTTTCTCTTCAAATCTCCCCAAAAACTTTTCAGTTATATAACTATTATCCATAAATCCAAGTGTGACCATATTTGCAGTCATCTCAATTCTGATCCAGTTTTTCAGTGCAATCTTCTTGTCTCAGTAATTATTTCTAGTTAGATGTCATGCAGCTGTAGCATCTCATAGAAGAAGACCAACTAGAGGGAAATACTTACATAGTCAGCAGAGAAAAAAGGGGAACTGAAGTTCAGCTTTCCTAAGACGCTCCCTGACTTTTTGTATTAACTTGACACCACGTTTATTAAGCTAAAATAATTCAATTTGATAAGGCAGGCAATTTATGGGGACAAGTTTGGGATTTTTAGTGCTGTTTTTGGTACCAGTTCCAATTTTTCTTCAAAACCTAACAGAGAATAAAAAATTGATAAATATAGATATGGTCAATTGCTATGGGCTCACAGAAAAATCTGAGTGGAAGTAATGCTAAGTAATATAGTAAAAGGATTAACTAAATTCAAAATATAATTTAAATCCTTAAAACAAACAACATGACACATCAGTGAAGAAACACACTGAGGAATGTAGCCAGTAGTAATTATCTTCATTATACAGCAGAGAAAGTAAATCTAATCTCAAATATTTTACTGAAGTGAAATATGATTTTATTTGTTCTCTGTTTTATGCCATCCTTCCCCAGCTGGATATTCTGAGGTGTACATAGAGACTGACTGTGGTCATATAAATACAGTGAGGTTGATAACAGTGGTGAGCATACTAATATGCTTACACCAGAAGGTAGCATTGCCCTTCTTCCATATTAACAAAAAAAGGATCTTTCATAAACTCTGATTGACATAGATATTGTTTGTAAATGTAATTTTCAAAAGAGAAACATTTCATTGAATGTTACCCTTTAGAGGGCTTGTTAAAAGATTAGTGGTGAGAAATACTAGCATAAGAGTTCTATTTCCCTCCCTTGGAAGACCAACATCCTGCTACCCAGACACAAGACCACTCAGTTCTTAGCAATAAGATACATCAGAGTACTACACAGAAACACCTAAGTAAGAGTAGAACGAGACTGGCTTGGAAAAAATTACTTTTTTATTACTTCATGTGCACATATTTTCCAAGTTCTACAGAAATTCAAATATAAGAGAAAAGATATGGGATATTGTCGTGAGTTCACTAAAACCATCAAAGATATGTCATAGAGGATTCTTTTTGGTGCCCCTCTGCCCACTCCACCCCCTGCCCTGGTGAATTTTTCCTATAAAGTAGACTGTTCATTATTACACAGGAATATATTTTTTGTTCTGTTTCATCTTTCTTTCTCTCCTCCAGGCTGGAATATTTTTGTATCCATATACATAGATTCAGTAAAAATAATAGAAACTATTCTCCTCACAAAATAAATTACAGCCTTGTCATTTGGAATCACAACTGTATTAAAATTTTTTTAGCCTGTTTGGAGGGTGCATTTCCCTTCCTAGGCAAATTCTGTATGCACTAAAAAATCTGCATTCAAACAACCCCAGTTATGAGCAATTAGTTTGTGCTAAAATTACAGTTTACTGTAATTTAAGTTTGGCTACATTCCCTTTGGGCTGTCACTTAATTTGAATCTCATCCACAGTATCTCCCAACATTTTTAAAGGCAGTTCCCATGATTCATGAAGTCTGTCTGCATAGCTCCTGTCCTTTCATCAGAGATCCTATTGCCTCCCTCTCTATCAGCTGTGCTACAGACGCTGATAGCCAGCAAGGCAGGCTAGACTTGCCTGCCTCTGTCTCAGGATATTCAAGTATTTACTCCATCTCTCCAAAGCTGTTGATCCAGGAACACTGCACAGACATATGAGATAGTCATGTAAGGAATAAACACAGGCCTGACAGAACTAGTTGTTGGAAGGACTTGAGGGTTTTGGTTGACAAGAAGCTCAGCCTGACCCAGCAGTGTGTGCTCACAGCCCGGAAAGCCAACCGAATCCTGGGCTGTATCAAAAGCCGTGTGGCCAGCAGGTCAAAGGAGGTGATTCGTCCTTTCTACTGTGCTCTGGTGAGACTCCACCTGGTGACCTCCAGCTCTGAGGTCACCAACATAAGAAGGACATGGATGTCTTGGAACAAGTCCAGAGAAGGATCATGAAGATTATTAGAGTGCTGGAGCACCACTCCTATGGAGACAGGCTGAGTTTGGACTGTTCAGACTGGAGAAGAAAAGGCTCTGAGAATCCCTTAGGGCAACCTTCCAGTACCTGAAGAGGGCTGACAAGAGAGATGGAGAGGGACTGTTTATAATGGCATGTAGTGATAGGACAGTGGAGAATGGCCTTAAGCTGAAAGAGGGCAGGTTTAGTTGAGGTATAAAGCAGAAATCCTTTTCCTATTGGAGTGGTGAGACACTGAAATGGGTTGTCCAGAGAAGCTGTGGATGCTCCAGCTCTGGAATTGTTCAAAGCCAGGTTGAATGGGGCCCTGGGAAATCTGATATAGTGGATGGTGTCCCCTGCTTATGAGCTTAGAGAGGCTGGAAGTAGATGATTTTTTAAGTCTCTTCTAACCCAAACCATTCTATGACTCTATAAATCTTGTTTGTCCTCTCACTCCTAATATACTTTTATCTCCTAGGGTAGGTAGTCCTTACTATTTGGAATCAAAGTTTGTGTGCATATGCAAGTATACACAGAAAGGAAACGACATAGCCCATTTTTTTTTTGTTCATCTGAAAAATTCAAATGTTAAATAAACTTCATAATAACTTTTATTGGATTGCAATTCTTAGAACAAATCTCATGACTTTTACAGAAAAGCTCAAGCAATATGTTAAAGTGATTGTCCCAAGACTATTAGAAAAAAGCAAAAAGAAACCATAGAAAAATAAGAGACAGTTTTAGCTAAGGGCAGTTCTGGAAATGATTTAATTATTTTTAATATATTGATAACATGTCAACCCTTAGTTTACTGATGCTTAGAAGTAATTTTTTTACTGCTTTCTGCCTTTCCAAATAACATATTTGAGACACTTGATCTTGTAATTTCAGCTTCAAAACATGTGCTGACTTTCATCTTGTTGTGTATTTGGTCTCCCTGAGATGAAGATTTTAGTTATTTGCAATATTTGTATTCCAGAGCAAATGCTGTGTGTCCTGAGGCATTATTTCTCAGTAAGTGTCTCGATATAACCTACCTGATGGGAGGTGGAGACATAGTGGGGAATTTTTGTTGTAATTGTGAAGGGACAAGGGGTCAGTGCTGGGCCCAGTCCTTTTTAACATCTTTATCGATGATTTAGATGAGGGGATTGAGATCAGAAAATTTGCAGATGACACCAAGTTGGGAGGGAGGAGGCAGGAGGGCTCTGCAGAGGGACCTGGATAGGCTGGAGAGATGGGCTGACTCCAATGGAATGAAGTTCAACAAGGCCAAGTGCCGGGTCCTGCACTTTGACCACAACAACCCCCTGCAGCGCTACAGGCTGGGCACAGAGT
>JAYRBT010000114.1:94145577-94166756 GCA_036023395.1 Myiotriccus ornatus
CTCAGTTCCGCGCACACTGTAACTCACCTAAAAAATCCAATGCGCAGGCTGGAAGGTGCAAAGACCTTCCCCGGTTCCTCGTTCGCAGAGACTGGCCATTATTTTCTTGTAAGCATCTGCCTCCTTTTAGTCTTCTCTCAAATACTACATAGAGATCCTTGCCATTTATATATTGTTTGAAAGCAAATATTTTATAAGAATGCTATCTTCACTGATATGTTTTTTTCTTTTTCTTTCATCCTCCATCTTAGTGATGATTTAATACTTAGTCCTGAAGCAAAAGAACTTCAGTCATGAAATAGAAGAGTAAAGGTAAGTTGGAACAATCATACAGGTATGTGATTCTGTGAAAATTTTATCTTTATAAAGGAAGTAAGACTGATAAACAGAACACATTAAATATTAAATATTAATATTTTGTCTGCTGTATATACCAGTGGAAGAACCAAAAAAATAAACAGGTGAGGAAAACTGCACCTGAAACTGAAACAGCTGCCTACCAAACTAGAGCTTACAAGTATATACCAGCCTGGGTCTGATCAATTAGTAGCTGGGAATTTTGCAACTTGTTTTTGGCTCTATTAGAAAATTGTATTAATTTCTCTGTGAAGCAAAAAACTATCTGCTTACAGAAAGTAACCTTATCACTTTTGACCTTTCATTTTATGAAGGGAAAGAAATTTTTCTTTAGTCATCTCTTCTAAGAAAATCTCTCTATGCCCTGATCAACTTCTTTTTAAAAGCTACACGTTAAAATCAACCTCTTAACAGTTTGCTCCCAGACCTTACGCAGGATTGTGGTAGGCCCTCATCAGCCCCATAGACAGCACCACCATGCTTTCTTTTTTGGGAAAAGGAACCTCAAATTATTTGGTGAGTTTCAGAACTGCGTTGTAATATAGAATATTTATGTATGTAAATCAGAAGTACTTCTAAAGAATGGCAGGCATCTACTATCTGTTCCTAGATGTGTCATTTTATTTCCAGTAGTTTTCAGACCACAAGAAGTGTTGCATAGATACATTTCTCTTCAGAAATCAATGGCAGTGAATTAAATCAAGAGTTACCCTCTTTCTGTCCATAAAATTTCTCTAGAGAAATTTGCTGTCTACTAGGACCTTACATTTGTGACATCTCTGAGAGGCTTCCAAGCCTGGTGAACCCTATCATCTGCTCCTACTACTCTATGTAGAAGTAACTTAGAATAATTAAGAGACTATATGTCCTCATCAGAGACTGAAACAGTTAATGATTTACACATTCTAGGATCGCCAGGGGACTTTTGCAGGCTGGGAAAAGGCAGCTATTGGCCCACCAAAGCCCATTCCCCCCTGCCAATCCTGAAAGGCAGGTAAAACTCTTTTACCATGCCCCTCCTCACAGGAACTCTACGCAGGCCCGGGAGATGTTGGAGGTTCATGGCATGGCCCATGACACTATCCGTGGATATAATAATTCATAACTTCTTTGAGTGTGTGGGCTTCCCTACCCCACACCCAACAGATCAAGACCACCACTTCAACTGACAGACATGGAAGCTGCAACTACCAAGTTTCATCTCTGGACCCTACTCTCATCTTTTCTTTCCCTACTCACCCTTATCTTGTCTTTTCCTTTCTCTCCCTTATGCATTTTCCCTAAAGGTTATCTTTATACCCTGTTGCTATAGATGATAGATATAGATGATAACACCCAAAATGGCAACATACCTGTTTACCTTTGAAACAAAATTGTTCTAAAATAAACGCTACGTACATATGTTTTCAAAGACCGATTATTCAGTGTCATTTCACTCTAATCCACCCTAAGGGATTCATTAATAAGAACCTGGTTTACACCCCCCTTTCTGGGGTGGGTCATAACATTCCTTCAGAGCATATGGTAAAAGGATATGAAGCACAGGTGTTTTTCTTCTCTGTCCTCCCATTCAGAGGAATGGGACCTGGAAGGAGTAGACTAACTGAACAGGTGAATGAGAGGACTGCAGGCAGGTGCCATACTTAAGATTTTAGCTTCTATGACCATGGATCTAAATTTGAGAAGGTGGGTTGACAGAATTCTCCTGACCAAGTGGGTCAAGAAGGTGTTCACCAACAAGCTGGACAGACTTATAAGGACAATTTTAAACTAGATTTACTAGGACAAGAAAATAGAGTTTTGAGTAACAGAGAAGACATAGGGATTGCTAATATATTAGGAACCACCAGGGAAACACCTATCAAATGCTTCAAAGGAATTAGAGCATATTCCTCTAAAAATATGACATGGTTAATTTGCAGTTCACAGCAAGCTCAGTGGTGCAATTGGTTCCCTAGAGGGAATGGATTTCATGCATAGAGAACTTGACAGATTATGGGGCCATGTGAAATTCATGAAATTCAACAGGGTCAAGTGCAATGTCTTGCACATGAGTTGGAGTAATCCCTAATAACAGTACAGACTGGAGGATTTATTAATAGAGAAGAGTCCTGCAGAGAAGAACTTGGATATACTGAAGGATGAAAAATTGGACATGACCCAGTACTGTGTGCTTCCAGCACAGAAAGCCAGCCAATCATCTCCACCCATTAAACGAAGCATGGTCCAGAGTTTGAGGGAGGTGATTCTGCTGCTCTAACTACTCTCATAAGATCTCATCTGTAGTACTGAATTCAGCTCTGAGGTCCCCAGCACAAGAAAAACATGGAGTTATTAGAGCAGTCCAGAGGACAGTTACAAAAATGATCACTGGGCTGGAACACCTCTTCTCTGATACCTTGGAGTTTTGATTTTTTAATTTTTGTAGATCTTAGAAGTAGTTATGTAGTAAATGTAGATTTTAGAGTAGCAGTATATTATCCCTTTACCCTTTAACACACCAGCAAACCCTGTTACCCATTCCCATATCAATTCCCATAAATTCCTCTAGCCTGTTTTGTCTCTTTTTCAAGGTAGAATGGTAGAGAACACCCTAACCCTACGGAAGAATGTACAGCCATAGACTCAACAACCTTCAGGCCTAGGACTCTGGAAAGCCTCCAAGAACATTACATGCTCTGAAGAAAATGAAGATGAAGAAGAGTGGGTCCCAAAACACCCCCAGACCCAATTCCCGAGAGGCGTGTCGGGGGGCAGAGCTGGGGGCGTGGCCAGACGCGATTGGGTGAAAATCATTATAAAAACTGAAAACACCGGTATTTGGGGTGGGCGGTGGTAATTGTTCCTAGAAGCCTGGGGATTCATTAAAGCCTTTTGCATCCTTATCTTATCTCCTACCTAATTTGGCTTGGAGTCTTTCTTTTCCCCACAGCCATTTAGGTAACACCTCTGAGAACAGGCTGAGAGACATGTTGGTTGTTCAACACAAAGAAAAGAAGGACCTAGGAAGACCTTATTATGGCCTCACAATACTTAAAATGAGCTTATAAGAAAGATGGAGAAAGATTTTTTGCCATTGGCTGTAGTGAAAGAACAAGGAGCAATGATTTTAAACCGAGTGTAGTTTTAAAATGGGCATAAGGAGGACATTTTTTCTGATGAGGGTGGTGAGATACTTGAAGAGGTTGTCTAGAGACATTGTGGATGCCCCATCACTGACAGTGTTCAAAGTCAGACTGGATGGGGTGAAAGATGTCCCTGCCCATGGCAGGAGGTTTGACTAGATGATCTGGATGAATATCTCTACCAACCCAAACCATTCTATGAAGTATGGCTCAGAAAACGACATCTTGTATGTATGTTCTTTGAAAAGTTATAGTTTAGTACTTATGACAATGACAAAAACAACTTCTAAATAGCTGAAAAAGCCTTTTTGAAATTATTATTCTGTAGAAGGAAAGCACAGTTTGCGCTGAATATCAGAAATCCCTAAGAGGTGAAATATCTGGCTTTTGATAATGGTCCATATATCTGTTGGTGTCTGTGAACCTTGTTAATTCCTTCGGAGTTTACAGCTAAGCAGCATTAGTAGCTACAGTGAGTTCCCTTAAACCTTTAAGCAGAATGTCTGTAAAGAAATGAAAAGCGTGTTGATAATTTTTCTTGATGAATTTGAAAAAATATTATTTATAATATTAACACAAACAGTACACGTCCAAATAAAGTTTGTGACAATGATTAGCCCCAAATTCAAGTAGATATTTTTCCAGAATGGAATTCTGATGCAAATGAAAGCATATTCAAGCTTTACTGAGTGGTGTTAAAAGGGCATATAAAGGTAAGCATGATTTTTTTTATTTCTTATTTTATGTAATTTGCATAGTTAAAAAAAATGTTGGTTTTATCTATGGTTTGCTATTACCAATTAAGTGGAGTCATTATTTTTTTATTCACAAAGCACTGTGATAATCAAAGGCTAATCATAGTGGAATTTTGAACTCTAATTGTAATTAGTGGGTAATAAAAGAGTGTGCTTCATTACACTGCACCTTTATAGAGCGAACTGATCATTGTGCAAAATATCTGTTTTAGTTTAAATCTATTTACATTGAAAACCAAGCCCAAGGAATTTGACATTCATTGAACTACAAATGACAAATTGAGATTAAAATCTTGTGAAAATATGTTTTTTTACATTCTCAGTTACAGTTATTTCTGAGTAGAAAGGAAAGAATTCCACAGATTGAAACCTGCATTTAATACAGATATGTAATAAGTAAATAAATATGTGTAAATATAAAAGTTATATATATTTTAAGAAATTTAGAAATCATGTTAAAATAAACAATTCTCTAGTCTTTACTTTTTTAGAGAAGTCAAAGTCAGAATTTGTTTTCATTTACTAGAACATCCAGCCTTTTCAGGAGCAAATTACTACCTTCTCTGAATATCTCTCTGTCATGTTACTCCTATTAAGGTCTTTATCCTGAAAGGACGAGTTTAGTAAATTTATTTACACATTTCAACAGGACTGTGAATATTGTTGTTTTTACTATTCCTATCTTATTATCATGATTATTATTATCATCATAGAATCATTAAGATTATAAAAGAATTTGAAGATCATTGAGTCTAGCTGTTAACCCGGGACTACCATGGTCACCACTGTCTCCTTGAATTTAACTTCATAATACTAAATTTTCCCTGAAATACTCTATATGTTGAGATCCTTCATAAAATTTATTGTCATGTTTTGATCAGGAACACTCAAAAATTACTTGTATATGGAGTATACCATGTGTGATAAATATTTCCTGAAGTGATAACGGATGTCTGCTGTAAGTTAGAGCAATGGAACTTAAACTAATGTTTGTAGAAATTAGATATGTGCTGTGCCCATGCCATAGAGCTCTTTCTCATATGTATTAAGCAATTATGGGTTTGTATTTCCTTTTCTATGAGCAGGGATCTAGTATTTTTTAATCAAATTCTGTAATATATTCTATTTTATACTTGGGATCTTATCTCACAGCTTACCAAGACATAAAGACTATCTTTCTTGTGGCACTAATTTTCTGGGGCCGTGGGTGTGCAGTGGAGTTACAGCAGTTTAAAAATTGATTATGAATCCACAGAGATGTTACTCAACAATGACTTAACTGTGTCTCTGCCTTATTGCAGATACCCCGTAGAAAAACAATCTGGTTAAAGCATTTTACTATGACTGAAGTACTTCATTTTATCCTACGTTTGTCATGAGCTAAGTGTGTTCACACATTCTGTCACTATGGTTGTGTTAACATGTGGTAATACCTCAAGTATCAGTAACTGAATCATATCTGAGCTGTATGAAATATTTAGTTCCCAGTTGGTTGTTATAGCGAAAGTGTCCCAGAAAATGGAAATGAGACCTAATCTTCTGACTGGTCACAATCTACCTTGCAGTCCTTGATCTTGATCCAGTCTCACAGTAGATCAACTAATAGGATTTTTTTTTTCTCCAGAGATGATCATGTTGCATGGCAGACAAGGATCAGGGGTGTGCTCCAGCAAATTCCTTCTTCCAAGATTTTAGGTGCTCTTCATAATGCTGTAACTGGTGATGTGAACACCTATCACAGAATCATAGAATCATACAATAGTTTGGGTTCGATGGGACTTTTTATGATAATTTACTCTGACACCCGCAGTCCATATCTAGATTATTTGGAAAATGCCTTTTCAATTCAAAATCATGAATGCACTTTTAAACATTTTTACCCTGAATGCCTTGAAATACTGAATTCATATTTCCCCCCCTTCCCCTATAGGGTAGATTAGCTTATTTGCCTAAAGTCAGAAACTAAATCCTTTTTTTGTGAATCTCAACTATATTCCCCTGTGTACTAGAATATTTTGCATGTTTCACTGGACCGACATTTCCTTTATTATGTACAGAATATACACACCTGTGGGGATAATAAATCAAAATCTCTAGGTTACAAAATTCTCAGAAATAATTGTGAAGACATATAAAAACTGGTTATGGGAAAATCAGGCAAAGCAGATTCCACAGTACAATTATTTATGTAAATGAGACAAACTGAGGAAAAGTAATAAAATTTGTTAGATCAGCTGTTATAACTGTGAAAAACAGAAAAGCTTGATGTAAACATTCTACTGAAAGGTGTGCCAAACTTTAGTTTATTTATAAACTGGACAAAATAATAGTCTTAATTCCCCAAATATCTTACTACAATGCTTTCATTAAAATGGATCCAGTTACAAGTCTTGGAAGCATGAGCCAAATATCTTTTCCAAAAAACAAAGAGGAGTCAGGGAAGCCCACCAGCTCCTTTCACTGTCAGAGCAATGCCGTCTACTGTTCAAATTACGTTGCCAATCTTATCTCACTTCCTAGACTCCTTGAGCGAAATTAATTTCACTTACCTTTAGATATCTACAAGCTTCTAATTATCCTGTATATCAGATCTTCTCCATGGTCATTTGGGATATATAGGCACTTCCATGCAGTCTGATTTGGCTTGATTTTGGCAGTCACTTGAGAAAAAGATGACTCATCATCTAAAAACTTCTTCCCTTTAATTTTTTTACAGGCAGTCTAGATGACCAGTATGAATATTTAGGCTGTAGACATCTAGCATGAGGTAGGATGAAACACCCACCCTTATGCTATAAATGTAAGTATCAGAAATAATGATCAGTAATTATGAGAAAATGGCACCCAAAAACTCAGTAATCACCTATTTTGGTTGGTTGGTTGGTTGATTTTTTTTCATGTTAATAACACAGTTTGGTTAACTGATAGCACACGCATTCAGAAGTGCAGATCCACTCACTACTTGCTGTAACTGTTTTCAACCAGTGATCTTCCTAACTTATTTTTTGCATTTACTCATTCAATCATAATTGGGTAAGAAGGCAAAATATAGACAGAATTTTATCTGACAGTATAGAGACATCTGTTTCTTTGGCTATGTTTGTGCTTGTCGGTTGAAGCTGGGAATGCTGCTGGGTATTATTCACAATTTTCTTTAGACAACTAGAAATCTCCCAAATATTTTTAGGCCAGGAATAATTTTTGGTAAACAGTTTCTGGGTGTTTCCCTCAGGCTAAGAATTTAAATGACAGCCCCCTTTGTCAGGTGATCTTAGTATGCCGCTTTTTATTTTTTTTAAATTTGCTATTTTCCATTAAAATTTTTGTTACATGTAAAATCAGATTTCTACAGATCTGCGTCACCATCTTTCTATCTATCATTGTCTCACCAGTTCGATGTGTAGCAGCTGGAGCTCAGATTGAAGTGCTGATTTTTGAATAACACACTAAAATACTAAGAATTCTATTGTTTTCCTGCATTTACGATGTGCCAAACAGCATGTATTACATCTTACCATATGCAAATGATGCATAGCACAAAAGTAATTGAATGATAAATCCCAAAATGGATTAATCAGAAGGAGATTAAAATAGCTTCTCACTTTTCCTAAATAATAAATGGACTTTAGGCTGTGTTACTTTTTTCTTCAGTTGCAAAAGGAAGCAAAATGTAATTGTAAGAGAGGAAACTGTTCTGCAGTTCATGTCTTTATAGCCTCCTGGAGAAGATCAGATGCAGTGGATAAATTATACTCTTTTGTGTTCAGTATATCTGGGCATGATTCGTGGCTCTGTAAGAGAAGCACTAAAATGTGTTTATTAGTAGTTAGTTTAGACCATTAGAAGGGCCAAGGAATTAGGAGCTAGAGACTCTTTAACTCTGTGACTAAGGATTTCTACGAAATCCTTAATAACCCTTTGCTGACGTCAATAGAATTTAGGCTTTGGTCTTTACTGCCTTATCTATAAGAGAAGGATAATACTTATCAACCTCACAGGGGTAGTATAGGATTAATTATTAAAAGTTAGACAATGATGTAAAAGGCAAAGGATTCTATTGCCTTCACAAATACTGAAATATGACACTGTCATCTTGCATCCAGTTGAAGGTGAAAAGAGACAGTGACAGCAGTAACACATGAAAAAACTGCAGCATTTTGCTTTTGCTGAAGAAAAAAATTGGTTTCCACAGCAGTAGCTTGGCTCCACTTCTAAGCAAATTTTATGTTCTATGTGCAGTTTGAATAAGCTGGTCTTGGGAAAAAGACTAAAGAGTGGTAAATAGTAGCTAGGGATTGCAGCTCAGGTCACACACTAGGAAAATAAATAAATAAATTTGTTGCACTCAGATTTGTTCTCAGAGACATTTCTGTGGCAGACATACAATAAGGATATGTTAGTTGATTGGATCATTGTTTATTTTTTGTCTTCTTGATCTGATATTGAAAGAAGTCCTCAAACAGAGCTACTCCTTTAATAATTTTTTATACTAAATTATTTTTTGTAGTGAAATCTTTCATGAACTGGACAGATGACATAATGCACAAAATATGTATTTAAGTTCAGCAACTACATTTCACTATAACTGGGAGTAGATTTGTACCATGCCTCTTCAACCACTTAGGTATTCACCACTTTTTGAAAAGAAGCTAGAGAAGAAACTAGAAATTTTTATGGGACAGTTAATTGATTGACAACTGAAGAACTCTGATCAAAAGAGAAATGAGGAAGGTACAAACACACATATGGTATAACAAAGTAGCTTTCCAGCATAGAGAAGAAGGACAAGAGTTTTGAACCAATCTAGATAAAGAAAAAGTATTGGACTTTTGAAGTGCAGCCTTCCTACAGCTAACAAGAAAGGTGTATCACATCGTTCTTTGTGTGTGATGTGCTTTGTCCACTTGTCATTAGCCAGACGTAACTCTACCCCACCTGAGTGAATAATCTACAGTCAGCAACTGTCTTCCATATATATTCATTTTGCTTTACATTGATAACAAGAAGGGTTTATTAATATTTTTTAATGTCAAAATATTCAAAGTAAGATCAACAAGGAATTATGTTCCTGACCCTAAATCTTTTAATATGTGTGGGTAAATTTGCATATCTGAGTAGCTGCATTGACTCCATTATGACTATTCACATGAGGAATGCAAAATATAGGTGCTTGCAGATCAACCCTAAGGCAGCATTTTCTGCATTATGCATTTTACTTCACTAAGTGTCTAAAGGCATAGTGTAAGTCAATAGTCCCACAGTTGTATGCAAACAGAAAAAGAGCATTATTACTCACATTTTTTACTTTCCTTTCAAAGTTATGTGAATATATTTACAAATAAGTAGTTGACAGAACTATTTCATGCAGTCTTTTGTGGTTCTACTTATTTATCCAGTTTCAAACTCATTACCATCTTACCCCAGGTATTCATACATTATGTATAACTCTAATCAGATTTTGCTCTAAACAGTTAAAAAGTGCAAAAAGCTGCAGCAGCACTAATCCTAGCCACATCCAACAGATAATGTGCTGCTGCACTGTTTTATGAGGCAATAATGTAGTTCTAGTCTTGGAATAAAATGTTCATCTTTCAGCCTCATAGTTTGGGAACAGGATTATAACCTCATAAAATAGCACAATACTGCTATTATCACTTAATTATAAACCCAGACATTCTAGTGTACCTGTTTATTGTAGTTTTATTAGGGTTCTGTAGCTAAAAGCCTTCCAGTGTCAAAAAATGTTTCACAGTAAAATTTTTCCAAAACTTACTATTTTTAATTTCTTTCATACCAGAGAGAAATCAGATTTTAAACACACAGACATCTACATATGTAACACAGATGGGGCATCTACTGGAAGCAGTATAAGGGCCATTCACCTCAGAGTTGGACTTGAAGATCCTTGTGGGTCTCTTCCAACCTAGAATATTCTGTGATTCTGTGAAATCTTATATAACTATACTATTTGTAATTATTTCACCTGCACTGCCTAGTGCCATGTGGTATTAAAGCCACATGACTCCAAACTACTTTAATGTAAATCAGATTACTAAAACCACTTGAACCCAAGACTTTGAAAAAAATATTTAAAATACAGGACATTATGATAATCTCATTACAAACTCACCTCTTCGGCCCTTCTCATAAAGATGATTGTCATGAGAATTCACAGTCCCATCCCTCCTTGAGGGAGTTACTCCTAAGCAAAACAATGCTTTAATCAGAACATAATAAAGTTACATGCAGTTTGCATTCACATTGCAGAGATATAAATGTCTACCCAAAATACCACTCAATATGGAATCAGGGTAATGGCTTTTAAAAGGTATATAAAGACAGCAAAAGGCACCATCAGTGTGAACAATATCATGGAGATGATATCCAACATTATAGAGGTAAGTTGTTTATCTTGACTTTCATTCGTACAACTGTATTGTAACAGTAAAAAAAAAAAAAAAATTAGCATAAGGGATGCAGGGAACATAGGCATTAAAAATATATGTTTGACACTTGAGAACATAAGCCCCGGGAAGGGCCTTCCATAAGTTTTGAAAGTCCACGTACAGTCAAAATGCTGCCTTGTTCTAGTAAAAGCGAAGATGAAAACACAGCTACGCAGCAACTGACCATAGGTATTTAGAAGCATGTACAAATTGGGTAAATGTTTTATTCAAAATTTTCTCTTCCAAGTTTTCTTTGTCTCTTTGTCTCCAGGTTTGTTCTTCGAACATCATCTGTTTCACCATTAACCTGAATCTAGTGGATTATTATAATGTTCATTCCCAAAAGAACTCTTAAAGATAATCAAAATTGTTTGACATATTTGACTTGAACTGAAATAAGGGAACACTCATTAATTTTTTTTCATAAATTTACATGACCTTGCTTGTAGAGGAACTCATAACTTTCTTTTATACTGATTGCATTTGGTATGTAAGTTATGGAAAATACTTAAAGCCCATTGTGCACTTTTAAATACTAGTGAAGTCTTAAGAGTTGTTAGGTTGTAAGGTTGTTCAATACTTTGAGATTTCCGGATAGAAGGTTATATCTTGCAATCACTATTGTCTGACTTCTCATAAATCCATGTTAGAACTATTCAAGTTATTTTAAGGGAAGTTCTAGAACAGTGGAAAACTTTAGGGAAAAGAAAAGCTGTGATGGGTTTTGTTAGAGAGTTGCTATTTTAACCTACATGTGTATGCATTTTTAACTAGTTATTTCTTGTCCAGCGTTACGATGCTTACAATTTTTTCACCTTTCCAAGTTTATCAGCAAGTTTATTTTTTTAGAGAGAAAAGAGGATTACAATTCTCCTTAAAATGAGTCATAGTAAACTATTTGACAGAAATAAAAAGGACAAACATAGAATGTTATTTGTGTCAGCTGAAGAATGTCTCATATAATTGAATTTGATGCATTATTTCCCTTTAGATAACTGAAGTCCTTGCGTAAGTCTTCTGAAAACTGAGTAGTTTTTCTGTCTGCTTATACACTTAGTAGAATATATGCACTTCATGGTTGTGTGGGTCAGTGTGGGCAATCACTGCAAGCTGGGGGGCATCAGGCAAAGCATCACCAGCTGGTCAAGGGAGGGGATTGTCCCTCTCTGCTTTGCACTGGTGTGACCTCACCTTGAATACTGTGTGAGTTTTAGGCACCACAGTATAAGATATTAAGTTATTAGAAAGTGTCCAGAGGAGGGCAATGAAGATGGTGAAGGGCCTTGAGGGGAAGTCGTATGAAGAGTGGCTGAGGTCACTTAGTCTATTCAGCCTGGAGGAGACTGAGGAGAGACCTCATTGCAGTTACAACTTCCTTGTGAGGGGAAGAGGAGGGGCAGGCACTGATCTCTTCTCTGTGGTGACCAGTGACAGGACCTGAGGGAAAGGCCTGAAGTTCTATCAGCGAAGGTTTAGGTTGGATATTAGAAAAATATTCTTCATCCCAGGGGTGGTTGGCACTGCAACAGGCTCCCCAGGGAAGTGGTCACAGCAGCAAGCCTGACAGAGTTCAAGAAGCATTTGGACGATACTCTTGGGCACATGATGTGAGTCTTGTGGATGATCCTGTGCAGGGCTAAGAGCTGGACTTGATGATTCTTGTGGGTCTCTTCCAACTCATCATATTCTGTGTGTTCTTTTCTGTGTTCTGTGTTCATCAGTGGTAGAAAAAGAGTTTTGGGAGACCACAAGCCTGAGCTTGCTACGAGAGGGATCAGCACATTTGAGAGTCAGCTGCTGAAGGGACCAAGGTGGGTAGTGTTGGGTTAACCTTGACTGGCTAACAGACCTCTACCCAGTCACTCTCTCTTCAGCAAGATGGAGGGGGGAAATAAGATGGAAAGTTCCATGGGTCAAGATAAAATTCCCTTCAATTCCTGTCTTGAGCAAAATAGATTCAACTTGTGAAGATTAGTTTAATTTACTTCCAAACAAAACCACAAAAGAATAGCAAGAAACAAACACAAAACTGTAAGTACCTTCCCCCTACTGCCCACTTACCCCCCTTCACTCTTAATTGTTCTATCTCCTCCCTCAGGTTAGGTTATGGGAGTTGTGATCAGTTAGTAACAGTTTACCTTGGCTGCTATTTCTTCCTCATGCTTCCTTCCTGCTCCAGTGTGGGATCCTTCCCATGGGACATAGTCCTTCACTAACTTTTTCCTATGTCATGTAATTTGGTTTTCACCTTCATCTGTTTGCTGAAGAAAAAGACCAAAACAGATTAAAAGAAAAGGAAAACATTTTGGGACTTTCCTTCTTCACCGAATTTATTAATTTTTCTTTTTTAAGCAGTATATGATTGGCTTGCTTGCTGCTTTATCTAACACAATATATTTTTCTCACATAAAATTGTTCTTCGAGACAACATTGTGAGTTTTGTCCTCAATAACAGTATCATATTCATAAATATTTAAGGATGAAAGCTCTGCACACACACCTCCCAAAGGAACACCAAAAACTAGAAACAAGCCCCACTATTTATGGCGCACTGAAGAAATCAGATTCTTAGAAATGTATAGCATAGTCATTTAGCAAGGACACCAAATGCACCACATGATATTGTTATAATGTTAATTTCAATTATATTAATATCTACCTGTAGAGAACATGATCATATAGTGAGGTATGCTATTTTAGATATGATAAAACTTTCATTTTTGAATTAGAGAAATAGTAGGCTAAAAATATAGATAATTTCTTCCCCATTAAAAAGAAAAAAAAAGAAAAGGGTTAAGTTGTGCTAGTGCCGGTACTTGTATTTTTAATATTATCAGAAATTCCTTATACAGAAAATCTTATACAAATTATTGCATATTATATATTTCTACAGAAAACCTTACAGAGAGTATTGTATATTGTCTGTGTATTAGTATATACATATTAACTGAATGTATATATGGGGGAATATTTTTATTTTCATTATAGAATAAGAATATCACATGATTATATATATCAGATTTGTTCTCCTTTTACAGGGAATGATCTACCCATCATTAATATCATTAGAGCTGTTTGTACTCTATTATTTGTTGGTTTGAATTGTTGAACTCAGTGTTACACTGAATCGTTAAATTTATAACTCGTGTACTTATGCAATAGTATTGAAGTCGGTATGTACATAAGGAGTCTTTTGGCTTTCGGAAAAGCGTGCAGCCACTCATTTACAGCCAAAAATGTTGAACTCTTTTTAATTTCAAACAAGTTCCTTGACTTTAATATAGCTGTCATTAGCAACATTCTTAATAAACTGTTTAACAGCTTGACTTCCAAAAAACAATTCACAGATAAATTTTGGAAAGAATTTTGGAAATATTTTCTTTCCTGGCTTTCATGAGCTCATAAAATGATATATTTTTTTATAATCTTGACTGCAATGAGTCTTTCTACATACATTACTCTTGTTTACTCTTTCTGGACTTTTCTTCAAATCATGGCAGGGAAAGATATTCGTAGTGATACATTGCCTGTACTTCTAGAAATTAAGGCACAGTATGAATTTATGTGTGACTTTTTCACTTCCATTAAGTTCATATTGGATGTTCTTCAAACCATATACTTCAGCTGATTTGAAACAGAATGATGTTTTTTGCCTTTGTGGATTAGTACTATTCGCTCATGTTCTGCTTTTCTTTATCGGAGTTAAATTTCACCGACAATGTATTCCCTGGCTTCTCTGGCTTTTAGTACCATCCTATAGGTATTAGGAAAGCTTGTAAACAGAAATAAGTTTTGAAAATTAATACTGGTGTCAGAAATCCGTGGTAACAACTGATTCTCATTTATTTTAACTTTATAATACTGTTACATTTTCAGTAACAAGGAAATAAAGCAATATTGTCTTTGGGTTGTCTTATTGACTTGATCCACAATCTACTGGTTAATTCTTCTTCTGCTACTATTATCTTTTTTGCTCTGGACAGTAACAATGGATTTATACTTTTCATTTTCATCTTCTTACTTTTCATCTTGTTGCCTTTTCTTTTGCTCATACAGCACCTCTCTAAGGAGTTAAAACCAGAAATTAATAAAGTGTTGTTTGTATCAGATATATATAGATTATTTTCCTGCTGTGAAACAAGGAAATTCTACTAAAGAAGAATGTTAAGACTTGACAACCACTGTTTAACACAGTGATACAAAGAGACTATTCACTTGGGAAATCATCCCACTCAATATGTTGTATTTGTATACACTGATATCCGTATCGTCCACAGTGATATTTACTCTCTTTGTCACCCATGCAGATGTAAGTAAGTATGCTGCTTTTAAGGATTAACTGTTGGCAAAGGTCACAAACAGTTGACATTACCGTTTAACAACCATGTCATTATGTATTTTAGGAGTTATACTCAGTGAGGTGCACTTGTGCTCATAGTAGATTCTTTCGCAAAGGCTCAGAATGATGCAAAGGTACCTCCTTTTTTTTTTTTAAGTCTTCATATTCATATTTTTTCCTTTGGGGGGATCATGTGGTAATATAAATAGTTTGTTTAATTTCTTTTTAATACAGACTTTCACACAGAGAGTTATTTTAGGCTATTTTATCATTAATAGATTTTACATTGTTACTTTTTAAATGAATGAAACTCATACAAAGTTTCTAAGTAACATGATGTTGAAAGTAAAGAAACACAACCTATGCTGTGAGTCAAAAGATAGGATACCAATACTGTGCATGACAAGTAGATCAAATATTTTTTGTATAATCCTCAAAGGATAATAGAATTTTTTTGATCTTAGAAGGTTTTCTTTCAAACTATGTCTAAACGTCACTTCATCAGTTTTCTATCTACTGCAGTTTTCTTGGATAAGCTCACATAGATTTTTCTCCTACTTTGGGTGCCATTTGACATTGTCGATTTTTTTTTTTTTAGAAGTCATAAATCTGTATGAAAACTGTACACAAATGTGGGGCTGTAAACACTTCTTTTTCTAAGACATTTATTTATATCAAGTTTAGTTGTTTTCTTCTCTCACTGTGTTAGCTACTTTTTGTATTTTCAGTCCAAGTGTCAACTATGGACAGTTAGGGCAGAAAGGGTACGGGCTGCACAGCTAATTAATTGTTCACTGGCACCTCAGACTTTCAAACATCCTTGGCACTTGCTCCTCCATATATTTATTCTTTGGGTTTTACTGTTGTGTAGTAAACTTGTTTTAGAGGAGAAAGGAATATGAGATACTCTAAACTAACCTTGTGTTTCACAGGATTCATAAGATCTCAATACACTCTATTAAACCAATACCGGGCAACACAATGTTTTTCATTTAGTGGCAAATATATATGAATTCAGAAGTAAGAAAAATAGATAGCGAAACATACTGGAGAAGAAATTTCCTTCAATCACAAAAAGCAGATTAAATTACCAGATAAATCCTTTCACCTGCTGCAAAACAGGGTAGAAATCCACAAAAACTCTAAATATACAAGATGAGTCCTTTCTCAGAATTCCAATTTATGAATAAATGTCAGTCCAGGTCAAATATGGGAGCATTCAGAACCCATAATAAAGAACAAATACAGATGTTTACACGTTTGCAGTATTAAAATTCCAGTTATAGTCAAGAAAGATCAAGATGCTGGATCTTCTTGCTAATGCACAGACTCTAAATCCCACTTGTAACACTCTCAGGTCACTCAGCCAGCCTGTGCACAGCTGCAGATCTCCTGTAGATGTGGTGCTATATCTGCCAGCCATGTGTGGCTATCTCAGCTACTTCAGAGCATCACAAACATGCCTGTGTTTAGACATTTGAATTAAGTATTTTACTCTCATACTACATTTTGGTTTGTGTATCTCACATTTCTCCAGACCTGGAATAATTTTGTGTCCTTCTCTGAAATGCAGTAGTTGTAACAATTCCACCTCTTGTATGTCTTGAATTTCGAAATTTGAGAAGAACTTAAAGTTCTTATCAATATTATGCCTAGAACTTCAACTTAGCTCACATCACAGTCATTGCTACCTTTAGCAGCAGTAGAGGATGAAGTAAAAAGATTGAGTTCAAAGAGCTGACTCAAGGAAATAATTAAGGTTTTTGGTTTTTTTATCAGTAAGGGTGTTGATATAAGAAAACACCTCTAACATCATATTTCAAATACTCTTTGCCAAATTGCAGCACTACATTTAAGCAGCTGGTATGCGAAAATATTTGCCATCTTTCCATATGCAGAGATTTATACTTATGCATTCCCTCAGTGCAATGTGGGTGTAGATGTCAACTAAGACATGAATTATATATCACTGGTTAATGATTTAAAAAGACTTCTTACCAAGTCAGTGCATACTGATGACTTGATTAGATTTGCTAATGTACCTCTTTATGTTCTCTCTGGAAAGCTCCTGGATTTTGTCAGATTGTGAACTTTGAGTTTATTCTAAACCTTGGATATTATGACCTACAACAATGTTGTTATTGCAACTGAAATAAGTGAGCATGATAATTTGTTTTTCTTTGTGTCAGTTTAGAACTCAGACATATTTCGTTTATTTACATGCCTCATAGTGGAGTTTTATAGGCAAGGTGATTAGTGAAACTATCTTCAGGTTTTTTATACAAAACTGTTGTAAAATGAGTAGAAAACTAGTTTGGAGATGATATTTAATGTACATGGAAAAATGTAATAATTCAACACAGCAATGACTTTTGAATTCATTACCATTGATTAATTTTTATAGTTATAAGGAGCTTCAGATAATTCCCAGACAGAAATTATAACAAATAAGGTAAAGATTGAGTAATAATTCTGATGACTAGGTAAAAGAACAATCATCTATAACGATGCAGGAAGAAGAACAAGATAGATTGAAGAAAAAGCTTATGGTAGGTGCTATGTACTAGAAGACACTTGAATCAGAAAGGTTAAGCTGTTGCAGAAAATGCAAATGCCGTTGTGGAATGTGTAAGAGTGCAACACAAAGATAATATTCAGCAGTTACAAAACTTCCACTGAGAAACTTTGTCACATTTTGTGAAATCTGTTAGAGCTTATGCATTTCTAAGGTGTAAACCAATTTTAAAAAGGTCAGAGGAGAGCAATGCACATGATTACAGTTCTAGAAATTTTGATTTTTTTGTGACCAGAGTCACCTCAAATACTTTAACAAACTAGAAACTAATGCAATTCTTTGTTAGTTTTCAAATACATTAAACACAAGTTCAAGAAAGAATAAAATTAACTGTTTTCTTTTCCATTGTGGACTTGAGAAGAAATAGTGGTTTTCCACTGAAGCAAAGCAGATGAAGTTATTTGTTAGAGCATACCACAAGTCCTCAAGATTAAGAGGAATTAATATTTTGCTGCTTCAAAGAGGAAGGGTGTAACTTTTTCTCTGTAACACAGAAAAGGACAATAGGCTGTGGAGGGGTGGGAGAGGGGGTGAGTGTGGATTGGGGAATGACACATGGACAGGACAACACACACCAAACAAGTAGAAAACATTTGAGAAACAAACCAGTGGACAATGTAGAGAGTTGTTGCTTCTTTTCTCCTACATGTCTTCAAGAATCGAATGACAGAAATACCAGGAAGGACACAAATGCAGCACCAAATTCACATTTAACAAGTTATCTGTAGTAGGTTATCAGCACCCTCTATGCTTTATGTGGGATGAAGAAAGACACTTTATGTGCAAAGCCAAGTATTTATGGCTAGTGTAATTAAAATTTTAAAAATCCAATCAAAAAATCATTATTATTCATGTTACAATGTTATAGTGCAAATTATCCAATTATTATAACACATTCAATAGTGATACAGTTAAAATTGATGTACAGTTTTCTCTTTTCTCTGGTGTGATGGTCACCCTTCCTCTATTCCTCTGGGTTGAAAGGAATATAGGAGCTTGAGTAAGTCATTAGTATCCCAAGTTATTTGACGAAATAGTTTAATGTTGCTGATTTTTTACTCCTCACTCCAGAGACTGCTTCAAGGTAATTTCTTTTTATGGTTTTTAGTGTGTATTACACCCTAACCTCCTTCTTCATGGGCTCAACACTCCATTTTAAATCCACATAAACTATGTATGGTACGGTTTACTTATTTGGATATGTTTCGCTCATCCTCTCTGTTATCCTTAAAGCAAATTGTACTCAACTCCCAAGGTTGGTTTTCTTTTATAACCAGTAGCTTATTATTGTTGAGAGGGCCCGGGGCCTCTGCCTTCATTCATTGCTTTGTACTTTCAAGGCTTTTGCCACCATTTTAAGCTTGTATACTTTTGAGGAACTCTGATAATTTTTTTTTTCCATAACAGCCTTCAGCCCATGGTTTCCTGATAATCGAGTTAACATTTAATAGAACAGTATTGTCTGAAATAAATATTAATAGTTAGTTCTATGAAGGCAATTATGTACTGGAAGGCACATATACTTACAGGCACATATATATAACTGTATAATGCTCTGGTAAGTGCTTGCCACCAGTTATCTACTAGTTAAAGGAATTATCCATGGGTGCACTATCAGAACTACTTTACAATAGTAATTATAGCTAATTATAGTAGGAAAAGGATTAAATGTATTCTAAAGGTGTCTTTTAACACTCCACTACTGTTGTATGCTCTGTACCATAATGATGGACTTCTAAGATAATTATTCAAGTGAAAAAAGGATATCATGATTCCTATGTAGTTAATAATAGGTTCATAATAGTAGTGCTCATTCCTATTCCAACTGGGATACTATTTCAAACGGGATTTAGTATCTGTTGAAACACCTGTGATAGTAGGAAAAAAGTGTATGAGCACATGTGTTATGCCATAAAAGGAAGTCAACATTGTCCAAAACCAATTATGGTCTAATTTTTCATTATTCAGTGACTAGCTCTGATGAAAATCTTATAAAAGAGTTTTATTTCCATCAGTGTTCTAAAGTGTGCTAAAATTTTGTAAATTTAAAGTGTAGGACTTTGGAAAAGTTTAAATACTGGGACATTCAACTATCACTCTTTGCCTAACATTGAACATAATTTCTCTCTATTCTCAGTAGAATGGTTACTACATGGCCATAGATCAATGTCTCCCTAATTTTCTGTGAACAGTGGACACATCCAATAAACTGTTTTGTGATGGGTGTGAGTCTTTTCTGACTTACACAACATAGAAGATGCAGAGTCCATGAAAAATAATTTTACTATGGAAGTGAAAAATGAAGAAGAATTTAAAATCAGTATTTACATTTATGAAAATTGGTTTATGAAAGAGTTCAAGAAGCATTTAGACAGTACTCTCAGGCACATGGTATGACTCTTGGGAAGGTTTTGTGGAGGGCCAGGAGTTGAACTCGATGATCCTTGTGTGTCCTTTGAATTCACCATATTCTGTGATTTTGTAGTTTTGTGATCTTTAATGGGTAATTTGGAAGTTAACAGTGGATATAAATTGGAATTTTACTATGACTTACTTTGTATAGTGCGTTAATATTAAGTCAGTATTATTGTTCAGAATTTTTACAAAGTGTCAGTAATTAGTTGTCCTACATAGCATTTTCCAGTCACAAGCAACTATAAATCATTAATGATACTCACGACAAAAGGACAGTCATGAACTGTGTATAATTTAGATCTTCCCTTTCACTCTGTCACTCTGATAAGTCTTTTCTTTCTAAACTGATTATCTATGAGATCCCTATTGAGTCCCTATCTATGAGATCCTTATTGTACAAGAGGATTTGGTTCACACTGTGCAATACTTAAGGGGTTCTTTCAAGACACAGAGGGAAATCAGTTACTGGAAATAAGAAAAAACCCCAAGGAATTCCAAAAGAAGTATTTCTCTTTACAGTCGCACAAAGGTAAGTGGATTATTCTAATCACTAGGAGAAAGGGGGGGACTGGCGGTGGGGGGCCGAGAGATTGAGCTATATTCATTTAAAAGAAAATTTTAAAACTTTACAGACTTTTTAAAAAAGAAATCCTGCTATTGTTATTTTATAGACTGCTGTCTGAAAATGGTAAATTATGTATATATGTTAAATTTATGTTATATATTATGTATATATGTTATATTAAAATCATACAACTTGTATAGTTGCAGTGAGGGAATATTGGAAACATATCCAATCACAGCATAGAGTGAAAAAATTGATGAAAAAGATCATCAAGAAGTCAGTACATAGGGTTTTTTCAGTTCAAGATTTCAATTTCTTCTGCATGTGGAAAAATGAATCACATTCTAAAGCACTCAACAGTTATAAAGAAGATTTTTAAATCTTCTAGAATTTTCTGTAATGGATAGGAAAATAATTTCTAGTAGAATTCATAGAAAACAGGAATTAATTCAGAATTTCTTAACACTTTCTTATCGTGGGGGAGTTTTTGTCCCCCGCGGAGAGACCCTCGGGACACACTTTGGTTAGGAGACAGTCACACACGGATGACCCCAAAATGGCCGTTTATTAGAACAAAAGGACAGCTTATATACGGGGGGATA
>JAYRBT010000114.1:94174269-94196939 GCA_036023395.1 Myiotriccus ornatus
GTCTCCCCTGAGCCTTCTCTTCTCCAGGCTAAACAACCCCAGCTCCCTCAGCCTCTCCTCACAGGACTTGTGCTCCAATCCCTTCACCAGCCTTCTTGGAAGACTGAAACAGCAAATGTAAACATACTCCTGATGTGCATGTAATGCTATAAATATCTACTTATTTTAGAAGCAAACAAAATGTCTTTTTTTTAATCCTTGTTATTACTCTACACTTGACACATTTCAAGAAAGATAGTTCTGACTCACAAATCATAATTTGAATTGTCAAGTGTCACCTTCTTAGAAAATATCTTAAAGGTTGTTTCAAAGGTATTTTGAAAGCATGATATGAAGGCACTGAAATTTATCTGAGAGTCACTGAGCATTGGAATGGATGGCCCCGACAGCTTATGGAGTCTTATCCTCTGGAGATGTTCAAAGACTGTCTGAACACATTCCTCAGTAACGTTCTGTAGGACACCCTGCTTGAGCAAGGAGGTTGGACTAGATGTTCTCCAGTTGTTCCTTGCCCATTCTGTGATTCTGTGGAGGGGAGAAGGTGACCAGCAGAAAATGTAGCACTCGTGATGATTCTGAGGGAAGGGTCAACTCATCTTGCCTTCAAATTTCAACTGAATTACAATAATTTAACTTAAAACCCAAAAATCTAAATATATTCCTACTTTTGAGCTCAGGGCATCCAGGTAGGCTGCAAGACACAAATTTGAAGCCACATACTGTTGTTTTTCCAGGTGTATCTAATAGGAGGACAAATTTCCAGTTAGCAGTTGGGTAAATATTTTTAAACTGCTGAATATTGGTAACAATATTATAAATTTATCATGGACTAGATGCATATTTAAACTGCATGTGCTTTCAAGATCAGCAAAGATTTAATAAAGTTGAGAAAGCAAATTAATTTAATTCATAAAGCTCTTAAAATATCACTGACTGCAATCTACTTTTTCTCCTTCTTACTTGTCTTCCTCTATTAGACAGTTGAATAAGCAAGATGGCTACTAGCAGCCGTCAAGCTGATTAGTATTTTTTCATTTAGCAGATTATGATTATAACCATAATGTTGCTGTTCTCATGATTACTCATGCAGAACAAATTTTGTTCTTTGGGCATGATTTGAAAGTGTCTGGAAAAATGCTAGGTTCAATGTAACTGTATTCTAACAAGAAAACTCTACCATTTAGTTGATTTGATGAACACATTTAATGAACAAATTTGATATCAGGCAGGATAGCTGACTTGGTAAAAAATTTAACCTCCTCTGCCTTAGACTACGGCAAACAATTAAGTCAGGATGCCACGCTTCCTGCTTTAAGAAGAGGTGAGACCAATGTGCTGAAAGGCACCAGGACAAAATATAAATGGGAGAAGAAAGAGGCAGTATCATGGCAGCCCAAGGCTGATCTGAGTCAGAGGTTTCTGCACCAGCTGGGCTTCAGTAGAGTCATAACTAGAAAGGAAAGGTTAGCTCACTTTCTCCTGCAAAAATTCTATAATGAGGATGACAATGCAGATACTGTCTTGTACTGAAATGTATTCCATCCAAAAGAGGTATTGCCACAACTGCATGTGTGAAAATATGACCCTGCCTTTAAAAAACAAAAAAATCAAGCAGATAGAAACATGAACCTTGCTGTTACGTGGACAAAACATTCCAAATGTAGTCACAGATTTAAAAATGCTCAAGTCACCATGTTTGGATTCTTTCAAAGTGAGGAGAAAATTAAATAGCAAAATCTTCTTATAATGGACTTGATTTATTTAGCATGAAAAAAAACCTTAGTGAAAAACAATTTTTTTCATTCAATTTACATTTTCTTGTAAAGTTCCATATGCAGATTAATGCAAACCAGAGCTACAAAGTAAGGGTTTTCTGACCTTTACCCTTAATAAAGACCTAGTCTGAATATTTCATTTTGTTTCAGCAGTGTCAGCAATAATTTAAGTGTGTGTTGTATTTTCAAGCACTTATGTATGCCCCTGGGTACGTATATATATAGGTGTGTATCTAAAGAGACTTGTTTCGTTAACATGAATGCCTATTTGTCTTTCAGTGAAATGTATAACAGTACAGTACTTTGGCCTTTGGCCAAAAACTTTACTCATGGAATTTAAATAGATGTACAGCTTGATTACTGAAGGACTTCACAGTACAAGTGCAGGAGAATAGTAGGTCAGATAAAAAGGAGAAAAAAAAGAGATAAGAGTCCAGAAAGATATATACTAAAAATTTTTTTCTTAAGACAATGTTTCAAGCTGAATTTTGTCAGATGCTTCAAGTTTGAAACTTGCTTTATCACAGTCTTTAAGAGGTTATTTAAACTAAAAACTGGAAACATAAAATATGCATATAGATTTTTCATTTTGAACTACAGAATTGAATTAGTATGGGTAGAACAGGTCTGGAAAATAATTGCCTTAGTGTTAGAAAACCAGATTGACAGAATTATCTCTCAATTTCCTATTCATAGAATCATAGAATCATAAAATGGTTTATGTTTGAAGGGACTTAAAGATCATCTAGTTCCATCCACCCTGCCATGGACAGGGTTAGAGCATGGCACTAATAATACCAAGGTTTGTAGGTTTGATCCCTGTATAAGCCATTCACTTGAGGGTTGGGTTTGATGATCCTGGAGGTTCCCTTCCAACTCAGCATATACTGGGATTCTGTGAAATTAGGTGCTCTAAATTGTGTGCAATAAGTTCAAAATTAAATACTGTATCTAGAAACACTTCACAGTGCAGCTGCACAATTTTATTCCAACACAGGTTGCAAAAGTCCTGGTTACTAAGAGGGAATTTGGGAGCTGAGTAGCACTACCTTTAGGTAAACAAAGAACATGCATCCAACATATGTAAACATTTCATACTTGATGAAAATACAGAAGTCTAAATGGCAGAGCCCTCCCCTATAAAAGAAACCAAGTGAAAGCAGAGTTCAGCTGTTGCAACAGCGCTGCCCTTGGTTGAAGATGTTGTGCCACATCAGTGCTGCTGTTTTTCTTCTGTCTCCCTATTATTTTAGTAGAGAAGGGAGTACTACTTTTTGATTTGCCATTCACTGTGTTTTGCTATTGGAGCCCATCAATCATAGTCAAGAATTTATCTTTCCTACTTTTTTGTTTTAAGCAAATTAAAATTTTAGAGAATGGTCTGTGTGCTTTTTCTGCTCCACTCCTCCCCACACAACAAGTTGACCAATAGTACAGCACTGAGCAAGAGTAAACCTATACACCACACCAACGCCTCCCTGTGGATAGAATAATAGCAACATCATCCTGATCTGGAAAAAAAAACAGATGAAGTGATGAAATGTTGGACTTCCTGATGAAAATGAATGGAAAGGTGAGAAGCATACACTATACAGAAACACCAAAGCAAAGAAACACCAATGCCTTAGAAATGTCTTGCCTGTCAACCTAATAGATGCATTTCTCAATACAGTCCTCAAATATAAAATTAGAAAGATTTTAGAAGTTCTTGTTGTCATCAGTTGCCATTGTTTCTGTGTGGATCCTGCCTAACACCCAAAAGACAAATCAGTCTTCATTCTGAATTGACATGTCTTTAAAACCATTATGAACCTCTACTTTTCTTATATATTAGGGTTGGGCAAAAATGTGAAACGAGAGGATTTTTATTCTTTCTCATTCTGTAAACCAAATCAGCAACAGCATAGTAATTGCAGAGGTTGCATAATAGTAATTAATAAATATTTTTGGTGCTTCAACAGCTATTTAAGCAATTGAGCTGGAATTCTGCTAGGCAAGGTTTTTCTGTGTAAAAGTGCATCTCTGCAGGAATTTGTAAAGAAGCTGTCTAAGTAAAAGGGTTTTAATGACACAGACTTACATTCTGGATTTTTAACATTTCTGCAGTATTTAGCATTTCTGGTGCAGTTTTATGATGCCATATAAATATTGAAGACAGTTCTTTCTAGACAAGTTTTAAATATTAATCACTTCATTAAGTTTTTCCCAGCTTCAGAGTACTTCTTAGCCTCAGTGACTTGGTGTTCATTTTGATCTTTCTGTGTTCAAAAAATGCTTATGTATCGGGTGTATCAGTCATTGTATTTTTCATCAAGAATTCCAGATAAATTAATATTAGGTGGTCATGCCTCTGGTATCAAGACAAGAAAGTACCTTTTTCTTCCTCTTGTCTATGCTGAATGTCAGGTTATGGAGTAGTTTATGTGCATGCAGATTTAAACAATTCCTTGAAATGGAAAATGTTGTGCCAGCATAAAATATGTGGCATTAAATATTACTTGAATTATAAAACTATGATTTTCTTGTCCTGCAGCAATTTAGAGTTGCAAAGCACTATCTTTGCTGCCCCCAAGCATTTTACAGTCAACAAAGTTTAAGTAAAAATCAAGTACTACATCTGTCTGAAATATCAAAACCCATTTATTTCCCTCCCAGGAACAGAATTAACAACTAAAGGTTAAATAAAAATGTTATTCTTCTGCCCTCAAGCTAGTTTAGATCTCATTTGGGATATTAATGCCATTAATATGTGAACATTTTCACACATATGACAATGTGTGACGATACTCTGCATATGTATAGCTCTAAATAAACACTCTGCACAGTTACCTCCTCCCACAATCACATAGCTGGAAAATATTACTCAGGCTAATGGTAGGGAGTTTCATCTAAGAAATAAAATTTTATCAGGTGTTAAGGCATAAGGTACCAGAATTATTCTGATCACTGGGATTTCAGATTATCTGGGATTCATCATAAAGAAGGGAAATTTTGAGTCTGAGGAAAGCACAACTTGAAAGTGGGCTATCAGAGCACAGCATGGTTAACAACCCTTGTACACCCTTCACAGAGTCTGCACCTAAGAGGCCTAGACATCTAACAGGACAAAAAATCTATTTAATCAGCAATTCAGCTGAATTTACTTTGCACTATTTTAAATCTCCAATCCTGCAGAGATCTTCTGCAGCAATCAGTAGTGACTTTCACAAGGCTACAAACTTAGATTAGTTAAATTTATTTCAAACCTGGGATCAGTGCAAATCTCTAAATATAATATTCAGCTTATCACAGTTTTCAGTATTTCTGGCAGGTTTTTAGTGGCTATGTTTTGGTGTGGATTTGGAACTTTTACATGTCTGAAGATATTCAGAAATTGCTAATCTTTTCCTTAGTCCTTCATATGTGTTCTGTTCAAGTGAAGTGATAGAAAAATGAAAAAAAACCCATGAAAATAAGTTAAGTTTTTTTCTCAGAATTATTCAGAACCTAAGATTCACATCTATGAGTATAGGACACAGAGCTTTTCTGGAGAAAATTACAATCCAAGATGAGTAGGCATTATCAGTTTCAAGCAGAATTATTTATGCTAGTTCAACTAGATTCAATGTCTGCTTCTGTGGGCTAAATTAATATTCAAATTATTCCTAGGTTGTTGTCAGACTGGAGACTAATGTATTAAGAAATACAAATATATAATGGGTTAAAATGTTTATAGATTGCTATGTCTAATACTTCCTATTCACTGATGTCCAGGGTATATTTGACCAAACCCTTAGCTGTCTAACAAGAAAAAAGAAGCTATTCACAGAAAAAGGAAGGTAGGAATCATAACAGTGACAGTTTAAAAGTTCTACTAAGGGTTTATTTCTTCTTTAGATGCCACACTTTATCGAAGTATGGCACATCTTCTTCTCCTTAACATTTCTTCCTGCCCTCTTAAAGTGCTTTTTCTAAAGAAATCTGCAAAATAGCACAAGTTGAAAGTTCATGCTTAGGTTATTCTTCTGAAGTCTATTCTGCAAACTTTCTTAAAAAAATGCTTAGAATAAGGGCATATGAAGTGTAAATCCTTTTGAAGGCATAATCCAATTAATTAACTAGAGCATGAGAAGTCTCCATTTTTATACACAGTATATGAGTCAAGTTACAACATTTAGCAAAATTGTTCATCTGTGCTACTTCAGAAAGTCCTATGATAAAGATTACTGTAAGCTGCATAGCTTGGACAGCAATTACAGGAGTACATTTATTTTCTTTCCTTTACACATCTGAAAATAAAATCTGAACTAAATTATGTTTACTTTAATTGAAAGCAATTGATATATAATAGTCACCTGTGATAGTGAGCTTACTAGTAATCAGCCAAGAGAAATAAAAATATAAAACCATGGCAGGCTTTTTTGTTTGCTTGGATATTTTTGGATTTTGTTAATTTTTTAGTTGGTTGGTTGGTGTTTGTTTGGGGTTTTTTTTGTTTGTTTCTGTACTCTGTTAACTCACTTTGGAAAACTTGTCAACATTACAAACTTTATATGAAGAGGGAGTTTATTTTATTTCATTTCTCATTAAAAATCCCCCAAATTGGAAATCCCTCACTGCAAACTTTTGACATAATATTAGCAAAATAAAATTTCTTCCCTAGGAAAGCAAACTCCTCTTACAACACCAGAGTCATAGGTGAAGAGAATGGTTTCTTTAGAATTTACATTAGCAATATGACTAGTGATTTTTTCCTCCAAAAAAAATGGAGTGGTGATGTGATTAAAACTTTTCATATATTTATACAAAGGACAAAGTACTTATTTTACATTAATAAAAACATGTGCAAACATATTTCTTTAATGCAATATCTTTGCTTTACATCTGAGAGTATGTCCTTAGGAGCCTTTTAAGAGACACTTTAAAAGATTTTCTTTCAGGTTGCATTTGGCTTATTTTTAAAACTTCCTTTTTTGATAGCTCTACATATTTTTCTTTCTCACGTGGATAGCACAGACAGAGGAGGAAAGATGAGTGAAGCTGAGGAACATCAGCTCTTTTGCTGTTGACATTGGTTTGGTTTACAACCCTGCAGTCATCTGTTATCTTCAATAACTGTCATATAAAAGTAACATTACACAAACACATGAATACCTTAGTTTGATGCTGGTGCTGTTAAAATTATTTGAGATGCTTTTTTTTTCAGATAGCTATTGGATTTTGGCAAATCTTCACCAGTACATTTGTGATTGTTTTGAAAGTTAAAAAAGTCATCCACTGCAATTATTACTTTTATCAGAGTAATTAAGGAGACTATTTTTCTCTATTCACAATCCTAACTTCTCTATAATTTTTTATTGTACTGCTTTCAAACGCTTCAGTGTTGGTAACCTCACTCCTTAAGAGTGTCAGGGAAATCATAAATTAGTCATAGAAATAACACAACCCACCTCTCTAAAAAGTCAGGATGTGATTTATGAGTATTGTATTCTTTTGATCCAGTGAAAAAAAATATAAAGATTGTTTCAGTTACAGTGTGTTGCTATATCCCCAGGATATAAGAGTGACTGTGTGCATACAGTTCACAGGGCCTCATGCTTTATTTTTACTTTTGTTATTCAGTGCACTCTGACAGCTAGACCACCTTTGTAAGAGGATGTTAGAATTTCTAATATTATATATTCATATTTCCATAATCTGAGGAGATATAAATTGGGTTTGGGACTACATTTTAGCAATTTCCTTTCAAATATAGTCAAAGACTTAGATCCAAAAATGAAGACCTGAAAAAAAAATCCACATGTTACTGGACCAACACAGGAATAAATGAATGAAACCAATGAATTGTGATAGATATATGAGGACAGATTAGATGACTAAATAGTTCTTCTGGCTTTAAACTTTCTGAATCTCTGAAGTTTCTTTCTGAGAAGGATTTGCAATCTATTTCTGTTTTCTAAATACTTACAGTAACTTTGTTATCCATGATCTTCATTATTAGGTAGCTGATGTCTTATAATCTTCTTACACTCACCATGTTTGTTTTTTATAAGTGATAAAGCACTTCTATCAAAGTAATCCATATCTGAATAATAAGTAGAACATCTCTTGAGGTTTCATTTCCTGTCTCAGAATGAATTAATAATTTTATGACCATTTATTTTAAAGAAACAGGTTTGCATTAGCATTTTAATACTATCTGCCAATAGGTCTTTGAGACAGAATGTAGAGAATGGAGAAATAAACTTCAAAATCAAGGAGTAACATTTAAAATGTATATTTAATACAGCATGGCATGTTTTGTTCGTAGAGACCCAGTGCCATTTCAAAGTGGAAGAAAAGACAAATCTTGTTTTCTGATGCAGTAGTGTCGTGGTTTTAGACAGCTACAGAATTTTCTCCCTTCCCCCTGGCCATCAAAAATTACTTAGCAACACAAAAGACCTAACCGGTTGGCTGATGGCCGAAAGATTAATTTCCTAGGAACAGGGCAGATAAGGAACTTCACCTTTTGTTCTTTTTCTCTCGTCTCCTGGGTAAGGAGAGGGAGGAGCTGGGGGAGTGAGGCTGGAACTCAGGTCAGGAGGAGAGGCTGGTGTGTGCCAGTGAGCTCGGGGACCTGCCTGTTTTTTCCTTTCCTTTTTAACTTGTTGGAGGAGGAGTTTTGGGTTTTTTTTGCTGCTGCTGCTTTGTCCAGCCGTTGCTAGCTGCAGTTTTTGCCTGACGTTCTGACCAGCTGAAGATCGGGGCAATCTTCCCCCCGCTCCATGTGGCAGCAACCAGTGATCCAGCAGCGCCACCTGGTGGCTGCTATAGGACATTACAAGCGCCGCGCCTCCAGTGACCCAACAGCGCCCCTATTGACTGTAGTTGGAATTGCACCAAAGGGTGCAAAATTGAACCGTTTACAAATTTTTTTCCTATTGCCTGTTCTATCGGTTAGTTTTTGAAGGGGATTATTTGTGGGTAGAGGAGTATTGTTTGGTTGTTTTACTTGTTTTTTTTCATGTTTCTGTTAATACACATATACCTTCTAATAAAGGGCTGTTAGTCTTCCTTTTCCATAAGTTGCTTTTCCTTCAATCGGAGACTCTTAATTTTGGATTTATAACTGCTTAGAGGAAGGAGTTCGGGTCTTTTCTCATAAGTCATACTCAGCAAAAGACCCTTGTCTCATTTAAACTCGGATAAGTAGAAAGGAAAATCCAGAATACAAACCAAAATCCAAGTTGAAGTCTGGTAGTTTCTTTGGTTTAAGTCCTGGATTCCTAGTGTCCATGATGCTGTTCTGTCCCGAACTGTCTCCTCTGCAAAAGTAAGAATAGATCTGCTTGGTGTCCTTTCCTACCACTGCATACAGAGATGACCTATTTTCTACCTGAGAGTGAAAAGTTACTGGTTTCTGCTTTGAACATGGTTGTGGGAAAATTTCTAGACCTTGATGAAAATGAGTTATTAGAATAACAAGGTACTGCACATGTTACTCCAATACAAAAATATTTTCCAATTATTTTCATGCTTTCAAAAGTCAAAAAAGCAACTCTTGAGAAATGAGGTAAAAGCAAGGGTAAAAACAGACACTAAATAAGTTGTTGAATTTCAGCTAGGGAGAAGGTGTGTAATCAGTAAAAAAAATGTAAAGTAATAACTCTGGAATTGCACACTATTAGTCTTTTTACAGGTAAGCAGTACAAAATTGCGGTTCCTGGAAGTGGTCCTAAAAATTAGATTAAAATAAAAAGAAGATTTAATCCATGCTTTCTGTGCCAGATAAAGATGAATTGATTCTGGTTTGGGAAAAGCAAATACATTCAGTGGAATAATTAATCTGATATTGTTACTAAATCATACTATATTTTTTCTCTGTTTACATATATGTACACATATATATATTATTATACATGAAGAAGTTTCTTATTACAGTTCAAATCAAACCTAAATAAAGCCAAATGAAACTGGCATGTCCAGTTACTGATTTAGGCATAATCCAGACAGAATCTGGACTGTTGCTTGTAAATAAAAGTCAGATGAAGATCCTTTGGGGACTTTGGGAGAGTCGTGATCTTTAGGCAAACTGGACACTTATTATTTTTGAGTGGAATTTCAATGCATCTTTCAGTACTTTCTTCAAAATGAAAGTATTTGGGAAAAAATAGGATACAAAAATGTCATATTGTTTACTCCACAGTGTCCATTTTGATTTTTTTCTATATATCTTCTGTATATTTTTCTTTCTTTATCTTTCTTCTCATACAAGAAGTATCAACAATTTTACTGTATATGCAAAATCTTCCTCATTGGATATATCTGAGAGCAAATAAAATATTTCTCTGTCAGGATAATATAGGTCTATCAATGTCACAGAAATTACAAGGAATTCTGTAAACTATCAGATCTAATGTTTATCCAAATATCCTAAACGAGACTGGAAATTAATTTCGCTAGATCAGAATATTAAACTTGAAAATCTGAATTGAATGTAAATAACAACTAATTCTGAGTGCCTGAACAGAAGAAGAAAGATCTCAAGATTAAAAGGCCAAAACCAGTTTTCCACTAAAACAGAATTCACTGACCTACTCACATGGTGACAAAAACAAACAAACAAACAAACAAAAAACAAAACAAAACAAAAAAACCCACACAGTAATCATTTCCATTTCTGCTTGATTTCTGCTTGGCTAGTATTCATCTGTCAGTAAGCCTTATCCATAGGTTGAGAGAACATCTGTATTTACATCAAGAAATTTTGTACTGGGCCCCTAAGTACATAAATTCACTCTGTCAGATAAACTCCTCAACAACCGCTGCTTCTTATTCCCTTTTTCATCATAGCGGCTTTAAAGGTGGTAATTACAGCAGCTAATACAGCAAAATAAACCTAAGATCTAACAAAGATGATGCAGGTTTTTCAAGACTTTTTTGTACTAATTTGTTGCACCTTTTCTGTTGCTTGCTATGAGTAATTACGAGGGCGGTAGAGAAAGAAGGGTAAAGGTTAGTGATGTCTCAGATATTTGTTACTACTCAGGAGAATGTAGCTTCTCTTTTAATGACTACTGGGTCATTACTGTGTTAATTAATTTTGGAGGAAAAGTCTGTGAACAAGTATCAGGAAGAAAATTTACAACTTCTCACAATAGTTCTTTCAAGTCTCTATTGTGCAACTAGTAGACCTTTGCAAATGACATGCATTTCCAGTAAAATAATACAAACCACTACATAACTTTCAATTTTCATGTCTCATTATTTAAATTATGGCAGCCATCATTTTGGTAGATTTTATCCACAGGTAAGTAATTAGGGCTTTCTGGAATCATCAGGGCTTTCTGGAATCATCAGGGCAGTTCGTAAAAGCAGCAGAACACTGTTACTGAACATAGTTTCTTCTTCCACTTATGCAAGCTCCTGAAAGAGCTTTTCCTGCTCTTCATCATTCTGTCCTGTGATGGACATCCATCAGGATTCAGCAAATAAGTAAAATAGGACACTTTTAAACTATAATGAATAAAGAAATTTTTCAAGTACATGTTTTGCTATAAAATGATGCAGTAACTAATTATAGAAACAAAGTTGTCTGGTTTCAGAATATCCCACAGTCAAATGCACTCCCTTACTGTACACTGGAGGGCCAGATTCACAGAGTAGTTATGGAGGAAAGCTCTTAAAATTAGTAAATATATTACAAAGGGATTATTTATGGTGGCAATTCAATAGACTGTAACATTTTGACAATGACTGGCAACCTCAACATTTATGTGACACCCATTTCCAGAAAAGGCACCACAGAATTTCATATCAGAAATACATTCATTCCTTAGCTTTGAGTAATTTCCTTTTTGTCATTCATGTGAGGTATATATACCTAAATAGGTGGATTACTTTTTAAATATGCAGCTAAATTCAACAAGGAAGGATAAACCCATCACCTCTACCAGTTTGTCATACCGAAACAGAAAATAGCATGCAGCACTCCTATCCCCATCAAATAATTCCTTACTTTATTATGAGCAGAATGAGGTGAAAGTATGTTTCCAGTTTCTGATAGAAAATAGACCTGTTCTTAGCACAAAATCATGAATTCAGTCTTAGACTCTATGTGCTTACAAATGTTGTATTTTGCTGTGTGTAATATATTGCTATTTTTGAATAGATCTGGGGCACGGCTGAGGGGGAATGTGAGCAGCAGCACATGAGTACAGTATATGCAAAGTAGTTCATTAGCAATGTATAACTGCTCAAATGGACCGCACTACTACCAAAATACTGTTTAGCTGGCTTGCTCATTCCTACAGTAATTCCATGGAGTACAGTTACACAAGCGATGAATTTCTGTACAGTACTAGAGGTAGGTGGCTGTATTTTTATAAGGTGCTGACCTACTTCTCCATTATTTCCCAAGGGTTTGTTTAGTAGTGAACATAACAGGAATGAAGGAAGTAGTCAGAAATATTCTGAAGGATATTTCTTTCATATCAAAACTCTGTAGGTCAACCCTTTGTTACTCATGGTTATTGTCTTCATGTAGAGCTGTAAACCATAGATGCTTTCAATTTGTCTGTCAAATGGCTGAAATTACTGGACTGAGATTTTCTACCTGTAGGTACAGAAAATGTTGCAAACATTTATCCTGGATCTAGTCAATACTTCTGCAGTCCTTAATTGGGCTTATACTCAGCCTGAAGCTACAGCTACAAGAAAACCATAGAAAAATACCATTAATGGTAAACCGAATTACTATTTCATAGTGTCAAGGTCAGTGAATAAGATGCACATAGGTTTTACTTCCTTCTGATTTCATAGGGGTGGATTTTTGCAGTTACTTGAAATGTAACCTAGATATCTGGATAGCAAGCTCCTTTTAAAAAAGCATGTATGGACAACCTGCATGATAACATACCAGCCTGACAAGATGCTCTCCTCAAGGATCTTTAAAACACTGTGTACTGAAGGGGACTTTGAACAGCTTATTTGAAAATTAATAATAATATATTATAGTGTAGCCAGAAAAGAGCAAATCACCAAAACTTTAGGGTCTCAGCTTTGCCTCCTTTTTGTCTGGAGGCTGAGACAGACCCACCTAGCCCATTATTTCCCACAAGGTCTGTAGGACTGCTAAGTCTCCTGCACATTCTCTGTACACTGAAGTCCTTTTGCAATCAGAGTGTTTACCAGGTTACTAGATTTTAGAACCTACATGAGAAAAAAAAAAATTCCTAGTCTGCTAAGATAACATACACATTTCTTTGTTCATAGAATCATCAAGATTGGAAGAGACCTCTAAGATCATTAGGTCCATCAGCACTACCACTGTAACGCCTAAACCACTAAATAAAATCAGCCAGCACCAGATGCACATGCCTCTTACCTCCAGGGTTAGTGACTCCACCACCTGCCTGAGAAACCTATTCCAATACCTGACAACGTAAAAGTGAAAAAAGTTTTTCTAATATCCAATCTGAATGTCCCCTGTCTCAGCTTAAGGGCATTTCCTCTTGTCCTCTCACTGCAGGCAGGGTAGAAGAGACCAGTAACCAGCTCCTTTTGGGTAGTTGTAGAGAGTGATGAGTCCCCCTGAGCCTCCTTGAGACTGAACCAACCCAGCTCCCTCAGCTGTTCCTCATCAGATGTGTTTTCTAGTCCTTTCACGAGCCTTGTTGCCCTTCACTGGACACTCTCCAGCATCTCCATGTCCTTTATAAAGTGAGGGGCCCAGAATGGAACACAATGCTCAAGGTGCAGCCTCACTAATGCCGAGTACAGGGGGATGATCACCTCCCTAGTCCTGCTGGTCACACTATTGCTGTACAGGTCAAGATGCCACCTTGGCCACCTTGGACATCTGAGCACACTACTGGCTCATGTTCAGCTGGCTGTCAACCAGCACTCCCAGGTTCTTTTCCACTGGGCAGCTTTCCAGCCTCTCTGCCCTCAGCCGGTAGCACAGGGTTACTGTGGCCAAAGTGTAGGACCTGGTACTTGGCCATGTTGAGCATCTTACAAATGGTCTCGGCCCATTTCTGTAGCCTGTCCAGGTCTGTCCTGTGGACTACCAGCTTTTCCAGGAGCATGCAGTGGGAGACAATGTCAAAGGCTTTGCTGAAGCACAGGTAGACTACATCCACAGCCTTTCCCTCATCCACCAAGCAAGTCACCTACCTGGTCATAAAAGAAGATCAAGCTGGTCAGGTAGGACCAACTCAACCAGCCCTTCCTAAAACTGTGCTGGGTGGGTCTAATCCCTTGGTTGCCCTGTGTGTGTTGTGTGATTACAGTCAAGGTGATCTGCTCCATAATGCTGCCAGGCACCAAGGTTAGGCTGACAGGCCTGCAGTTCCCCAGATCCTCCTTCTGCTCTTTCTTGTGGATGAGCATCACATTGGTCAACTTCCAGTCGTCCTGTCAGCCAGGACTGGTTATAAATGATGGAAAGTTGTCGCGGTCGAGGCGAGAGGTGACACGGTTTTCTCAGGATACCAGCAGCAGCTTTATTACAACAGTGCTTCTGCTTTATACAGTTCTAGGTGACACGTGCACATGCACCATTGGTTTAGCATAAACATAACAACTCATGATTGGACACACAGCCACACGTCCGAATACTATAGGTTAGACATGCCTAACAGGAAGCCCACCCTGTGCCACAGTCCTTACTCTCCGTGGTTAACCCTCTGCCAGGTGTAAAGTTCTGTCTTCAGTATCCTAGCTTACAGAGAGCCCAGAGCCAGCTGGGCTCCCCCACAGAAAGTGGCTTAGCAAGCTCTTCTACCAGCTCCCTCCTCCTCTAGGATTAATCTCATCCTGTCCCATAGACCTGAGAGCATCTAAGTGGATCAGCAGGTCATTAACTGTCTCTTCCTGTATTTCACAGGGTCTATTCTGCTCCCTGTCCCTGTTTAGCAGCTCAGGAGGCCAGCTGTCCTGAGGATAACCAGCCTTACTGTTGGACACCGAGGCAAAGAAGGTGTTAAGTACCTCAGCCTTTTCCTCACCTTTGGTGACTATATTTCCCACTTGCAACCAAGAAAGAATTCCTTGGTCCTCCATCTGTTATTAATGTATTTATGAAAACACATTTTATTATTCTTTACAGAAGTAGGTAGATTAAGTTCTAACTGAACTTTCACAGCCTTAATTTTCTTTCCACATGACCTAACAACATCCTTATACAGTTTCTGAGTTGTCTTTTGTTGTTTTTACCTTACCAATATTTTTTTCCACACAATTTCGTTTATTCAAGCATAAAGGTATGTTCATCAGAGTGAGGAAAACTGAACTTCTTCAATGCCAATATCACAAAGCCATTTATATGGTTGATGCACAACTTTTATTTTTTTTATTAAAGTATCCTTATGTCAACTTAAGGCATTCTTGCCTTGCTTCTAGTTTCTCACTATCCTACAGGAAAGGGGAGTCAGTGAGAGACTGGGTGAGTTCTCTCTGGGGTCAACACACTATACCTACAAAATCCTAAATTTGAGAAAGATAAGCACAATGCTGGACATTGTTGTGCATGACATGATATGTTTATAATAGGTTTGGGTTTTTTTTGCTAAAGGAATTTTGCAACTGCTGAGTACAATCAGATGGAAAACTATTACTGTTCATTTGACAATGAATCAGAAAACATTGTTCCTCTTTTCAAATCTGCAGCTTAGTACACAGCTTTAAAAATTACCTAGACTTTCACATGAAAAAAAACTAATCACATTAATATAGTAGGAGCATGTTAATTTCACCAAAAATCATCCTCAGGAAGTGACCGAAGACAGCTGAAGTGTTTTAAAATAATAAGATGCCCAAATGACTTAACTATACCTGAGATGAGGGTTTAACTTTATACATCAAAGCAGTCTCTTTGAATCCAATGTTGGCAAGATCTGAGCATATATCATGTTATTCATTGGCATAATAACTCTTGGCCTCACTTGTTACTCACTCCGTTACTAGTTTTCCTTAAAAAATCACAAGAACTCTTTGAAATGGCACAGCTGTTTCTGAAAATATATAGTATTTTACAGAGAAGGAATCAGTTAATGGTGAGCAAAATTAAAAGACTATGAAAATCAAGGTATGTTTAACTACAGAATTGCAGGAAGGAATTGCTTGGGGTTTTTTCTATTCCTAGAACCTACACTTTCCCCTGTTCGTTCTGGAGAAAAGAATCAACTTATATTGCATAATGGTATATTTTCATATTTCAGGGAATCTCATTGGTATTCCAGAGTTAATATTTTCTTTGCCAGAGAAAATACCCTCCAGGCATATATCATACCATAAACAGAGTATGTCACTAAGAAATATTGCTAATACATATTTAAAAGGAATAAGTCCTTAAGGCAGAGCTACTCTGTTCATAAGGAATAATACACACTTTCTCATGTGGTGGTCACTTAGCATTGTAGGCCTAAAGTGTTCACTGTGTTCTTCATCACAAGCCAGTGCATGATCAACAACTGTTACTGAAATGTACAACATTGCTACAATCAATTCCAACTTATATCTTGACAACCTTAGACTATTTTCATCACACTGTCACTGTAATTTTAGCATTATTTCTAAAATATCATCAAATTATATTTTTCAAGTTCATATACACCATATAGATCCTTTACCATCTATTATTTGACAGTATAATTGATTTATTTGTCTCATTTCTTATTAGAAAAGTTTTGTAGTCTCTTGCATTTGTATTTTGTGTGCTTGGAGAAGCTTGGAAAGTATAGATGGATTAGCTTGCCTGTAAATACTGAATCAAGAGGTGTTAAGATAGATTGAAATATTGGTTCTATCAGTACTTGTAGAGAGAATCTTTTAGAAAAGCAATGAAACAGTATAATGCTTGTTTAAATACTATGAAATTAGTTTTCCTGAACAAGAAATGTTCAAAGGATTCAAGAGAAAAGAAGTAAAATCTTCTGTGTTGCACAGTTGATTTTTAACATAAAGCACACTCACATGATTCTTCCCCCTCCTGAAATCCCATCAGATTTGCCAATAATTAGACTGTAGACAATAACCAGATTGAACGCGACTGCCTTTTCATTTTCTTTGCTCCTAAAATTTCAGTTTCAGACTTCAGTGTACTTAAACAGAAAATTACATTTTTTGACAATGTTCTAGTCTTCTATAAACGAATGTGAATTTCCTCTTGAGAACAAGAAAGTGGCAGGTTTATTGGCATAAAGTCTTCTCTTCCCTCAAGGAAACTGATACACTTAAAGGAGTTTGTCTTAAATATTTCTCTTCTAAATGTTCTGTACAAGCAGTTAAGACATGGAAGTTGTCATGGTATATACACATAAGTCAAAGAACAGGTTTCATCAGTCCAAATTATGAAGCTGAATAGGAGACTGTACTAAAATAGCTTAGGGGACTGTAGTGATTTTCAACATGCAGAAGGTTATAGTAGATGACCCTTAATTTCCTATGGTCTTGAACCCTATAATGAAGAACATTGCTCAAAAGTCTGATATTGTCAGACTAATGGGGAGTCAATTTAAGCAGCACTAATGAGCTGTGTGGCATTTTACAATCTATGCATACCCTAGTTCTTTGTCCAGCAGTAGCAAACCCTTATTATTTATTACACACATATAAAGCCTGATGAGAAACAGTAAGTGCATAAATTAAAGCTGCACATCAACTACCTTTCTGTCAGGTTGTGCTGACATTTTTCCACAGCCGCTCAGATATTTCTACATTTCAAATTTGCAGTTTAGTTCAATCTTTTCACTGTGGTGTGGTTTAACCCCAGCCAGGAACTAAGCCCCATACAGCTACTCGCTCACTCCTCATAGTGGGTTAGGAGAGAGAATCAGAAGAGTAAAAGGGAGAAAACTCATCAGTTGAGAAAAAGACAGTGTAACAGGTAAAGCAAAAGCCGTGCATGCTAGCAAAGCTAAACAAGGAAGTCATTTACCACTTCTGATGGGCAGGCAGGTGTTCAGCCATCCCCAGGAAGCAGGTCTTCATCAGACATAACGGTGGCTTGGGAAGACAAACAACATCACTGAACATTTTCCTCTTCCTTCTTCTTCCCCTAAGTTTATATGCTAAGCATGATGTCATATGGTGTGAGTATAGGGTCTTGCACTTGGGTCAAAACAACCCCCTGTAGTGCTACAGAGTTGGGAAGAGTGGCTGGAAAGCTGCCTGATGGAAAAAAGCCTGGGGGTAGTGGTCAACAGGCATCTAAATGTGAGCCAGCAGTGTGCCCAGGTGACCAAGAAGGCCAATGGTATCCTGATTTGTATCAGAAACAGTGTAGTCAGCAGGACAGGGAAAGTGATTATCTCTCTGTACTCAGCACTGGTGAGGTCACAGCTCAAATCCTAAGTACAGTTTTGGGCCCGTCACTACAAGAAAGACACTGTGGTGCTGGAGTGTCCGTTTTTGCCTTCCAAAGAAGGGCAACAAAGTCAGACTTAATGATCTTAGGGGTCTTTTGAAACTTTAATGAATTTGTGATTCTATTATATGCTTTTGGTCCATTGAGGTCAGCTCTCCTGGCTGTGTGCTCTCCCATTCTCTTGTGCAATCAGTCCCAGCCTTCTTGCTGGTGGGGTAGTGCAAGAAGCAGAAAAGGCCTTGGCTCTGTCTGAGAACTACTCAGCATCATCGAGAATATCTCTGTGTTATCAATGCTTTTTTCAGCACAAATGCAGAAAACATCCCCACACCAGCTACTGTGAAGTAAATTGACTCTACCCCAGCCAAGCCCAGAACACACCCATAATATTGTTTCCTGCTATTTCCCAGCTTTACTGTGAGGGCTTTGATTGTGATCAGTTAAAGAAGCTAGGAAGAATATGAAGAAAATGAGACAAAATAATTTCTCTTTAAATCTTTGCAACAGGTCAGTTATTCCACAGTAAGCTTATTGTAATATTTTAAAAAAATATCTAGGTCTCAAATCCACCTAAATCCTGTTGTCAGATATGACTTAGATAACTGTATCTCTAACAGTTTCCTTACAAAAAGTTAGCAGCTGAGATCCAGGCAGTGACAAGTGGAATAAGTGTGATGGAGAGATGAGAAAAGAATTATAACATAAAAAGAATAGTGAAGAGACATCTATTTCAGAGATGTAATTGGACATAGTGGTTCTAACATAACTCTGAGAATACAGGTCATATGGCACATCAGAGGCCTTGAATTTCTAAAAATAAAGTAAAAGAGAAGAAAATAAAAGCAAAACAGGCATACTCAGGGAAAAACCTTAACTATAACAAAATAGGAAGTTGTTCTTGATGAGGTTGTAATGCCAAGTATGTTTTACATCTTGAAAAATACTTAGAAAGCATAAGACTTTGCTTCTTTTAGAGGAAATAAATTATTTCTGTCTGCTTACACTTAACTCTCTCCAGAGATTTGTAAAGTTTTGACAGCAACTCTCTGAGTAGTGGAATGACGAAACAAAATGCAGTTGTCATTTCAGACACCAACAATAGGAAACTAAACTTCTTTTACATGAACTACTGTTCTTGCAGCCAAACTCTGCTGTCAGATACAAATATGGCATTTCATGTGATGACAGCACTAAGCTCAAAGAGAAAGTGAAAGAAAAGTTTTCCATGAAATAAAATATATGGAAGATCAACACAATAAATATAAAACAGTGCAAGAGAAGAATTGTGATTATCCTGTTAATTTTGGAAGCACGCTTCCACTAGAAGTACATCATATTTTGGTATAAGAGAAGAATGAATTTAATTGAACTTATGCACTTAAAGGATTATGTTAGACAAAAAGTCAGTAACAAAATTTGGTGTGAATACTGCACATGCTGTTAGATAAGTTAGTATTTCCTCTCACAAAGTCTATGTCATTTTTAAAACATATTTTGTAATACAGATAAAAGTGACTAAATTATGGAATAATTCAAACCACAGTAGAGTGGAGGGGAGGGGAAATTGTATTCCTTGCCTGTTGATATTTCATACATTTTTAAAATACTGCTGTGCTTTAATCAGGCAAAGTTGTAAATACTTTCTTTACAAAACTGGTTGAAGAGTTTCTTTTTTTGTTTTGCTTGAGAGGGAAGTGACAGATGAATCAAAGACGATCACCAGTATACTCAGTGGAAGGTAAACCACAGAGTCAGAGAAAGGCAGATTCCAGCAACTTTCAGAGGTAGATGGCACTAAGATGGGTTCTAGTTACTCTTCTCCTCCTTTGTTTTGGCTTTGCTATAAATGCCAGCCCAGGGAACACTTCAGAAACATTTTGTTAAGCTTATGTAATTTTGCATAAGTTCAAATTTTAAAAAACCCTAAGTTCATAAAAATAATCACAAAATATTTCTGATTCTATCTACTTCCAGAAAAATCTTTCATATTTTTGCAGTCTTTCCAGGCATAAGTCATACAGCTCAGATAACCAGATTATTTATTTATACCTTGAACACAAATTTTTCTGGTCATAGAGAAGCCGAGAAAACACTTGTTACAACAAAAGATTATTGAACTTGTTTTCTGTGGTTTTATCACTTCTTTCTTCCAAGTAAATATTTTTCATGATCAGAATCAAGATACTGGGATATATCTAGCATTATTTTGTCTTTTATAGTAAACTTGTGTGTGATGCTGCATCACTTGCATTCTAAGTTAGACACTACTGGCAGTTGTACAAGATACAGAGGTTGGAGTCTTTTGCATTTAGAAACGCCTTTGGCAAACAAAAAAAATGGGCAATGTTGTTGTGCACAGATTTTAACTATATTGAGTTCAATTTCAACAAGAGAAACAATACATCTCAACTCAATACCATGCTCCTGAGTTTTTCGTTTTAAATATCTGTCTTGTGGGAGCAAGAAACTATCACTTCTGGGTTAATCCTCTTCAAGAAACAAAGACAGGTAAGGTTTATCCACTTATTAAGAGAATTCATTTTGTTTCAAAACTTTTGACATGCCTCCAAAAATCAATCTCAATAAGTGTCAAGGAACATGGAGATAGAGGTTATTTGTCTGTGATCAATTTTTATGCGACAAAATAATGAAATGGTGAGAAATGAATTTCTTTAGTAACACAAATCATTCTGAGAAAGATGTTCTAGATACTCTGGGTCTATATGAAATTGTATTATTTGTTTAGTGAAAAACAGAGTGGTGAAAATTATTACTTTTCTGTCATAGCCTTGGAAGATATATGCTTGGTCTTGTATTGTCCTCTTTACACATAGTCTTTTCCTAAGGGTTTATCCAATTTTTAAGTTGATTTTCAGTACTCAAACTATCACAATGTGTGTTTGAATTACTTCAATATGTAATATGGAAAGATTGAAGAGATAGTATTATTTTTCCCTTGGTGAAGTTTTTTTCTTTCTGTATACTTTGTCCTGTTTTACACCCCATCAGTTTTGGATCAGAACAGATTGAAAACATACAGAACAAGAAAGATATTCACAAGACAATCTGTGGATATTCGGTAAGTTATGATAAATTTTGTGATCTTACTTTAGTTCTTCAAATCACAGTGTTATTAATGGGAAATACCTTCAAGACATCCCTTTTCATCTATTATTGCCCTGAAATGGAAGATTTTATATTTGTCTCCCTAAACTAAAATGTTTTTTATTATCTTTGATGAGGTTTATATTATTGACATTATTTGTATTTTCTCTCATGCATTTGCCAGAATTTTGGATTCAAAATTTTCTCATTTTTTTCATACTTGATGTTTTATTTTCATTTAAATATTGGTAATTTTATTTTTTCTCTTAATTTCATTGTCATATTGTTGAGATTATATAATCTAGAAAATAAAAAAATGGTAGGCTTTATCCTACCTAATAATATAAGTCAAATTAATCTTGTCTTAGGATGCAATTTGATTTGTGTATGTTGGTTTGTTTCTTTTTAAATTAAGTAACTTAGATTCAGTTAGTTTAAGTCAGGCTAGCTGAATCCCACCATTCTGAAGTGAGTAGAGGTAAACATTTTTAGCCAAATTCTATGAAACAAACAAACAAAAAAATTGAAACCAGGTACTAGAAGTATTTTTTTTGTGTATTACCCATTTCAAATATTCCTCTTTAAAGAGAAATCTTGAAAAAATTACTACTAATTGTGGATCATAATTTCTGATTAAATCCTAGGGTTTTTTTTTCATTTAGAAATTTAACAAAAATATTTACTCTAGTTAAAATGAAAAACAACTTGCTGTTCCCAAAAACATGTCTTTAACGTCTTTAAATCATTTCAAAAAATGATAAATGTAGTCCCTTAGCCGTGCTCTATCTCATGCTGGATGTGAAAATTTCAATTGTGTCATTATGTAACATTCAGTACCAGACTGTGAATTTACAGGTTTTTTCCAGACTGCCATGCCTTCTTCTTCTCTCATGATATAACTGGTTGTTCTTGAAGTATTATCTAACTTCAGAAAGATTTAGAATTTGCCATTTATCTCTCAGGGGTGGAAAATGTACATCTTTCCATATTATACCCTGTGTGCTGCATATTGTGTATGTTGTATATACAATATATACAATTAGTATATATTGTATATACCAATGAACTGTGTGTTCTTTGACTCCATGCCTGCATGATATGTCTTGGGGGAATCTTTGTTTCATGAATGTGCCATCTCTTAATGCTTATATAGGAGACTGTGTTAATCCTTTTTCAGTTTTATGGCGACACTACCTTAGTAACATGAATAGATTTTCATAGTATCTTTAAAAGGAACATTTTTTTTTCTCTCCCCCATTCTTCTATGTTTTAATTCAGTTTGTCTTCAGAGATTACTACCAATGTAAATTTTGTTTCCATTTACAATGTAAAAATCTAACTGTAAAGACATTGTCTTTGAAAGGATACATTAAAGATGCTTTGATCTGTCGGAGGTGGGCCAGCAGAAGCCTACAGAGAATGGAGAAAGATGCAACAGAGCTGCAAGGAAGTCTCAGAGG
>JAYRBT010000114.1:94208647-94244056 GCA_036023395.1 Myiotriccus ornatus
ACATAGGTTAGGTTTTGGTTTGAATGACTAATTATGTGTTTCTCTGTCTTCAGTTTCTTCACTTGTCACTTCTGTTGCTTGTTCCTGCTGTGAGAAAGGCTTAAGATATGACCTTACACACCTGGAAGGAATCTACCTCAGTTTAGTACCTGTAGAGACACAAGTGTACCCCCTCCCCCATGTCACGAGGTCCACCGGTCTTTCAGTTTCACTTTCTACTTTTATGAGGAGTGTTTCTGCACCAGGGTATGGGGGGGGGAAGGGTGTCTAGGGTTTAATCTCACGGCTGAACTTGCCTTTTTGTGTGCGGCTAGTAAGGCATCCATCACTTGAATCCATGCAGGCAGATTCTGAAAAGCCTCCGTATCTCCGAGCAGTGCTGCTTGTCTCATTGTTCTTCCAATATTCCTCCAAGCAGTCACGTTTAATGCTCCAGCCACTGGAGTTCTTGGGAATGCCGCTTGCATCTATTTTAATAAGTTCACTAGTTTTTCTTCCTGAATTCCTCCTGAATGTCTCTTTAATAGTGAATTTAAGGCTTCTGTGTTTTCCTGCAGTTCTCCTGACTATGTAGATCCCATGTTTCGGCTTTTCACCCGGAACAAAGGCACGGGTTTCTTCTTTTTTTTTTTTCCTTCTTCTTTTTTCTTTTTTCTGTCTTCTTTCTTCTTTCTTCTTTTTTTCACGAGAGCTGTCCTCTCAAACGTAGGTAATTTCCTACCGATTTTTAAGGCCTTTGCCGTGCACAGTCTCCGAGCTCACACGCGGTCCTTGCCGCCCATGCCCATCAGAGGCTTCTTTCCCCTGGTACCTGGCGAACCTTTGCTTTTTTGCAGCGAACGTCCCTCAGCAGTAATATAGGCTGGTACCTGACGTTTCTCCGTATTCCTCCCTGATTCAGGGCAAGGCTTATGTCCCTGTTCGGGCACCATACGTAGCAATGATATTAATATAATAAGTAATGGGTCCAAAGGACCACGAGGACACCAATATGGTGTGTAACGAAAGTAAAGTTTATTCAAAAAGGCAACACTTAAATAGTGGTTTCAAATGCTGACACGTCACAACACGTGACATTATCAGCCAATCTTATACAAGCATTTCACTGGGCATGTGTAACAGAGTACTTAGAACTACAACTCCCAGGATGCTTTGCAGCACCTGAAACCAACCCTACAATAAACAAGATTTAAATTTCATAAAAGAAGAGGAAACATTAAAGAAAAAATCACTAAGAAGATGACTGTTTATGGTTGGAATTTAGTCTTTGATATACATAGATAAACCTGAATATGGAGATACTCTAGCTTCACTAACACTTATCAAGTCAGATTCTGAATTCTAATTTTAATTTCATTGGGAAATGTAATGCTGAGATGATGCCTACTGACTTACTATTTTCATTATTCTGTTAATATCTACAGAAACTGGACATTTTTCCTGGCAAAATGAAGAAGTTATTGTAACACAATGTGTGAAAAGCTGAACTTTATCCTGTATCACAACCTGGAAATACAAGGAAGTCAGATCTTTTCAACTCCCATTCCCACTTATGACTATAGTGATAAATTAGGATATGAAAAACATTGTGGGTTTTTTTTTAATTTAATTGAAGACTGACAAGAATAAAATTCTTCAAAAAATGCAATTATAAAAATAGCATTTTGAATTTCAGTTCCTTAGATCAGATTTTCAGTAGTCTCAAACTCACCAGTTCCTATCTAAATACTTATCTAATTAGCTGTATTTCTGCTCCATTATACTTATTCCTGTTGCTTTCCCGTAATAAATTTAGTCGATCTGCTACCATTCTTTCAGTAGTTCTGACTGTCACATAATGTAAGCATAGAGTAAGAAGGTCTGATTCATTTATTAGTCAATGCAGATGAACACTTATATGTGAACATAGCTGAGTGCCTCCTACAATAAACACCTAGAGTTTTTATTACAGGTGTAATTAAAGAACACATTATGCAGAAAAAGGAGCTCTTACTGTCTTGTTTGTTTTGCTGCACCATGGGACAAATGTGTCAGACAGGACAGAAGCACTGTCCCCAGCTAGGTAGACTGTTACACCCACACAGAGAAATTAAAAAATCTTTACATAGGTCGAGCCTAAATTAATGAAAGGATAGATACACAAACAAAGCCAACACTGGAGTGTCAGGGGCTCAGTTATAATACTGAAAGGACAGTGATGTGCACACATTTCTATTTGCTGAGCTGTCAGGTTACAGATATATTTGCTTATGTACTCCTTAAAAAACTGAACAAACAAGACATTTCACTGCTGGGAACTCTGGCTGATAACCACTTGTTCATCTCTGATGCACAAAAAAACATACATGTGATCAAAGTATCAAACACTTTCTTTTACATAGTTTAGGTCAAGGTAATTTAGGTGTGACCTAATTATGGCATTCCAGCACCTGAAGGGAGCCTACAAGAAAGATGCAGAGGGCATTTTTTTTAAAGCATGTAGTGACTGGACAAGGGGAAATGGTTTCAAACTGAAATAGAATAGGTTTAGATTAGATACTAGGGAGAATACTGAGACGGTGGTGGGGCACTTCAACAGGTTGCCCAGAGAAGTTGTGGATGCGCCATGCCTGGCAGTGTTTAAGGCCAGGTTGGATGGGACTCTGAGCAGTTTGGTCTAGTGAAAGGTGTCCCTGCCCATAGTGAGGGGGTTGGAGTTAGATGATCTTTAAGGTCCCTTACAACCCAGGCCGTTCTATGATACTATGATATTTAAGTGTAATAATATAGGAATAATATTGTGTGTATGTAATGGTAAAAAAAAAAAGGATATAGAGACTTTTATCTAGCAGGCCTATGAGTTTCTGAGGGAGCAGACACAGAAGCCACATCTTATGGCTGATCAGCACCCTCAGTCCACAGAAATTTACAGAAAAGTAAATGCTGTTCTTTGTAGCAATGATATTAATATAACAAGTAATGGGTCCAGAGGACCACGAGGACACCAATATGGTGTGTAACGAAAGTAAAGTTTATTCAAAGAGGCAACACTTAAATAATGGTTTCAAATGCTGACACTTCACAACACGTGACATTATCAGCCAATCTTATATAAGCATTTCACTGGGCATGTGTAACAGAGTATTTAGAACTACAACTCCCAGGATGCTTTGCAGCACCTGAAACCAACCCCACAGTTCTTTAGCAGGTGTATAGCAAGAAGCATTTTTTGCAATTTGAATACGCTTTGCCCTTTCCTACTACTAAGAGTTTTCCTTATCACTATGATCATGCCAGGAAATTTAGAAAAAAAAAATCATGGGATCCTTTCTGGCCCTAAAGGCAAGCAGAACAAATATGTATAACTTGTAACTATGTAAATAAGCTCTCTGTTTTCATTTTTCTATTAAAAAAACTAATTCTCCATTGCAGGGTGCTGAGAGTTCACACCCAGGCAGTGCCTGAGACAGGCACAGGCTCATTAAATTGTAGAATCATTTTTTGTTGGAGAGGACCCCTGAGGTTGCCTCACTCACCCTGCTGCTCAGAGTAGGGCAAATTTAGTTAGTGTCCATCCCCTCACCCTAATTATCAATTTATAGTTCATAGTTCCATGGGAAACATTCTGAAGGGGCTTGACACACACCTGTAAAACTTCAGATGTTGACACCAATGTTATCCATATCACGGAGAAGATTTCCATTTTAGGGTAAACAAGCCAGCATTTTTCAAGAGCTCTATACCTCCACTGTATCTCTCTGCTCACTCACTCTAAAAGGCACTCTATCTTCTGATAGAAAAATCGTAGAGCAGTGCTCTTATCCCTCAGCTGGGGTACTCAGAACTTAGAGCAGCTGGGGCAGACATGATTTCCATAGAATCATAGAATCATAGAATAGATTGGGTTGGAAAAGACCTTCAAGATCATCGAGTCCAACCCCTGATCCAACTCTAAGTGTATCATAGCACTAAGGGCCACGTCCAATCTCTGTTTAAAAACCTCCAGGGATGCTGAACTTTATTAACAATTATTTCTGGTCTAGAATCATTATTTAATAATGGTTTCAATTAAAACTTTTAAAATGAAAACTGTGTAATACTTTAAAGATATTTTGTGTTCTTTAAGGCACTCCTATTATTTTGCAGCCAGGAGAGAGCTTAAAATTGTTGTCATCTGAATTATTGCAGAATGACATGTGGAGCTGAAATAGCTTAATAATATGTCTATAACAGCAACTGTCCCAATTACGTCTCAGATGTGCATGAAGGATAAATAAACCAGCAATCTCACTCCATTTTGCAGTGACAAATTAAATGTCTGGTTTATTAAAGATGTGTCTAAATAGAGATATTGTTCTGTGACCTGAACACAGACAGTAGGCTAACATTTCCTGATTTTTAATCAAGGTCAGATAATTGATCTGTGAAAGTGTCATATTAATCTATGCAGAAAACAACAAACTAACACCTAATGATTCCTTGGGGTCCTTTTGAGAATTGTTTGGTATATGTCAGATACCTAGTGTAAGTTGAATGATAACTACATTTGGAGGTGCTTAGGAGCTTTGAAGACAGAAATGAAGTCATTTTACTTGGAGCTAAACTGTGAAATTTCAAAGGAATTACTCTGTTCTCATTTTGTCTTGCCATGGGAGGGTTTGCTTAACCCATCTGTGTGCTTCCATATAACGTCCTCAACACTAATCACTGAAAATACACTTCTCTAACAGAGTCTTTTAATTTGGTCTTCACACTCTTCCTTTTACAGAGCACAGACCAGTTCAGTTCTGATCTGAAATTTTGTTCATGATAATATTCACAAAATTGAATAGAAACTGCATCTACATCACACACTGAATAGGAATGTCCTCTGTTTTCATACTTGAAGCCTTCAGACTCCAAAACTCCAGATATTAGAACAGTTATTCACTCTCTAATCAAATTCAGGCTCTATTATTATGGTATATGTCTTTTGTTCCTTAAATTTGATTCATCTTTACATTAATTTTTGTTAGAAAACTGTGAACTTATCAACATATTGTATTTTTTCCACAAGGGTTTATATAGTAAAGTAAGAAAAATAAGTCTGTCCATTCTGACTTTGAGACATTGTTTGAAAGTAGCAAGCTCAGCCTGCTTCAGTTGTGGAGTCCAGTATGAGACATTAGGAGGATAAATGACAGATAAAGTTACTGTATTAAATGGATCAATAAGGCATTAGTATTTGACTTAATTTCTGCTTGTTTCTTATCTGAAAAACAAAGCCTAGGTAATATTTAAAAACGTCAAGAAATATTTAACCACTTGTTATTTAATATCAAGTCTGAGAATATTCAATTTCAAAATAATTTGTTGTAAAGTGAAATTAATTATTCTTTACATAGCTATAATTTATACACCAAGTTAACTTTTCAAAAATTTTCACTATCAAAGCACAAATTCACAAACGTTGATAAATGTTTCTTCTATTGTTCATGAAGTCAAAGATTTATTACAAAAAAATGTGTTTACTTCAAATTAACATGTGCAGCATATTTTTACCATGCTTACCATTACTCCTATGTGGCAGACCCTATCAGTGGATCTAAAGTATAGTCATATGATAAAACTAAAATGCATCATGAAAAAACAGATAGTTAATTGTATTAGAACCCTTAGAAGCACTATTAGAATGTAAATATATTTGCATATCTAAGTAATTTGACTGAATTACCAGATTTTATTCATTTAACCAATAAATTTGATGAAAAAATTGTGCTGTTTTTGGCTGGGGTAGAGTTAATTTTCTTCAAAATGGCTGGTATGGGGCTGTGTTTTGGATTTGTGCTGAACACAGGGTTGATAATACAAAGATGTTTTTGTTATTTCTGGGCAGAGCTTACACAGAGCCAAGGCCTTTTCTCCTTTTCCTAGTGCCACACTGGCAAGGAGGCTGGGAGGAGACACAGGTGGGACAGGTGACCCAAAATGACCAAAGAGATATTCCATAACATCTGACATCATGTTCAGTATAGAAAGTGGGGAGAGGAAGGGGGAAAGAGGGATGTCCAGAGTGATGCCACTTGTCTTCCCAAGTAACTGTTATGCATGATGGGGCCCTGCTCTCCTGGGGATGGCTGAACACCTGCCTGTGTGTGGGAAGCAGTGAATTAATTCCTTGTTTTACTTTGCTGTGTGCCCAGCTTTTGCTTTCACTGTTAAATTGTCTTCATCTCAACCCATAAGTTTTCTGGCTTTTACTCTTCCAGTTCTCTCCCCAGCCCTGCTGGTGGGGGAGTGAGTGAGCAGCTGCATGTGGCTTGATTACTGGCTGGGGTTAAAGCGCAACAACTGCAAAAGTAGTCCTCAAAATCTTAAGTCCACTGGTTTTCTAATCATCTCTTCCTTCTACTGATCTACAAAATTATGCTCCCTGATACTGAATTTTACCTAGGTTCATGACTATATTATTCACTGTCCTTGTCTAATGTCTAGCCTAATGTTTAAGATCTTTGCCTGGTATGAATGAGCTATGACAAAACTATGTTCCCTGAAGTTGAACATTTTTTCTAATTCCTTGACAAATACTCAAAGAGAAAATGGAAATATATTACCATTGTAATGAAAAGAAATTCCTTGCATATTTAAATGGAATTTAAATGTCTTCTTGACTACTTCTGAACTTCTCAAACTTGTAGTTCCAGCTCAGACAGAAAGGCAAATTTCTAAGTTCAAAAACCAATTTCTGTAGGTGTCCAAAGGTACAAGGATTGACTTTGTTGTCCAAAATGAAGCCAGGCATGTCAAGGCTTGGATCTCTCTCATAGAGTCCGGATGGCTGCCTTCAGCTTAAGCATTTGTTTTCCACCAGATGCCACCCTATAAGCTACACTCCAAAGCCTAAAGGATTTGATATCCATTTTCCATTACCTTGCATCGTCTTACAGAAGGACTCTATTGGGCTCAGGGTGGAAGGAAAAATACATATTTCTGTATCTTCTATTGATGTCTTTCCCAATTACACAAAGCATTTTAATATTAACTGGAAAAAATACAAATCAAAGAATGGTTGTCCCTAGTCTCAAGAACTTACTTCATAAAGATAAGACAATACAAGACATTTTGTTTCTCCATCTTTTTGCTCAGTATTAACCCCAGCAGAGCTCTCTTTCAAAGGAAGTGACAAAGCTGCTTATTGGAGATGGATTTTTATTGCCATATTTTGAAATATTCCATGTCACATCTGAGCCATCTTCTCAAAAAATTATCAGCAGCTACTGCCTCATGACCAAATTGTTATATGTATTACTAAGCAAGAGAGCCAGCCTTAATTCCATTTTTCTTATTAAACTGAAGTATGATGTATATGGCCCAGGAAAAAAATCTCAATTTTTTTTAAAAATGAATTAACAAGAGTTTTGGAAATCAGTGTTGCTAATAGCATTCTAGATACTAACCAAAGTGGATAAACCGATGAAATGGAAAACCACCATGTAGATAAAGGAACAGCATACACAGGAAAGCTGACATTGTACATACATCTATGAGCCTTAAACAAAGCGATCAAGCAAAAATTTTAACAGATGCCCAGATTTGTGATGTAACAAACGGATTAACTGATGTCAGCATTTTAAGCACTCTGAATGTCTCTTGAGGGTACTGCCAGAAGAAATGTCAGTGTTAAAGTACATTTATTGCCTCACTGGGGAGATATAGATTCAGTCAGTTACCCTTTGATTTTTGAGCTTAACAGCTTTTATAGAAGCAAGCCATTATATAAATTACATGTTTAAAATGGTTTCACCTTGATAAGATTAAGTAAGTCTTTTCAAGATGTGCATTTTAGCTGTTTGACCTACCACAGAATTTCAAACCAGGAAAATAATACTAAAGAAGAATAAGAAATTGAATATAAGGAAAATATCAGAAGCTGGAATTTAATTTGAATTTTTCTCATGATTATATTTGTTTGACTAGAAGAAAACACAGTTATTTTCATATAGAGTCTTGGCACAATTTATTCTTAGTTACTCTACTGAGATAACATCATATTTGTTTATCTGAAAGTTCTGTTGAATAATTTTTCAAGTAGTTTTGAGGGAAATAAAATAATAAACTTATTATCTGACACATACACAACATTCTCCACACTTTCAAAGCGTTAATTTGATTAGGAAATTTTCTATAAGTGTCTGTATTTTAGAATTTGAAACATGAAATTGCTGAAATTTGATGATTACATTTATTAAAAGGCAATTAATTAAAGCAAGACATCTTGCCCTTCAGGTCAGAAAACCACTTGGCTGAAGACTGGTACTAATAAATGTGTAAGCCAGATTACTTTGAAATTAATGAGTAAAAATGAAGGAAATTACTTGATCAAACTGTTAATTGGAAAAATTTTTCATTTTTCAAAAAAGCAATTTTTGTCACAGAGCAAAACAGTTTAATGAATAGTCCAGTGACTGGAACACTTACCGGTGATTCAAAAGATTCAGGTTCAAGATTACCTAAATCATGGACCAAGGTAAAGACATAGAGATCAACAATTGCCATCATGGGCAAAATAGACTTGACTTGGGAAAATTAATTTATTACCAATTACAGTACAGTAGAAAAATGAGAAACAAAGAACAAAATTTCAAAAGCCTACTCTCACCCTCACTCCATTCTCAGGCTCAATTTCACTTCATTCCTAAGTTCTCTACTCCCCCACTCCAAGTGATGCTGTAGGAATGGAAATGGAGTCCATAAAAGTTTCTCTCTGCACTTTTACCCTGTTCCAGTATTTGTTCTTCCCTTGCTCTGCAGCCTTTCAGGATAAAACTACGACAGCATGGGCTCACCATGTACAGATATTGTTCCACCATGATCCTCTTCCCAGTGAAGAAAATCTGTAGGAAAATCTCTAGTCTGGTACCCAGAACAACTCCACCTTCTCTCATCTTGGTGTTTTTACTGCTGATTCTCATGTGTTTATTTGGTTGATTTTTTTCTTTCTGCTCATTGGGCATTTTGGCTCTTTCGTAAATCCATTCTCACAAAGGTGCCACCAGTGTGGCTGAAGGGCTCAGCTGCACCCTGTCATGGCTCCACTGGAGCAGGCTGGAAGCAACTGTGTCCAACATGACACAACCCCTGGCCTCTTCTCATAAAGACTAGCCCTGCAACCCACCTTGCCTCCTACACCAAATACAACAAGAGGTTTCAAGAGTAACATTTAATTGACTTCAGAATTGCAGATTTGAATGATTTTGTAAGTTCTTTATTGGGATCCATAATAGAATGTACATTTGCTTCCTATGTGTAACATTGTTAGGAGCTTTTAACTCTTAACTGATTATTATTACTATGGGTATTTTTACGATTTACCTAACCTAAACTTGAGATAAATTTGTTGCTTCCAGGATTTTTTCTTGATTTGTTATTGTTGTATGTGTGCAAGAATATTAACCTATTAACCACAAGTAAGGATATATCATCTGTATTTTGGCCTTATTTTGGGACTACTGAACTACAGTGTTCAGATTCAAGAAAAATAAAGAGATGACCATTCTCAAGAAGACTCACAAAAATGTACAGCAAGTAAAGATATTACAAGATCCACTACAAGTAGAAGCTATGATTAAACTATAATTATTTAACTCTTTGATTAGGCGGACATTGGATTAACTTATCAAGGAAGAAAACTCCCTTCTTTTAAATCTGTAAATTGAAAACCATACATGGAGTCATAGGAAGTGATAGTGGGGATACCCATCATTATTTCAGTGCAAATCTATACACTAAACAGATATCTCCTCTTATTCCATTTCTCCTCTAAAATGAATCAACTAATCTTCAGTTTAAGTATTATGAAATGCAGTAAGCTAAATAAAGGTGTAACAATTCAAGTGGATAAATTTCACTTTTGGAAAGGAATCTGGGCTTTCTGCATTCAGGTCTTTAACACGCCTGGAAATAAATTATCCCTTTCTCGAGAGGGATATGCGTCACTGCCAGTGCTACAAAGAGCTGCAATTCCTGAAGAAATATAATATGAATTATGTCAGAACTACAGAGCAGGAGAACATACATCAGACGTGATAACATAAGTCTTCCCTGGCAAACTGATGGAGAAATTATTCTAGGTGCAAACTAATTTAGTCATATCCAAATTATTTTTTCTTTTTTTTTTTTTTTTTTCTTTTTTTTGTTTTTTTTGTTTTTTTGTTTGTTTTTTTTTTTTTTTTTAATTGAGAAATTAGGAAAAATAAAAAAGGTGTTTATGCCACTTCTGGGCTTATCCAGTGATGAAGACCTCCTGTGATAACACAAAAGCACTTCTATGTGCTACACATGACATAAACTGAAAGAGTTAAAATGTATTTAAGGTTTACAGACACAGCTCATATCTCTTTCAGCAGACAAACCTGGAAAACTGTAGTGATGCTACTGGTTGGGGAGTGAGCAAACGGCTCAACCTGACATGTTTCCTACTTCTGTGAACTTCTCTACTCCACTGAACCAGGCAATTAAATGAGGCAGAGTGATGACAGGTAGTGCTTGTTGAAGCTTGGTGCTGTCAGTGTGCTTGTAGGCACAACTGTGGTAGATGTATTTGGTTTCCAGGTCAAACTTATAAGATAAATATATGAAAGAAATTATATCAGTCAGCACGGACAAAAGATTCTCAAAAATATTCACAAGGGAAAGTAAGCTGGATAGCAATATAAACTTAAAACCATGAAAAACTGTAATGAAAGAATAAGGAGCATTAAATAGAGGAGCATTTTTGCATTAAATATAGTTGGGGAACATGGTAAAAAAGTGTTGAGTTTAGAAGATTATGCTCAAGACACAGGATTGTATTTAAAAGGTCACAGATACCTCTACAGAACTTTTATAAAAATATTTCCTTGTGACAAAATATAATATGCAGTATTTTTGTACTAACAACACTGCATACATTTTTGGAACAGTGATAGATATATCAATTTTCATGTGCATCAGATATGTTGTCCAAAAAATCACCTGACAAACAGGAGATTATTTTTTAATTATGGTTTTGGTGCTGATAGAAATTTACACTGGGTTGACTGGTAACAAGATTATTCAATTTAAAATATGTTATAGACAAGTTTATCTAACAGAGATTACTGATTTTCAAGGTCTGCCTTTAAAAATATTTGATACTATTTAATACCTCTAGTCAGTGAAATTAAATTACGTGGGCTAAATTTTGATTTTGTAAGGCAGTTAAGAAATGCTTTGGTCAAAGGTGTAAGGCCTGCCTTCAGAGTGTTTCCCAGGACAGGTGAATTCTACAGAAGAGGTTTTGCGACCTTTCCATATGAATACTAATCAGAAAACAGTGAAAACAAAATGTAAAGTAGAAAAAAAGAAAAAAGAAATTAAAAAGAAAATTAAAAGATTCTTTCTATACACAGGTAAAACCACAGAAAAGGATAAATTTAAAGTAATTTAAATTAAATTAAACTGTATCCAAGATTTAAATAAAAATTTAGTATTATTATATGTATATAAACACTCAGTAGAAGGTATTTTCCTTACTGTGTTTTGCCAATAATACCATAACCTTAAAATGGTGATTAAAGTTTGTGTATAACTTTTCCTTTTTTTCATCTCAAATCTGGAGTCAAGCACAAGGACATACTGGATTTATTAAGGTGTTATAGTAGGAAATCAGAAATTGAAACAGCTTTGACAAAAGATGAAGCAGTGAAACCTCTTACAAAGAAACAGAAGTCAGTGACAACAGTGGTCTCTGAGGGATCAAAACATAAGAAATGGTTTGATATTATAGGAGTTTCATTTTATTTCTTATCAGGAAAAGTATAATGTATTAAAAATATGTTTTCTAGGGGAATTTAGGAGTCATAAAATTATGGGTAATATCAGAATTGCCTAAAAATTAAATTGAGGCAAACAAAATAAAAGAAGATTTAAATATGATCCCCAAATTATGGAACAGATGGAAAAACAGTAACAAGATTTAGACTTTTTGCTTAATTTTCTTTTGACTCTTCATTGCTCTTAATAACACCTGGAAAAATCCCATAGGAATATTAGAGTGGAAAATATCCCGAGAAAAACAAAAAGCTACAGATCTTTAAACTCAACCTCAATTAAAGAGTATGATTCCTGAATAAATATTAAGGACTTAGATAAGAGTGACTGGAGACTAAGTAAAACATTCTGAAAGAGGACATGAATAATAAATGAGTGATTAATGTAAAGAAATAAGAATGAGATATTCAGGATTATATCAGTACATAGCATGAGTACTCAGTATAAAAGTTTTTAATAGTCTCTGCAGATGAATAGCAACAGAAGAAAGACTTTGTGTCTCTCTCGTGTCCTCTTTCCAGCAGCGGCTGTCAGAGAGTACTTAGAGAAGAGTAAACTGCAAACATACTTCAGCTTAATGTCCTATTTTCAGCTCAGTGACTTGCTGATCTAGTCAAGGTTCCTATATATTTAGTGACCTAAATCCATTTATTTTCTACAGATATGACCTGCTTATTTCTGTAGGCATGCAACTTTTTATTTCCACTGTGCTCTTTGATGAAGAATTCCATCCTTCAGAACAATCTTATTTTCTTTGTTTTGGTCTGGGCTTTATTTATATAGCCTCTAATCTCTGACCTGCAAGTAATGTCAAATCCTCAAGCCCTATGCACACATGTCCATGACAGTCATACCTCCCTGTCCTATCCTTCCTCTGATTTCCAGACTTACAAATTCAGTTCTTTCCACTAGGACTGGACCATACTTATAATCATCCTTCCTTCAGTTTTCAGTTGTATATTATCCTTTAAGTGACCATAATTGTAGACAGTATTCAAGGTGTGGATTAACAGTCTTAAAATAAAGCTTTTTCATTCTCTCTTATTTTCTAGTATTTTTTAACATTAATTTCTCACTGCTACTGAGAACTAAGTTGGCTTTTTATGGAGCAAAGCCACATAGGCTTACTACATCCAAGTTTGATCTGGTTCAGTGTTACAGAAACATCCACTTCAGCCGTTTGAGAAGGTTTGAGCAGAAATGTACAGGTTACTCTTTAATGTGCTAACCTAAGTATCACACGTAATATAAGATATATGATTTCTGAGTTGCTGAAGCAAAATGTGAGTGGTATTACTCCTTTTGCCACTGTGGGTGTGGGGATCTGTCATAGGTTACTGGCTACGTTCATGCAGCATGCTTAATCAGAAGAGGGACTGATGGAGCAATTCACCTCCCTGCTCTTTCTTTCTTTTTCTTCTCATAAGAGTTCTGATCTCATCCTTTTCTTGAAGTCTTTGCCACAGAATGTGTCAAACAAATTTGCTTTATCAGCATTATTATGGACAATGTTGGAAGTCTTGTGAGATCCAAGCATAACGTATTCATGTGTCTACTAATTCTAGTTCTTGCAGGAGTCTTATTCCATAAAGGATTAGCAAGGACATTCTAGGATTCAGTCATAACAAATGAAACCCAACACTGTGGTAAGTACATTTCTTACAAAACTCTGCTAATAATTGTAAGGCAGTTTGGTGGTTAAAATCACATAGATTGGTGTGCTACTTGTCTTTGATAATCAGCCAGAAGGGAGTTTCTAAGTGTGTTGGGTTGACCATGGCTGGACAACAGGTGCCCACCAAAACTTTTCTGTCAGTCCCCTCCTCAAGTGGGCAGGGAGGAAATATAATGAAAAACTCTCAGGTCAAGGTAAGGACAGGGAGAGATCACTGACCTTACCACTACCAATCAAATCATAGTAGAGTAATGAGAAATAAACCAAAATATTAAAAGCACCTTTCTCCCACCCCTCCCTTCTTCCCAAGCTCAACTTAATTCCTGAATTCTCTCCCTCCTCCCCCCTACCAGGAGTATAGGGGATAAGGAATTGGTTTGCGGTCAGTTCATCACATGTTTTCTCTGCAGCTCCTTCTTCTGCAGGGGAAGGACTCCTCACACTCTTCCCCTGCTCCAGCATGGGGTCACTCCCACAGGACACCTTCCTTCATAAACTTCTCCAATGTGAGTCCTTTCCATAGGCTGCAGTTCCTCAAAAACCACTGCAGCAGGCACCTCTTATGGGATGCAGTCTTTCAAGAACAGGCTGCTTCAGCACAGGTCCCCTGTGGGATTAGAAGTCCTGCCAGCAAAGCTGCTCTAGTGTGGGCTCCTCTCTCTATGGGTCCACTGGTCCTACAGGAGCCTGCTCCAGCATAGGTTTCCCACCAAGCCACAGCCTTGTTTGGGCATCCACCTTCTCCGGTAGGGGGTCTTTCATATGCTGGAGGTGAATATCTTTTTGTAAGGGCTTTTCTTAGTGTAATGCTTACGTTAACAAAAATCTCAGGAATTCCATTCTGTATTAAGTGTTCTGTTTCTCAAAGACAGCCTCACTAAATACTGTATCCAGTCCCAGAACTCCCAGAGACACAGCTGAAATAAATTCCTGGACTTCAATACAAAAGATCTTTTTTATGTCTGAGAATTTGACATATGTGCAAATCATCAAAGGAAAGAAAGAAGAAAAACACATAGATAACATCAGTGAACATGGATGTCAACTTAAGTTTTGCTTGTTTTTGTCTCAGGACTAATTCAAGTAGTAGTACAATAAGATGAAAAGTAAAATGGGTTATTTATCATGTTTTTGTACTGGGGAAAACATCAACGCCATAATTATGTGTATAATTGTAATAAAAGCATGCAGACTGCACCCATCAAGACAGTTGTAGTAACGCCATCTCCCTGGATTAGTCATTCCCTGGGCTTTTAAGAAGACTGAGTCAATGAGAAAATACTGCAATCTTTTCTGAGTCAAACACACACTAATGGAGATTCATAATATAACTGACCATTCACCTGTCTAGAAAACCATTCATTTATGCTCATATATTAGGACTCTGTGTGTCAGAGAAATTAAAACTTTTAGTCTGTAGAAATCTGTTAAATTTGTAATAAGTAGAACTTATAATGAATTTAAAGTAAATTTTGGGATGAGCTTTGCGAATAAGGCTATTTCTATAACCTAGACCTTAAATAATTCACAGAATAATGTCTCTTGGAAAGCTGTTGAAATGTACATTTTTTGTGTGAATTACTCAGCTTAATTGGAAGGACTTCTAAGCAGCACAGGGCTTTTTCAGGGCAAGAGGGTACTTTGTATATTGGCATTACAAATGTTTTGAGAATATTGCTGCAAAGGATTAATTGTATAGTGTGTACTAATGAAAACAATAAGCAAGACATAGGAATGGAAGAGAAAGACAGTAATATATTTGAAAAGTTTTCACACAAAGTTCCTGTTGCCAGGGAAACCACTTCCTTCATCTGTACTTTTTCCAAATGCGTCTGTTTCCAGGTCCTCCCTCAGTGCAGGTCACAATCCAGTGTCTAATGAAATGGGAAAAAAAAAGTGTGTGTATGGATGCATATATGTTACAGACTCATAAGTGCTCTTTCTAATAATCTGCAGAAACTGTAGAAGGTTTATATCTGCAACATCATTTTGAAGTTCACAAAGAAACTTACACAGAGCAGCGATTGTATTTTCGCTTTATTTACAAGTGGTTTTAACTTTTTCTTTGTTGTATGCCTAATTTGTACTGTGTCACTGTTACACCTACACTTAACATTTTCAAATAATAAATGTGTAAGATGTCCTACTTTTATTAATGACTCACTCAATTCTTCAGCTTGCTATATTTATTTTCAATTATTTTCCAGTGAAGAAGGCATAAATCTGGAATAAATCTGGCTCTGCATATAGCTGCCTGCCCTGAACTCAGGGTTTGACCTGGAGTCCAAGTAGATCTACCACAGTTATGCCTACAGACACAATGACAGCACCAAGCTTCAACAAGCACTGCCTGTCATCACTCTGCCTCACTTAATCTCTTGCTTCAGTGGAGTAGAAAAGTTCACAGAACTAGGCAACATTTCGGGTTGAGAAATGGTAGTATTTCTGGATGTCATCTCCTATATAAAGCTGAAGTCTTTCCATGTGAGTTCTTTTTCCACTCCATTCTGCCCCACGTTTTTTTGATTAAAGAAAAACTGGTTTATGCCAGCACTGGAGAGGTAATTCAAAGAAACACCCATGGAATGATTTAAGATGGAGAGTAGAAACTAATGTCATTGTTCTCCCTTAATGATTGGAGCCCACCACTTTCACAAAGCAAGTGTAGCTCTGTCTTTCAAATTAATTGAAAACAGCAAGAATAAGTAGACAACTAAGTTCACTCCCATGTTTAAAATATTGTCTTCTGTCTCCTAAGAAGGCAGAATAAGAAGAACTTTCAGAGCTCAACTCCAGTTCCAGCTCAAAAATCAAGGTTGGAACTTGAAAAGCACTTACCTTAAGGATTTATAAGTATGGCAAAAAAAGTTATGTTGTAGGACATAAACACTGTTCTAATCTGGGTTTAATGTGTAATATAAACAATTGTGACAGCTATATTTTTTGTGACTCAGTAGGACACATCAAACTTTGGGAGTTTGCTGTTTCGGTTCTGTAGCATACCTACTGGTGAAATATCATACATTATCTTTTATAGCAGTATATTTGTTCATATTCTTTGAACAAAACCATAATAAAATACTCCTCTCCTTAAATTTAAGGATGAGGTGTTTTGTTATAGTAGAGCTAGGGAGAAACTTGATATTTTGAAATGGTTTCTCAGAAGTGAAAAACAGTAGGAACCAGGAATAGATCTTGCATCAAAAATAAATAAAATAAACTTTTAATTTTCTCTCTCTACATATATATTTACTTTTTGGGTTTGATTGCCATTGATGACATCTTGTTGGTACAGTAATAAAGACAGCAACAGCTGAAGGACATTACATTTTTTATCAATAAAACAATGGTGCTTAAGCCAAATGCTTTGGTTAGAAATCGCCTTTGATCAAAATCTGAAGTTTTGGAAAACAAAATCAAATTGTTGGTGGAGTGTTAGTAACACAAATGGTAAGAGCTTGGATAGTGACATGTACTAAGGTTTTTCTAAGGAAGAGGAGTTGTAAGCAAAAAGGAATTTTTTTCAAATGTCAATAAACCTTCAGAGCTGGTAGCCCTTGACCAGACTTATTCCTCATTACTCACTCCACTATGTCTGTTTCCCATTTTTAAATTAAACACATGCAAGACATTTAGGGATGTCTGGTGCTTGGGATTATGGGAGAAAGCATAACTGGTGTTTTGCCTTCTTTGTGAAATTTCTTCTGATGCTTGATAGGACTGAGTTTACCAGACAGGCTCATGGCAGGAGCTAAACTGTCAACTGATACCACAGCTGTCGCAATCATCAAGTGTTATGGCTATAAGAACCTAATCTGTCTCCTGAAGTTCTCTATTCAGCTTTAACAACCACGGTAACTAAGTGTTTGGTATGTAATTTAAAACCTGTCTTTGATGGCCATAGACTGGAATGCAGGCAGCCAAGCAGCACATGGAAGGGACAAGCCTGTCTGTTTTTGTGGAAGAGCCTTCCCCGTCCTCCTCCAAACTTTTTCTCAATCTCAGTGTACAGAAATTATGTACTACAGTTGGACTTGGCATGCTAGATGCAGACCAGAAAAGGATCTTTTTTTAATCAAGCTCACTGTGCAGTCATCCCTGAATTTCTGTTGTCTGTTGTTTCAGCAAACTGAGAGATGCTGAGATGATAAACTACTTATACGTTATCCCTGGGCAATTAACACTGAAGTAACTGGAGTTTCTAAACGACACAAAACATAAGCTCAAGAAAATACACTGGAGTAAGTACCTCTTAAAAATGGTGACCAATGACTGTTCTAAGCAGGGCTGTTACCAGGTATATATTGATACGTCATGGTAAAATTTTTAAACATCAGCACTAGTAAAACAGTGTTGTGTGTTTTCACCTGTCTAAAACAGTCTAAACCAGAGAATTAATGACATAGTGTTTAGCAGCTAACATATTTTGATAGTTTTTGGTAAGATTTCATGATGATAATTCGAAACTGATTTTTTTTTTCTTTCTCATGGTTTCTCATTTTGCTCCCAATTAATAACTTGATTTCTGACTAGATAAAAAGCAATTCATCAAAAGGTGGTCAAAGAAACCCTTCTAGGTAATGTATTGAAAAGAAGAATAACTCTGCTCTATGGCTGTATGATACATAGCTATAAAACTTCAGTAATGGAATAAATTAATGTACAGTTTGGCAATTCTCAGTCCTTCCTTGGATGGAAGCAACAATTTTCATAACCCTGTAGGAAAAAACAGAAGGCACTCAGTCATCTCATCCCATCCTGAAAATAGGTGGAGAAAAGGTGCTGATGCAAGGCCCAACATGTCCACATAACTCTGTGTTTCCTCTTTTGGGATCATCACCAGCATAGCAGTAGCAGGTGTGTGCAATGCCCAACTGCTCTGCTGCAGCTGCAGAAGTCTAACAAGGCCAAGAGCAGGCTGGGTACCCCAAAAAAGTTCTGCAGCAGTAACAGCTCCCACCCAGTGTGAGTCCTTCTATCCATTAATCAGTGGTATCATTCTCCATCTGGTAAACAATGTGATCTTAAAACTCAGAGGAGCTGATTTTAGCAGTCTCCAGAAACCTATCAAAGATAAGTCAGTATGGCATTTGTCACTGTGACAACTGGATTCATAAAGCCTTGTGACACTGCTCTCATGACAGCAGGTAATGTCACTTCCCGTAGTGTAAAAGAATTTTTATGAAAACACTTTAAGGATATGAGGCAGCCTTTTGCATCAGTTCTCAGGAGTGACCTCACAAATTAGTGTAGCAAATTGCTATACTGACCTTCTTTAATCATATTTTTGTAATATTATTATAAATACATTATAATAAAAACTTTACAATGCTAATCTCATGAAATTAATTCTCTCAGTATTTCCAGTCTCAAACTTTGAATAAATCAGTCTTTCCAAATTTGTGTAATGTTTATGATATTTGTGAAAAAAAAATTAGGTTTGGATTTCTGCTGTTCAGTACCTATTCGGAATCTTAAAATGCCAGCAAACATAGCATCTAAAAAGACACTACATTAATAAAAAGAAACTTAAGAATGACATCATATCTTAGGGAAGATATTTCTGATTGTCTTTTCTATAAACTTTGATAAAAACACATGTAACAGAGTATACCTATCCCTATAATACCAGCTTTATTTACCTAGATGCAAAGATTATCTGTAATGAAGTTGTACTTCTTTTACCTTGTTATTGCAACATTTTCTATTGATTGATCTATGGATTGTCCAGACTGTCTCTGAACTCAGGGTATGCTTTTTTTTTTTTTTTTATTAATACCTTTCCATCTGTTCTTAGTGGACTGGCACTTCTTTCTGTAATAATCTTTTGTGATCACTGAAAAGGGTGATTGATGGTGTTTTTTCCCGTGATGCATTTAATTGAATTTCTGACAGTTTTCTATTCCTCCAAACACTTCACATTCACTGTTTCTGTGCTCAGTCTCTGTCTTCATTTCATCTGTCTTGTCAATCAAGGTTGAGGGGAAGAAATAGGTGTTTTGTCATCTACTTTTTTAAAAAAAGGAGGTTGTAAGGGCTGCTTTTCTGGTTTGTTATACATAGACACCACTGGGTAAAAAGAACAATAAAATTATTTGTAGATTAGATATTACCTTAATGTATGAGCCTGGTTTGTATTCATATAAATAATAAATTTAAAAATTATAATTCATCAGAGTTCTCATATATAATTCTCATGAGGAATTCTCTACAGTGTTAAGCAAAGTTTAGATAAGCATGCCTTGGCATTTTAATTCTACTAAAATTCTACTGCATTCTATCTCTGGTTTGCATTCTCCCCTTTTCCCCCACATATATATGTGTATATATATTCACAGTATTACAATTTAACTACTGCAAGCATCCAAACAGCAAGTACTACCATGGACAGTTTACAACTGTAAACATCTTAAAATACTCTTTCAGATATTTTGAAAGCAGAGAATTTCTTATTGCTGGACATAAATACATATAAATTTTGCTTTCCCTTGAGTTCTAGACGAAAAGTGAAAGATGAAAAGCCCTAAACCTTTGTTTTGAAAATATTTTAAAACATTCTCAGAAACTGAATTTTTGTAAGGGATGTCTAATTCCATCATCCCCTGACTTTAAGGTGAGTGCAGTAAAATTGTTCAAAATAATTCCCAAGTGATGTCTCAGAGCTTACTGGATATTTTTAACTTTTGTAGATTGTAGAAGTAGTTGTGTAGTAAATGTAGATTTGAATGTAGCTTTTGTATTTGTAATTTGTATTATATCCCTTACCCTGTAGCATAATGTTTACACATACCCAACCCTATTATGCCATTTCATATTAATCTCTCTAAATTCTGTTAGCGTGTTTAGTCTTCCTTTCAAGGTAGGATTGTAGAAAAGTACCCTAGGCCTGGACCAGAAGATATCACACAGACACAGTGACCTTCAAGCCTGGAACTTCGTAGAAGCTCCAAAGACTACACATGCTGTGAAGAAGATGAAGACAAGGAAGAAGGGGTCCCAAATGCCCCAGAACTAATTCCTGAAGGGGCATGTCCGGAGGCTGAACTGAGCAGAATCTGGAGTGGACAGATCTGGGATTGGATGGACCTTATTACAAAATCATAAAACCACTGTCTGGGTGTGTGCACGTTATGTGTATTCCCCTGGCCAGAGGCATAACTAAAGAAACTGTTCTCTTTATCTTATACACTAAATTGGCCTGGAGCCTTTTTCTCTGTGGCCTCTTTAGGCAACACAAGTTTGAAAATGCTTTATTTTCTTTTCGTAAAATATGTAAAATGTGTGAATTTTTATATTCATGTTTGTAACTGCAAATACTTTAAAAAGGAAAGGTTCAACAAAAATTTCAAGAATTATCAAGGCAAACATAACTAGTCAAAGACATTAATGTATTAAAGAGTTCACAGGTTCATAAAGCAGAATAAAAAATTACTTTCTATGTAGCTGAAGGAATGAAATTTATTTTTTTTACAAACAGTACATTTAGCAAACATGGAATAAAAAATTTTGAATACAGTGAATGATATTTTAACAAGGGAAGGAAGGGAAGGGAAAAGATAATAGTCTTCTGTTATTGTTGTTGTTATTCTATTTTTACTATAGCTGCAAGTTAAACTGTAATAAACAGAAATTGCTGATATATGGATCACATGGGAAATTCTCTCAGCTGATTGACTGACTTCAAAGAGAATTTCAGACATGTAACTGAAGACAGAATTGACCTCAGGACTTTAAGGCAAGGTCTCATTTCACACATGCATCAAAATCAGATTATGAAATTTCTGAGATGCTTCTTAGTTGTAAAGCAGCTATTGTTCAACAAAGAAGCTATTTTTTTTCTGAGATACATAGTATCTTCCAGGAAAAAAAAAATCTTCAATCTCCAGGAAATTTCTGAATATGTTGCATAAGCCATAAGAAGGCTCCTTTCATCAGTATTTAAATTTCACTGTTCTATGTCTGTCTTATAAAATCATTTGTCTTTCTCACATATCCTACTTCTCTATGGACTATTTACTTAGAAATTATATTCCAGTCTGTGTACCTATATTCTGCTCAGCCATAATGAGATTTAGTGGTGGAACTCAGTCACGCACTCTGCAAAATGCTCATGCCTTTTATTTCATGCAGACAAGCACTTCTTTGAGTAATATTGCCCCACTCAAAAAAACAACAACAGCAATCTATATTTTGATACTGTCCCTGGTTTTATAATCATTCCTCCTGCATATAGATTTGCAATAACATTGCACAGCAAAGGCATCTCCCATGCTACCTTTCACTATCTTTGCACATCTGCAGTATCCCACAGTTCACTGGTTTAAGATATATAGATACCTCACTTGACCAAGTATTCTGCAGTGGAACAATCACCATATGCTCCCTAATATGGAAACACGTGCTCAAATAACTGATACTAACTGGAGAGAGCAGGAACAGGAGGTAGAAAATCTTAACTTCTAAGTTTTTCTTTTATTGTTGCCTGTGGAGCATTCTGCAGATGGCCTGTGGAGTAAGCAGCCAAATTTGCAAATCTGTCAACTCACTGTCATCAGAGAGGAAGTTTAAAAATGGGAGCTGCCATTTGTTCAAACCAACAGGGAAGTGTAGCAAATCCTCAACTCAAGGGTGGGTTTCAGAAACTTCGCAAAATCCATGTATTAAAAAGTACAAAGTATTTTGAATTAAGAAAGCAGAAGAATTATGGTAATGTATTTATAGCATATTTTATGTCTGATCCATGATTTGCAGGACATAATGGGTAAATGAAGATGAAGTCTTTCTTCTTGACATAAAATTAATCGAAGATTCCTAAGTTTTAAATCGAAAAAGTGCATTATGTTCAACTATCCCACACTTCTGAAAAATTATATGCTGTGCTCCTGTCTGAAATGCTTGTACCACAGTTTTGTTTGACCAGCTTTAGGTAAGTGGATTTTTTCTTGTATACCAGCAGAAGTCTGCATTATAGACACCTATTCCTGGCCTAACCACTTAGTCTACCTCTAATGTCAGTGGAGAGAAAAAGGTACTTTTATAGCATGTTATGGGCCTGACCTATTTTGTTTATCAGCATTAAGATGAAATTAATTGCACCTTTAAGATGTCAGATGTAGGCATATGCAATGTAAGAATATATTTTTCCTCAGAACACTCAGACATTGCTATAGTTCCTTCTCCTAGTTTAGAGATGTCAGCTACCTACTGCTCCTGTTAATTCAGAAGCTTTTCTCAAGGACATACATTTTCAGAAGAGTACAAGAGTCTGGAGTTCTCTTGTATTTGTTTTTTATGCTTTTTCTTTCCCCACATAATCCTTTAAAATCCACTCTTGTAATCAATTTCAAAATATCACTTGAAATTGAAAAACATAGGGGAGTTCATCTTCTTATTGCCACTATTGCAAATATGGACTAACTCTAGCAAAATAACAGAATCATACTAGACTTAAAGTTAAGTCAGAGACCTCTTACTGATAAATAAACAGATTTAAAGTTTGTGCTTATTGCACTCCCTTGAATATTTCCTTTAGAGGAAACATTTTAACTCACACACTTACACTTTGCTCTTAAGCAGAGCCAACCCTGAAAAAAAGACCAGATGAAAACAAAATTTCTTCTTCCTATTCCTCTTAACACATCGTGAGTGATTAGTGACAGAAACCCCTTGTAGCCAAAGTTCTGTCAGAGCTTGCCTCCACAGGGATTTATATTGCTCTTAAAACTGGTGATAAATCTTTCAGTTCACACACTCTTATCTGTATTAATTCAAACATGCCAATTTACATGTAAGCCAGAAGAGGCGTTTTTATTTCCTTTCCTTTTGTGCAAAATTGGTTTGGATATTTTTTTATTTAAAGATATTTAGAGTCATGCTATCAGGCATGTCAATCCTTTGACGAAAGTGGGCAGCTTTAATCTCTACCTCATTGGGGTTCATACATAATTTCCCATAGGAGAATACAATGAATCACTTGATTTCAGCTATGTTAGATGAAATTCTGAGGTGGAGAAAACTGTATCTCAGATTACTGAAATTTCTCCAGGTAGATTTACTAGGCACCCCCTGGGTTTTCTTGATGTTTTCTACTAGTTTAAAATTAATCTTCCCAGAAAGTAACCTACCGTTTCAAAAAACAGCAATATGTTAATTTCTAATCACACCTTTATCCCTTGATTTACAGAGACATGTTGCTTCGGGGTAATGAAAGAAGGTGTACAAAATGCACAGGATGCAAATTACAGAAACACATAAGCACATAAGACCTAGCAAAACAGGAAAAACAGTGCAAGGATTTAAAGACACATCCCAGCACGGCAATTAATTTTATTCAAAAAAAAAAAAAGAAATTGTAGCAAAAGATACGTTTATGGTATGTAGCATATTTTTAACTTCTTTTCTCAGGAATACCGTTTCAGTCCCTATTGCTAATTGGTCAATAATACACATTAATTTCTCCTGAAGAATTTAGAGGTTTGAGTTGAACCTTTAGGCAGATTTCTTTTTTTTTTTTTTAACTTATACATCAATTTGGCAGCTTTATTTTATCATTGCAGTTCACACAATAGCTCCACTAAGTTGTTTCTGTTACTGAGAATATTGAAAAAAATGCAAACTTTTTTTTTTTTTTAAGAACAAAAGAACCTTTTGTTATTTTTGTTATTATTATTTTTATGGGCCACGCTTAAGGTAAAAAAGCATCCTGAAACAAAAGTATTTGTATGATTAATCTTAAAGATCTGACAAAGTTCAGTCAGGGAAGTAACTTTGTAATCTAGTATTGAGGTGCTTAAGCCTGCTGATGAGCAAATACTATGAAAGAGATGGGGAAAAGCTACAGAGAAATAGTTTGTTTTCTCCATCTGTGTAAAGAAATCAGTGGATGTTGTCTACATGGACTTTAGTAGTCTCTGACACAGTTTCCCATTTCTCTTGAAGAAACTGGATGCTGAGGGTTTGGATCAGTGCACTGTTTCCTGGGTAAAAAAATGGCTGGATGGCAGGATGCAGAGAGTCATGGTGCACAGTTACATCCAGTTGGCAGCCCGTCTCAAGTGGTGTTCCCCAAGGCTCTGTACTGGGAACAGTTCTGTTTAATATCTTTATCCGTGACCTGGATGAGACACGATCGAGTGCACCCTCATTCAGTTCGCAGATGACACTTAGTTGGGAGGGAGTGTTGATCTGCTGGAGGGCAGGAAGGCTCTGCAGAGGGATCTGGACAAGCTGGATTGCTGGGCTGAGACCAGTTATGTGAGGTTCAACAAGGCCAAGTGCCATGTCCTGCTCCTAGCTCACAAGCCCATGCAAAGCTACAGGCTTGGAGAACAGTCACTGAAAAACCACCCAGAAGAAAAAGACTTGGGTTGTTGGTCAACAGCCAGCTGAAATGAGCCAGAAGTGTGCCCAGGTGGCCATAAGAACAAGAATATTCTGTCTTGTCTCAGAAATAGTGGGGCCAGCAGGACCATGGCAGTGTTTGTACCCCTGCAGCAGGCACTGGTGAGGTTGCACATCAAATTACTGTGTACAGTTTTGGGCCCTCACTACAAGAAAGACAGACTGTAAAAGTGCTGATAATGTGCTCATAAGACACAGAGAATGAACAGCAATTACAGGTAAATTAGACTATCAGTCCCCAGAAAAATCAGACAAAGATGACAGATATCAAATGATAAAAAAGTCAAGTACTAGTATGTAATTAATTAAAGACTACCAAAGAAATTAGGTTCTGTAAAATTAGCCCAATTTCATTATTTTATCCAGTCACCACTTTGACTGTGTGGCAGCTAAACACCACGGAGCTGTTTGCTTTTGCTCCACTTCCCAGGTGGGATTGGAAAAAAGACAGTTTAAAGGAACAGAAAAGGAAAATATTAATAATAGAAATCAAAAAATAATTAGAACATACAAAACAAGTGACACGATCTCAGCACCAGCTCACCAATGCCCAGATTGTTCTTGAGTAGCATTCCCCAGCTAGCTTTCCACCAAATTTATATGCTGAGCATAACACCTTATGGTGTGGGATATCCCTTGTGTGGGGTCAACTGTCCTGGCTGTGTCCCCTCCCAACTTCTTGTACACCCTCAGCCTCCTTGCTGGTGGTGTAAGGTGAGGAGCAGAAAAGGCCTTGACTCTGTGTGATCCCTGCCCAGCAATAACAAAAACATCACTGTGCTATCAATATTATTCTCACCCTAAATCCAAAACACAGCTCCATACCAGCTACTGGAAAGAAAATTATCTGAGCAGAAACCTAACCACTGTCCTGATACGTAGTGTATACAGCATTTTATGCAGCTTAACACAACGTGCTGAGAGGAAAAGAACTGTGTATATTAAACCACTGTGGTTTGTATTAAATGGATTAAAAAAGAGATAGATTGTAATGTTAAATAAAGTGACATTCTTCTATTCACAATAATAGCTTAAAACCTCATGGCAACATGTGTATAAATGAGGACAAACGCTTCAGATTGCTTTTTAACGTAGATGTTAATAAAAGAGGCTTCAAGAAAAAATATAGATTAAACACATAGAAATAAGAACTTATATTTTTCATAAAGGATTAATTAATCCCCTGAAGAAAATTTCAGTTTTATTAAATTCCTTCATAGCATATTACTTAGAACACATTATTACATTAAACAGTATCTTAAATAGACCCAACTACCTGGCAACAATACAATAACAGTTTACAGAAGAAAATACAGTGGTGGAGTTATTTCTATGAGGTTCCAGAGCAACCAAAATTAAGCCTAAGACTATTCATTATTTTATTTAATTGTCTGGAAGTAAACGCAAAGTAAGTACTGACAGAACTCTCTAGATATCACATCTAGAATTTCTGCAGAGGTAAACAGCGGTGAAGATAAGATAGAAGCAGATCTTTAAAAGAGGAAAATGCATAGGTATTTAGAAAGAAATAAGGACAGAATGAATCACTGAATTTTTTGAAAAGTAAATCTGGAGAGAATCTGCATCTGTAAAATGTTTGTAGCAATAACCTGTCATGAAAGTTTTAAACATTCCTCTGCTTTCTTCATGAAGAGAAATCTGAGACTTGCCTCAATGAACAACATCTTCCTACTTTCAGATCTAATGGAGAAAATTATAACAGGACATAGTGACTTCAACTGGAAGGTGCACAAATTGAAATAAATAGGTAATTGGCATTTTTTAAAGAAATAAATGGTCAAAAATTAAAATTTAGTCATAATGGAAGCTGTAACAGAATACTAATGAAAGGAGAGACTCTATTAATAAAGACTTTTATCTAAAAGCAGATGATGAACTTCACTGAAATCAGATGATCCTACTGGGATCGTCACTTACAGAAGTAAGTGGATGCAATCTCATAGACTGTTACGTAGGAGATAGTTAAGATGTTCCATTGATTTCTTCTGCCCTTAACTGACACACATAAAAATAAAATCAGGAGACCCGAGCTTGCCTTTTTGTGTGTGTGTGGTTTTGTTTTTCTTTGTTTTGGGTTTTTTTTTGGGGGGGGGGAGGTGCTGTTGGTGGAGATTTTTTTGGAGGGGGGGTGTTCTGTTTGGTTTTGGGGTTTTGTTTATTGGTTGGTTTATGGGAGAGGTTTTTTGGGGTTTTTTTGTTTGGTTGATTTTTTTGCTTGGTTGGTTTTTTTGCTTGCTTGGTTGGTTGGGGTTTTTCTGATTTTTTTTTTTTCTTGGTTTTTTTTTGTGTCTTTCTGACATCTTTGTGTTCTATTTTCTATACAACAAGTGAGAACAGAGGCCACAAGGAGTCATATGGAAGGACTTGTGATGAATTTTGGAAAATAATCTTGCAGCCAGTTTGGAAATACTATCGCCAGTGGTCCACCAACAAAAGCCACCTGTTCTCCAGAGTGCCTTACAAATGATGAAAATACTCAAAAATTCTGCTTCCAAGTATTGCAAGATTATGCAAATAGTAGTCTAGAAGTCTATTATTTGGAAGATTATACAACACTAATTGGAAAAAAAATTGCAAAAATGTGGGGAATGGTATCTTGATGCCTGAATACCAGGAACAGTCTTCTAAAGGTTCATGAAGGAATTAAGTGTTGAGGCTAGAAAAGCTGAGTTTACCCAGACAAATTTTGAAAGAGGAAAGTTTTTCTTACAGTGCATTGTGCGTGACTAGAGATCATTTTTCTTTCTTTAATTTGCAAAATACTGTGAAATTAAGATCTTCAGGGCCTTTTATTCCCTGTGGGTTTTTTCCAGTTATTGATTAGTTAATCTTTTTAACTGATTTCATCTAATTGAAGAAAATAATTATGTATTAGCTTATGAAAAAAACAGACCCAGTATATTCACCTCCCAAGTGCCCACATAATCATTTTGTCCTTGTCTTCATTCTGTTCTTTTACTGTTCTCATATTACTATGTTTAGTGAGTAGAACAAAACCGTGGAAATGAGATTATGTAGTCACTGCTGTCTTCAATGGTTTTTGCATCAGGACTAGCCCTTCAAAATTTACATGATACCTAAGAAAATGATCTAATAAATGCAAGAGAGATGGCTGAATGTATAATTTAGGGTCAGTGATGATAGAATATGCTTCACATCTCAGAAAATAAAGGGAAAAAAATTATGTCCATCACAGATTCACAGACTGTTTGGTATTGGAAAAGATCATCTGGTCCAACCCTCAACTTTTCAGTATCTTGAAGGAGGGACACTCCACAACATCTTTGGTCAACCTGTGCCAGTGCTCAGTCACAGCAAAATAGTGTTTCCTGATGTTCAGATGGCACTTGCAGTGTTTTAGTTTGTGCCTATTGCCTCTATTCTGTCACTGTGCATCCCTAAAGGAGCCTTGTTCCATCTTCTTCTTTTGTGTATTTACATACACTGACAAAATTCATCCTGATCATTCTCTTCCTTTCACTGAACATTTCTCAGGTCTTGCAGGCTTTCCTCATGTTCCTGTCCAGTCCTTGCAATGTATTTGTGGCCCTTTGCTAGACTTTCCAGCATGTTCATGTCTCTTTTGCACTGGGAAGCCCAGAACTGGACACAGTACTCCAGGTGTGGCCTCTCCAGTGCTCAGTAGAGGGGAAGCATCACCTTCCTCAACCTGCTGGCAATACAAAAACTCTGAGGCCTGTTCTATAGCTAGGCTCTCAGGATGCTTTTCCTTTCTATTTTTCTAGGTATCATTCACAGCTATCTATAGATAATACATGCAATATCAGCTACGTGATTCGTGAAAGCTGAAATCTTTATTGAAGCTTAGCAAGTTTAGCAGACCTACTCTTACGTACTAAAACCTGGCTGGGAAAGGCACTTCTAAAGAGAGGTAACATCTGCAACAGAAATGGATCCATTTGTCCACAGTTTATTTTAAGGAGTTTTGAAATCTACTGATCTTCCAGATTATTTCAGCTGTTTCTAGATGATCATTTAAGAGTTACAGACAGAATGACTGTTCTTATTTATAGATTGTTTGAACTCTAGGCTCATTGTTTTTAGATAGCAGCCAGTCAGTTTCATCCATGCCTTAGTCGCTTCAAGACTGAAGTTGCATTGGTACAACAAAAAAGGGCTACGTCTTTTTGGTGCTAGATGCAGTCCATAATTTGCTAAGCAGTGCTTTTTCTTTATAGAAGCGTATTACATGTGTGCACTATCATCTATATTAGGTGTTGCAGGAGCTGTCATATCAATACTGCAAGTTGGGTTTGGATCTGCAACTGCTGGAGATCCACATGTAGAAGAGACCTGTCTTTCACTCTCTGTTGCATCTCTGCAGTTCTGAGATGTGACAAGGCTGACCTGAACCTCAGTAAATATACGAAAAAGTAGCTGGTGACTTTTTTGTATCCATTTTTCAGTCTCTGGTACTGTTTCCTGTCATGATTTGTAACATCTGGAATCTGTTTGTTTTTTTCAGTGCATACCACAAAATGAATCATATTTTTCCTATGCTCGCAGAAACACAGCAGTTAGTTAGAACCTGACAACAATAATATAGACATTGTCAGAAGAATAATTATTCTTGTCATATTTCTTTGTTCTTATGATCCTTAGTGCGACTGATGCTAGTTAAAATGTATTAATTAGCTTTTAATGTGATTATGCTCAGAATGCTAGATGCATGTTTTTCCTTTTAGGGCTGAAAAATTCAGTTAAACAAATAAATGGGTAAAAAAATCATCATGGAGGCTTTTTCCATGGACTGCGGAAAAAAGTAAACTAACAATTTAAGATTTATAAAAAATGCGCTCTTTTATTTCTAGCTTCATAATGACTAATTGCTTAATCCTTTTTGCTGCTCCAATAATTTCTCTGATTTTAATGTAAAATCAACATTAACATACCATATCTATAATAAATTTACAGTTTTATTTAAGGTCTTTTCTTCTAAATTTGCCATATCTGATATATTGGCTAGAATGAGTAGAAAATGATTGTCATCTGCATTACTTTTCTGCTGAAGTATTTGGCAGACATAAAATATGCATTTTTTTACCATAGATTATTTAAGTCAACAGCTATGAAATTAGTGCCTTTTATCAATCTATTATCTTGAATAACTTTTCTTTCGAGAGGCAATAAAACCCCACTTAAAAAAAGCTCTTTTAAACTACGTATCAAAATATGTTTGTGATTAAAGTCAAGGGGAAAAAATTGTTCCTGTGGATATCTTTAGTTCATTAACTTGAATTAAATGAACACTGTTTTGAGGAATAAGCTGAAGCTCAAGTAAAGAATAGATATGTTCTGAGTATTATGAAATATTTCCACCTCAGTCGTATGTTGGATTTTCAGGCAGAATCACAGTGGAATTTACTTAAATTTTGTAAAACTTTGTAATTAAGAAAAAAAAAAAAGATCTTAGAAAGCTTTCATATTCTAGAAATTAAGCAAGTGTATGAGACTGACAATTTCATAATACAGCAGTTTTATTTTTTGTTTTAGACATTGTTGTCTGTAATCATATAAATCTCTGCCATCACTTGCAAAAGGGGACTTCACTCAATCAGCTTGTTGCTTTTCACTTCTAGAGAGTTCTTAGTCTCAAAGAGAATTTTCTTGTAGAAATTCGTTAAGACTCTAAGTGTGTTCTGATTTTTTACATTATTAGAAGAACATGAGGAAAAGTGTGAGTATCTTGAATGGTTTGTCTGCTGGTCATGAGAGGTACACCAAGTAAAGGAAATTTCATTCTCTTCTTATGTCTCACTTCATACAAACACACCTCACAATTACATTACGGGCCAGTCCCCTTTCATGGTATTTGCAATAGGAAGAGAGGCTAAAGAAACTGCAAACTTTAATGAATACAAGTAGTCAAGAAGCTTTGACATTTTTCATGACTTGGGGAGAAGTATTTTTCTTCAGGATGCAGGTCAAGCAAAACATTATGTGTCACCAAACAATTGCGAGGAAAGGCTGCAATTGTTGAACACAGGAGGCGAAGTCTGGCTAAGAATTTATTTGAAATGCCTCAAGGTAATTGCTGGTATTTTTCAGGGAGGACTGCAACATAAAGGTGGCCCATAAACTAGAAATTTAAGAGATGTTTATAAAAAGTCACTAGTGAAATTCTAGTCCTTATGGAGTCAATAGGATTTGAGTTTATAATTTTTTGTGAGCTGGTTTCTTTTTTGCTGTGGGCTTCCCATTACAGATAAAAACAATCTGAAAATGGCATCCTCAGGTAATTCTAGCCAGTCCCTCACTGGCCTGTTTTAGAGAACTTTAAGAAAAGATTCAACACTCAAGATCCTGATGAGAAGCTAAATTTACCAGTGGAGATTCACCCTTCATAATCATGATGGTCAAGTATTACCTTTGTTTGTCTGCTCTTGAAGGGTGACTACAGAAATTCAGTCATGTCAGATAAGAAAGACACACACATCCATTCCTCCCTCCATTGTTTGTGCACTCTGCAACCTTCAGTCATAACAAAAAGATCAATATGCATTTCACATTTTAGCTTCTGCCTGCTATTCATGCACATTTTCTCCAGGGCTCTATATGGTATCTTCTCCTATTGTTTTATTGAATTTATAACATTGTTTTTATTTGCTTTCTATTACAACACAGATAATAAAAATGCATAGCATGATACTGGGCATACATAAAGAGTACAAACGCTGAGTGGGAATACCAAGTGTTGCCTTTTCACCTCACAAGAAGGAATGGATGATGGGAAATATGATCTATAAACCCTCATGAGGCAGTGAATAAACAGGATTTGCCATTTGGGCTCCATGCCAGATACTGATAGTTCTCTCAGGCTCTGCTACTTCATGAAATCAGTGAATTAAATTAATTAAGTACTTTCTGCTGTGTGCTCTGCTACTGGGTCCCAATAGGTCCCCTATAATGTCTGGGGACAGAGAGTACTCTCTACTGAAGTCATAAATCTTGTATACAAATGAATTGCCATTGTTGTACGATACACTAAACCCAGAGAGAGATCAGAAATCACATCTGTCTCTGGAGTTTAGGTACCTAACTCTGGTCCCTTGGGATCCCAAGGCTGAGTACATAAACCTTTAGGAAGAAAGAGAAAGCTGACTCTAAGGAAGGAAGCCACAGTCTGCTGTCCCATTCCTTTTTTAAGTGCCTGGCAGCTGTATCCTTCAAACAAAGGCTGGGAATTTTGCTAATTTCATTCTCACACTGAGAGGTTTCAAACTTCTTGTCTTCTTGGTTCAAACTTGTGTAAGAAACTCAAAGCTGAAATATCTTTCACTCTGAACTTTTTCACGGAAATTCTTTCTTGCCGTGAATACTCTATTAAGTACTCCAACAAGTAAGAGGTAAAACAGCACCTATGGTAATTGTTTTTCATTAAAAATTGAGCACTTTGTATTTTATGAAGGGTGTAGCAACAACAATGAATTAAATCAGTTCATGGCTGTCACAATCGCTTCTCGGTTCTCTGAGAAACATCATGTCTTCCAATTCTCTTTCCCACTTTGTATTTAATGCAACACTTGACTCTTGTCAAGTCAAAACTCATGAACAGTTCCAGCAGCAGAAAACAGGTCTTCTCTCTTCTGGCGTGTGTACACAGTCCATTTCTTCTCTTCGCAATTTTATACCTTGACACCTAGGAAATAGAAAATAGATTTAAATCCTGTCAGATGTAAGAGGAAATCAAACATGGATCATCCATTTCTTAACCAAATGCCCCAAACGTTAAGTCTGTTACTGGAAATGACAGGTGAAACAGCTATCATTGTTTCCCTTCAGGCAGAGCAAACTTCTTTTCCATAGTATCCCATGTTTTTAAGCTGTTGTGGTGAAAGAACGTTCTGTTAAACTCAAATTCTTGTGTTTGAAAATAAGAGGCTGAGAACTGCTCGGATGTAGCTGATTGGGCTCCTCTCTTCTAGCTTGCAGGTAATTTCTTTCTCAGGCTGCTGATGTTTAAATCCACATATCAACCAGTTGTCACCAAAACACCACAGACGGCTTAGGCAGGGCATGCCTGTGTGTTTCAATTAATTTTGTGGGTATCTGTTACCTAGTAGATCAAAGTATAAGAAATAACTGCATTTGTGTACCACTAAAACTTGCTGGCACATTTTATTAGGTATGGACTTAAAACTTCCAATTAAATCCTGTTTCAGGCTGTTGTTCAATGTAGTGTATTATGATATGAACCCACTATCACTGAAATCTATTTAATTTCTCCTATTGATGTCATTAAGCTATAAACTCAACCATTAATATGATTTTAGATAATTATCCAACATTTGGGCTGAATAATGAGAATTATTTCATTTGTTATATGATTTGATAAAAATTTGATAAAAATTATAAAAACTTGTTGCATTTTTATTTTCCTTACTATCAATTATCTTGATCTATTGGCCTCACTGTCCCAAAGATCATTACAACCTAATGCAACTGTCTCTTGGGACAAACAGGAGCAAACTGCATATGTCTTGTATAAGTGCTCTTTACAATATTTTCTGCTAAGACAGGTGTTAGAAGTTTTGGTTGCTTATTTTAAAATTCTACCACAGAACAAGTCCACTGCATTCAAGAATTACTCTCTCTTATTTTGAGGAATGAACAAAAGGTATATAAATTCTATATCATTGTCCTGAAGAACATCCTTGAGGTCACTTAGGCTGATGATTTGAAAGGGACTGGAACTCAGTGTCTCTCTAGAAATCACTGTGCATTACCCCAAAGAGGTTTCTAGAAAATAAATTAATATGTTTGCTTCCTCATTTAGAAAACATTGTAGGATATCCTCACTGGAATTCTCAGATTCTTGATTTATGTGCATTACGGTTTCTATTTTTATGACAGTTTTTGATAAAATTCAAAACATTAGAATCACCCATGCAGAAATCTTACTTTGAGAAGAGGCACACTTTGAGATAGGGCTCCTCTAGATAGCAGTCTTAAAGAAATTGTATCAGAATTAGTTTGTATTTATATGGAAAGCTGCAGAGGTAAAGCTGAATGTACTATCAAGAAAAAAAGTAGAATATTGAAAATCTTTGGGAGAGGAAACAAACATGCACTGGAGAGTCCTGAAATAAAAATAATCTTTCATAAATAGTAGTTCTGTATATGTCAGTTAGATGTTTTGCTGAAGATTCTAGCTCATGAAGGATTTAAAATGAAAATATTTGCCTGTTACTGCTTGAAAATCACAATGAGACAGAAGGTAGTGAGGGGAATGCAAAGATTAAAGCTATACCTGGGGATAACTGAGAAATGGACTGTTTTGTTTTACCTGCTTCAGTTATACTCAATTGTTAATATCTTTGTGTCCTTATAATTCAAAAAAATAAATTGTTATGATACCCTTTCTCAGGGTACTTCATTGTACAAGTCCCACCAACTTCTGAACACCTTACCACCAAACCAGAGGTGTCTGACATATTATTTAGCACAGCTTTGCTTGTCAGAACTAGATACAAAATTATCAGTGAGCTCTTTAGTATTTATTCTGTATCTGTATGAAATCTTTTTTCTGTAGCAATGACGGGGAACTAGTCTTGCATTACCAAGCAAATACACTGTTTTCATTGTTGTGAATACAAGAACAATATTTCTGTGACTGTATTCTATCATAGACCTTTCTAAAATACCAATCACCTGTATATACTGTAATGGAATAAAGACATTTCTAAACTCATAGAATCACAGAATATTAGGAGACCTCTAGTCCAACCCCCTGCTTGAAGCAGGGTCAGCTATGGGGTCAGACCAGGCTGCTCAGGACTCTGCCCAAATCTTGAAACACTCTAGCTGTGGAGACTGTACAATCTCTCTGGGCTGCCTGCTCACTCTCTTTACTCCACTATTAAGCTGTTCTTATGGCGAAAAAGGCTTTCCTTATATCAAGCACTGCTAACTGATGGTGACTGTTCTCATCACAGCCTTGAAGTCTTGTTAAGTAACTGGTATCAGTTCTTTCCCAGGCAAAGGACTTTTACATTTGTCATTACTGAATTTCCAGAAGTTTCTGCTAGTCCATTCCTCCAAGCTGGCTAGGTCCCTTTGTATGATACCTCTGTCATTGAGCAGAGCCTGTTCCCTCAGATTTGGCATACTTGACATACTTGACAAGAGGGAACTCTGTTGCCTCTTTGGAGCTGTTTGAGGAAGATCTTAAACAGGACAGGTCCCAGGATAAAGGCCTCTATAACTCCACTTCTCAGCAGCCTCCAAACAGAATACAACTGATTGATCACGACCCTCTGAGGGTGATTCTGATCATTCATTTCATAGTCCACTCTTCCAGACTTTAACATCCTAACTCAGGTAACAGAATATTTTTGATACTAGCAGAAGCCTTAATCTACTTAAGGTTGGTGACCTTCTCTGCTTTTCTCAAGACAGTCTCTCATGTCATAGAATCATAGAATCATAGAATTAACTGGGTTGGAAGAGACCTCTGAGATCATCAAGTCCAACCCTTGATCCAA
>JAYRBT010000114.1:94248533-94272480 GCA_036023395.1 Myiotriccus ornatus
ATAGATAGATAGATAGATAGATAGATAGATAGATAGATAGATAGATAGATAGATAGATAGATAGATAGATAGAGATAACTATTCCTGACTAGAAGCAAGGATAAAGATTTCTGATAGTATATTTCAGATGTGATTCTGTAGCTGTATTGGAAGAAGTTTTGCGTTTAGGCTCAAAAAAAGGAATCTTAGGGATAATTCATTGCTGATAAAAAATAAAATTAAAACATACTGACTAGTCTGAAGTAATAAAAAAAATTGTTTATTGATAAGATTCTTTTTCTTTTGCTTGCATGGTGACCATGTTCATTTGAAAATAGAATAGGTTAGTTTATATGATGTAAAAGTTTGTCAAAATCCTGAATATTTAGATTTTATAGCAATGGAGATTCCTAAATGCATTTTCAACAAAACTCGTAACTAAGTATTTGTAGTTATATTTCTGTTCTTTAAAAAAAGATATCCTCCTTTCCTGAGCTCTTCATGCACCCATGTGATTACCCAAATTATGATCTAGTGAACTATGTGTATAGGCAACATATACTGAAAGAGCTTTGTTTGACAAATAAAAATAGAATGTTAAGTGAATAAAAAGGGCAAAGTTATCAACACAGTTTAAACCATGCACAAGTAATTTGTAAAAAAAAAAAATAGTTTAATGACTTTTATGCCAACAAAAAGACATAAAAATAAGCAAAAAGGCAGAGAGAACTATGGATACATTGACAAAGGCTAAACCACAAATGAAACAGCCATTGGTCAGAACCCTGTAATACTGTAATTATAGTCAAATATTGCAGAAATTTATTGTTTACCTATATAGACAGGAAATTCTTCAGATTTTGCTTGATGACATTTTAACCTCACTGATTCTCTCTATAAAACATATTATCAGGCAATATTCATTCTAAAAATGTCATAGAGAAAGAGTCTTTATGAATATTCATTGATTGCAGTTTATATTAGTGCAAATGAACAAACCAAAATTGTTTTTTTACCGTTTTAAATGTGTTGTAAGCTTGAAAAACATCCAGTCATAGAATAAAAACAGTCTTGTGTCTTAATAGTAGTAACAAATTTGGAATGCAGAATATGCAAAATGGGTTTTGAAAATTGTTCCCAAGTACTCTCTATGCTGAAAGAGATTTGTGTTTCCATAATTATTCAAGTTATCACTGAGTAATTTTGAGTGCTGAAATTGTTCACGAAAACAACTGGACTCAAACACACAGCCATTTTGCAAATATAGTGGTCTAAGGATTTAGCATTACTCTTTTGCTTGTTGTTATGCTTTGGAGGTTACTACCCACTACAGCTGAAAACAGTGAACAAGAAAAAGAGAGCACATCCTGGCATCACAGATGAAGATAATTTGAATTAATATAGTTGTTCTAAATTCTGTCAGACTCTGAAAAACTAAACAAAGAGAAAAGAAAGGCATAATAAGTGCAAAGCATTTAATAGATAGGTGTTTAAATTTTTCGAGATCCCTCATAATACATAAATTGTTTTTGATTAAGAGCAATTAATAAGTTCTTTTGAAAATGTTATTTGAGAGAAAGAACATACTTTAGGCTACCTGAAGTCTAATTGTTCCTGTTAGGAGAGAGGCAAAACAAGCAAATAATAGAGAAGTGAGGATTCTGAGTAATGAAGAGCATTTACATACCTACAGTCACACTAAATGCTAGAACAACAAAAGTATTTTTTCTATCACTGGTGTGCTTTTAAGAACAATATATCCTTCCTAAAGTACTCTTGATGCTGACACAGCCTAAGTTCACAAGCTAAACTGTCATCACTGGGAACAGTGACTTCCAAAAACAACTTATGAATAATGCAGTAAACAAATGAAAGAAATAAAAATTACCAATACCAATATATCAACCTTATCAACAAGTAGGAAAGTCAATACTAGACATCCCTGGACTAAAACATAATAAAATACTTCTCCAAAATCAACTTGTAATATAAATATCATCACTATAATTACAAATCAGAAAAAAAGACAACTTTATTAGAAATATTAAGTTGATAAATCAAAAGAGATATTTTTTTATTGTTTTTAAGTAGCAAGCCTGGGATTTTTTTTCTTTCTTTTATTTTCTTTTGTTTTTCATAAAGGATGACATAATAGGAGAATTCAGAATTGCTTGATCTCAGAAACTACATTAGAAAAATACACCAGTGTACATTTTCTTCCAAGTAGTAATACCACTAAACATGAACAAAAACCATGACACAATAGGAATCTACTGAAATTGATTTAACAAGGAAAAATGGTAGTTCTCAGAAATATTTTGTTAGTTTGTTAGAACTTCAAATTCTTGTTGCTTTTCCTGGTCAATATACAGAAGTAAGGTTCTCTTTAGGAATGTCAAATTAAACTTTAATTAGTATTATGTAAAAAGTAGTGTAAATATATGGGATTTTGCACATGTAAAAATGAAGTTTAATGCTCAGAAGATTTATATTATTCATATTATATTAGAATTGGCTATTACTCATGCATTCCTTTATATAGTAATTGAATTTATTTCTTTGGTAAAAATGGATGGCAGACGCAGCCACCCACTTGATGCTAGCACTACATGTTTTGCATATAAGATACATAAAGATAGTGTGTTTATATGTCCATGTACATATGGGTATGTCAATATTTATCCACACACATATGTACTTTGATTTTTGCTGATCTAAGTATAGTAACCAGGACTAAAGAAAACATCCAAAAGCATTTCATAGAATCATAGAATCAGAATCGTCAAGGTTGGAAGAGAATTTTAAGATCATCCAGTCCAACCACTAACCCAGTGCTACCGCTGTAACCACTAAAACACATCACCCCGTGCCAGATCCAGAAACCTCTTAAACTCCTCCAGGGATGCTGACTCCACCACCTCCCTGGGCAGCCTATTCCAGTGTCTGACCATCCTATCAGTGAAAATTTTTTTCTAATATCTAATCTGAATCTCCCCTGTCTCCGTTTAAGGCCAGGGTTAGTCCTCTCACTGCAGCCACAGTAGAAGAGACCAACTCCCACCTCACTACACCTCTTTCCAGGTAGTTGTAGAGAGCCATGAGAGATGGTACATTTAAGACATCATAGGCTTGACACTGAAAGTAATTGCAGCAACAAAATTGAAGTGTGTCCTGTTGCTTTGTTGTTAAACTTTAAAGTCCAGACACAAAAATACTATTTTTACCCTTTTTTTTGCAAATCAGAAAAATATCTGTCTTTCAAAAAATGCATGATTTTTATAATAGGCTTTTTAAATAATTGTTTTAAGTGAAAAGCTTTTAACTGCCTAGAAGATGGGAAGTTTATTTGTAAACAGTCTTTAATAAGTGTCTTTATCCTGTCCTATAACAGGTACTGCACTCTGAAAAGGCATCAAGTTTTAATTTCTTCAATTATTCTTAATTCCATTTCAGATGTCCAAGCACCAGCAGCAAGAGATGCCTTTCAGGTTTCTGCAAAACCTGAAAGTTCTCTACTACTGTAGCTGAAGTCCAGATGTGATAATAAATAATTTTACTAAATATATCCAATTTCTTACTACATTTTCCCTTTGGGCTTTTTTTTAACACAATACATTGTAGTACAGGGACACCAATGCACTGTTATGACAGATGCAAACTTTAGTCCAGCAAGATTTTCATTGCAGGTATTAGATTCTTGACCCATTCAGGCAAGCACACAGGGAAATATTCACTAACCTGAGAGTTTATTTGCATGTTCATTTCACTGCAGCTTTCAGCAGACCTGCTGAATATATATATATATATATATGGTGTAATGCTACTGCAGATCAGACACTCTAAGCTGATGTCTGCTCAGACTTTCCATAGCATATTTATAGCTGCAGTGAGACAATACAAATTGAAGTTCTTTCATTTGTATAACATGTATGGAGAGAAAAAAATAAAGAAAATACTAGCTCTATTACTCCATATTATTTAGCTTAGTTGGAGCAGCAATATTCCCTCCACATCAATGTATGTACTTCTTATACTCTGTAATTTGCAAACTCCATAACCTTGGCTGCTATCATTGCTGCTAAAGGACAAGAATAAAAGAACAATATATTAGCCATATAAAATTCAAACAAATGCAAGAAAAACAATGCTTCATTAATACCTGCCATCACAAGTATTAGGAATTAAAAGCAATAACTGTAATAGATTGCAAAAGCTTACTGTGTTGTGATTCCTTGTAGCAGACTATTAGACAACATGAATCAAGCAATGCAGTATGTCATGAGAGCTGGAATCTGAAGCACTGATTTTGCATTTCAAGATGAAGACATCAGCCAAAAGCTACATAATCAAGAAGAGATAGTGTTTAGAAGACTTTCCTATGCATTGCAGTGGTCATCTCAGACCAGTGACTCTGCCTTGCACTTGGTTATCCTGATACTCCAATGTATTTAAGAAACCAGTCTGAGATTAAGAAATTGAAATACTGTAGAGTTCTAATGCTTTTGAAATCTCTACAGTTCATGGTAAAACAATTTTAAAGAGATGGTAGGTCAGGTAGAGATTTCAAGTGATTTAACAAAAAAAGAAAAAAAAAACAAACCACAACCTCTTAATACTAAAGTAAACAAAATTGAACATTGTGGGATGGAGACCAAGATTCAAGTTTTGGCCTTTATCATTCATACATCATACTTTAATGATGGCAGAGGTTGACACCTGTCTTAAATGCACAAAAGTGGCTACTGAACTGGCTGTTAACCACTTAATAATTCCCTGCTTGACACCCCTACCTGTTATTTACCTATGTAAGTGGGGGTTTTTTGAGTCAGTGCTAGACAACAGCTTGAAAATTTTCACTTCACAGTAAAATCCATTTTATAGGATTTTTCATAGTGTGTTTTTGTTTTCTTTATTTTAGCCCTCACAACAAAGCTGAGGGAGAGAGCCCTGTGCACAGGCTCCAGCTTGTTGAGATAGAGATTTGTCAAGCTCAGAAGGCACTGGAGGGAAGCACTACTGTAAGCAAAAGCAGCACTCCCCTCAATATGCTTTGTGATATCCCAACATAGCTGTTAAGCAGTCATAATAAAGGCTCCTCCATGGCACAAAAAGAGAATCAGCAAGATTAGTTCTTTCCTAAAAGAGAAATTTCTCTCCTGGGAAGACTGGTAACCCAATAAGGAAAATTGTGAAAACAGGAGCATCTTGGAAACAGAGAATTTGCAATGAAAGTGACACCATGGCGAAAGTGACACCATGGCAAAAGTGAACAACAAATCCTATTTCACAATCTTCCACAATGATTTTTCACATTTCTATGAATGACTTAGAATCTCACAAAAGTATCCTGCCCTCTTCCCCATTCCATTCATTCCCTCCATGCCTTTCCTCTTCACAGAGGACAGTAGAATTCTTCAGCAACTTTTGACTCTCCTCCAGCAATAGCTTGGAACATCTGTGCTGGTTCCCCATACTTTTAAGAGTGAGCTGGATCCTGTTTCCTTGTTGAGACTGAGGCATCTTTTTATGAAAAATCCTGCTGTGTTACTGAGTGTGCACACATTTCAAAAGCAACAGGTGTGGTTGCTGCATGGAAAGTTAGTTAGAACTGGCAGGATGTTAGCTAGTCTGTAGTAGTTGCCCATGTGTAGCTTTTTGCCCAGTTTCATCTTACCTACAAAGAAACTTTTTCATTTTCATCCTGAGAGGGAAACGTTTGGGGCATGACTCAGCCTATTTCAGGCATGCACTTTAGCTTGAGATGAACTGCCTGCTCAAGGTGTCTATTGCTCTTTATTGACAGTAATGGGAGCCCCAGGGGTAATAACTGTAGTTGAGATGTACTCACTGTAGTTTAGTTAAATGAATCCTACCTGAAATGAACCCACCTCTTTTTCATCATAACTCAGTTTAATGCCCAGACCCAAGGACAATAGGAGCCAATGCTCATTTAATTTTCATACTGTATTTAGTGTGCCACTCATTCAATACGTTTTTTTTTCTGTTTGCAACAGGTAGGCAAGTGAAACTACAGGTTCTTAATTAAATTATGTCATCTCCAAGGACTCTTCATCCTTTGATCCAAGGCAGTTCAAAACACTTCATGGTTCAGTTATCAGAAAGGAAAGACCAAACATACAGTTATCTGTGTCTATAGCAGTAAGGTTTATCTGTTTATTCTAGGCAAAGGCGTACCTGTGAAGGATCTCTCAAAGCCAGATCTCATTGAATGGCAGCACAGAATTTCATCACTGCCACGGGTTCACCCTTTTCCACCTACTTGCTACTCGCTGTTGTTCCTCCTGTAGCTGGAAAGATATGCAGAGGGTGAGATATTGCTCTTCAGCTCAGCAGAATTTACAGTGCACATTGTATCATCCATTTTGCTGCTCCTTGACAGGTGACAGAGATGTGCAAAGTAGTAAAGGGAATTTAAACTCTATTTTCCATATGTTTCTCATTTGCACTTCACTGATAGAATTCCAAATCAAAATAATGACTGTCGTTACCATTTGCAGCATTCTAAATTAAAAGTATAAAGCAGAATTTAATTCATACTACGTTTGCATTGTTGGAAGTGAATGTTCTTTTCAACTGATTACTGCATTGAAAAAACAAACTTCTATGCATAACGGTTAAGAATTAAGCATATCAAAATACAGTAGACTTGGTGACATTTCATTCTTGAAATGTGGAAGTATAGGTGCTAGCCAGGAATCTTTTTAGGGTATTTGACTGCCATTTGGGTTGTTCACATTGTGCCCTGTGAACTCCAGCATGTCCTGCAGATGAAAATCTGGGAAGGGCAACTTCCTTGGCCTCTGACATGGCCGGATATGAATCACTCTGAAGCCACGTCTATATTCCAGTAATATGATACTTTCTCGTTATTACATAAAGGATGCAATCCAGCACCTGATGGAGCATAGTCTCAGGACTTGTTTGGGCTTGTCTTGGCATATAATAATTTTACCTTGGTTTAGCTGTGATAAAAATTATCTAAGTAGTCGTTTGGTCTACTGTAGCTAGTTGTTATTCTGTGTAGAATAACTTAGTTGTGTGGTTTGCAGCAGTGTAAACATAAAAGAGACTCCAGACTGTAAATAGACATCTCAGTGGTGCCTCAGTGGTCACTGTCAGAGTAAAATCTTGTTAAAGCAGTTTAGATAGAACAGAAAACTGAATAACTGAATGACTGAGAACCAAGGGAGAGAAAACTCACATTTACAGAATGTGTTAAGAAAAAGTATAAAAATAAGCACAAGGAGATACCAAAAATCAAACAGGAAGTGACCAACAGCATCAGATTTTTCCTTGTGAGGAACTTAGGCATTGGTGACTCACCACACCCACTCTGCCTCAAGTAAAACAGTGTGAATAAATCTGAGGCAGTGCTGGACATATAACCTCATCCTATTTAGATGTGCTAGTGTAGATGCAGCTATACATATCTGAAAAGAAGTTGTAATGCACATGATTTAAAGCCTTTTGCCCTCTAAGTCCTTTCTACAAGTTTAATCCAGATAGCTGGTGATTAAAAACTGTGGCCATCTGCTATTTTGCAGCTCAGATATAGTAAGCTGGCACTTTGTCCAGTTACTAGCACACAGATGCCTACATTACAGAAAAACACCATCATAATTGACACCAATTGACACCCTGGTATAAGACTAAACAGGTCTAGGGTAATACTAGGCTTGCAATCCACGGGTATATGGGGACCGCAGGGACTGCCCACAGACTTGGTACTATGCCAGGACGGACACGGGACAACGACGAGGACTGCAAATGTACGACATTTATTGATCACTAGGGCCGTAAGGCCAAAAGGGGGAGAAGGAAGGCGACTGGTGGTGGGGGACTGGGACCCTGGTGGTCTAGGTTGGTGGACTCAAGTGTTTGCCTAAGTCAGTCTGCATGAGTGTTGCCCCACGCCAAGGCGGGGGAATCGCATGTTCCCACACAAGTGGTCACTAACACGATCACAATTATGAGACTCTTGGTATGAGCAAGAGGAGGGTTCCCCTTAACCCCTTCTTTTCTGATGATCTGACATCCCCCCAGCCCCCTTCAGTTCATTGAAGGGGGGGTACTCGAGTTCGACGGTTCCATGTTTCCTTCTCCCCCTCCTTCACCCCCTCTTCCTTCACCCAGCTCGTCGTCTGACTCAGGTCGGTTGGCAAGATCCACTTCAGTGTGTTGTCTCAGGACGTCACACACGGCATCGACTGCTTTCAACAGAGCAGTGAGTGTGTATGCGGCATCAAGGACCAACTGAACTTGAGCCTGAACCATAACTAAAAGCCAGTTGCCGAGTAACAGAATGTCTAATGGAGGCTCTGCTGGACAGACTGATTGGTTACTTGTCCGGACATGCGCAGTTATATAGGTACTGCTGACTCACTGTGGACCACGTGACGTAGCGATAAGACGTCACCATGGGGTCAAAGGTCTTGATCCACACTCCTATGGAGATTTGTTACTTGCACTACCATAGACTCCACCGCTAGGGGAACAGTCCCATTGAATAACATGGGACCAGGTGGCGCTATTGTCTATGGGAAAAGCGTGGATCGTGGATTGGCTCGCTATAAGGGTAATACTAGGTTCTCAATCCATGGGTATATGGGGACCGTAGGGACTGCCCACAGACTTGGCACTATGCCAGGACGGACATGGGACGACGACGAGGACTGCAAATGTACGACATTTATTGATCACTCGGACTGTAAGGCCAAAAGGGGGAGAAGGAAGGTGACTGGTGGTGGGAGACTGGGACCCTGGTGGTCTAGGTTGGTGGACTCAAGTGTTTGCCTAAGTCAGTCTTTAAGATAATACTTTGTTCCTAATCTTTAATTAATATGCACATTCATTTGTTGGTCAGCAATATAGCATAGGCATCACTGAGATTTTAAGCTTAGATGCTCCTCCATTCATAGTTATATTTTTTTTGTTAATGTAGAAAGCAAGGTCTCATTTTCAAAGGTGCTTTCCTCTCACATGCATTTCTGAGACCTTCTAAGTGACCAAATCCAGCAGCTAAAATATGAATCCCTCAGAACTGCTGCTAAACTTCTCCCTAAGTCTGTACATATTTGTGACCCTGGCCCTAGGTTTCTACTAGTTAACATTTGCTTGGTCTTCTATCATGATGCTAGTTGCACATTAAGTTTTGCAGTAACTCTGTTGGCTTTTACAGTGCGAGCATTTACTTTTTCCCTGTCCTCTGTGCTGAACTTCACGGTTCAAATCATTATATTAGTGTAAATAAGATGGGAACTTTTCAATAAATGTTCTGTGTTTATCTAAGGATTCAAATAGCCACCTATTAAAGTTTTCAAAAGATACATGTAGCCACACTCAATTTGTGTTTCAGTTTGAGTTCAAATTAGGCAACTATAAAACTTTGTGTTTCAGCCTGCATATTCAGAATGTAAGCACCACAGAAAACTTGGCCATTTGCCTTTGACTCACCCCCCACCCCCCAAAAAGAAAGAAACAAACATAAAAATAGGTAGTTTAAGCTTCCTGCATCAATTACAAATTAACATTAATGGTATACTATAAATCTTCCTGTTATTCATAAATTCACAAATGCCTATAAATAGTACGTGAGACATACTTCAAAACTTGGTCTGTATCCAAATTACGATGTTACCGTCTGTATGGCAGGGATGTGACTCACTAGATCAGGTTGCCAAGGGCCCCATCCAACCTGGCCTTGAACACTTCCAGGGATGGGGCATCCATTGCTTCTCTGGGAAATCTGTTCCAGTGTTTCACCACCCTCACAGTAAAGAATTTTTTCCTAATACCTAATCTAAATCTATCCTCTTTCAGTTTGAAGCCATTCCTCTTTTCATTACGTGTCCCTGTAGGAGGTTCCACTCCAGCTTACCTGTAGCCCCATTTAGGTACTGGAAAGTTTCTCAAGGTCCCCCCTAAGCTTTCTCTTCTCCAGGCTGAACAACCCAAACTCTCTGCCTGTCTTCAAAGGAGAAGTGCTCCAGACCCTTGATCATCCTTGTGACCTTCCTCTGAACTCACTCCAGCAGGTCCACGTCTTTCTTCCGTCGAGGGCCCCAGAGTTGGACACAGTATTGCAGGTGGGGACTCACAGGAGTGAAGCAGAGCGAGAGAATACTGTCCCTCGACCTTCTGGCCACACTGCTTTTGATGCAGCCCAGGCTTTCTGGGTTGCAAATGCACATAGCTGACTCATGTTTAGCTTCTTATCCACCACCGCCCCCCCCAAAATCCTTCTCCTCAGGGCTGCTCTCAATCCATTCTTCCTCTAGCCTGTATTTGTTCTTAGGATTGTCCCAAGATAGGTTCAGAACCTTACACAGACTATCATAGATATCTGGGTCTGGTAGGTATTTTATTTCTGGGTTGGTTTTAAATATTTCTTAAAACATTCCAGGATAGGTGTTTCTGTCTTTTCTCTTAGCACTGTTCCCAAGTCTTCTACTGTTATATGATACATTTTTCTTCAGTGACAGATTACCAGAAGTAGAAGTCGTAATCTAAATGTGTCACTGGAAAACCATTTTTTTTTCACATTAAAAAATGCACCAGATGGTCTTTCTTCATTTACCTTCCAATACTCTTTAGAATATTGCATGCAAAGGCATGTTTAGGTAAAATTGTAACTACCTTAGGTAATCATAGTATTTTCATCTTAATTTAGAAAGTCTAAGAAAGAGAATATTTTTCCATGGCATGAATAACACTTGATTATGTTGATTACATTGTTGCTGTATCAGCACTACTGCTCTGACAAAGAACACTGAAAGTTTATAATATGAAATGAACAATTCAGTTGTGTCAATAAAGAGCACTGTATGATGATTGAAGAGTGTAGAGACCACAATGAAACTGGAAAATCCCACTTTTTAAGTCTAACCATTAATGACATGAGACTATTGATTTATACAAAACACTTGTTCTGTTGTGGGCACGAACTGTGGTTTAACTCTCTCGTTATGACTTATAGATTGGGAGTAGATCTTGTGTATTTGTAGTCACAGTGGGATAAAACATGGATATTCCTCTTGCATATTTGAAAATTATTAAAGCTTGTTCTTTCGTACCGTAATTTATGTCATTCTTAATGGGTTTTCTTCTGACAGAATCCACAGAAGCACAGTATGAAATCAGAATACAACATCATCCATAAATTAAGTCAAAACATCAGAAAAAACAGATGAAGACTATAAAGGCCCCAGCTCACTCGGCAAGGTTTTTTTTTTTTTAAAGGGGCTTATGTACTTCAATACGCTGAGGCTGCACAGGAATAGAACACAATGAAGTTCTCAGCAGATAGAGTAACAAACTTTTACTTGCAAACTTTAGAGCATTGAGGTAGAATAAGGTACTTGGCATATTTTAGGGAAACATTCAATAGAAACAACACACTTCACAAAGCATTGGCTTAGCAAACTCTAATCCATGCAACTTTAAGTTACCCAGATTTTGAGAAGTTAGAAGAAAAAAAAGAGAGAGAGAGAGAAGAAATGGGACAAAGAAAGATTATTAGTTATCACTTGGATCCAGCAGGCTCTCAGCTGCTATAAAATTGAAGACATTGGGCTGCAACCATATGTATGCTTGTGCTGCTGCTTTTGTCTGTTCTGGTCTCCCACAGCCTTTGCCCCTAGGTAGGACTTTTGGTATGCCTGTGCCTAATAGCCATTCTGGGGCTGGATTTGAGGCTCCAGGGGCCGGGTGTGGAGCAGTGCACTGTCCCACCTATGCAGAACCTGTCCTGTGCTCCCCTAACACATACACACACACACACACTTTAGTTGTTTTGAGCCAGCACCAAGCCTGACAGAGTTCAAGAAGCATACATGGTGTGACTCTTGGGGATGGTCCTGTGCAGGGCTGAGTTGGACTCGATGATCCTTGTGGGTCCCTTCCAACTCAGCATATTCTGTGACTGTGATTTTCTCCAGTCTCTCATGAAGACGTACAGTATGGCACAGGCTACAGCATATATGGAGATGGGTTATGTGGTAAGTGATCAGGGGATGAAAGTACAGTATATTATTATTGTTAATATAACATGTATTGTTATATATCACAGTCATCATCCACCTAAGCTGTTCGCTAGCACCTGGAAACTCAAGGAGCTGAGTCATCTCAACTGTTTTAAATAACTCTTGAAGGATGACATGAATGGCACTCTGCCAGTTCCTTTCCCTTATGTTTATAGAGGAAGTTTGGAAAGACCAGTTGTACATGTAAGACCAGAGCAGATCCATTTTCAGTACCACAGAGCAAATGTCAGCTGCCTAGTCAACAGACATACTGAAACTTCCAAGTGTAACTTGGTAACAATGTACATGGTACATGGAGTATGTATACGGAGTATGTACATGGTACATGTAGGCACAGTATAAAAATACATTTACAGAATCATGGAATGAGTTGGAAGGAACCTTAAATATTATCTAGTTCCTATCCCTCTGACATGGGCAGGGACACATTGCTAAGGCATTAGTCTCAGACCAACAGGAAATGTCAGGATCTGATTTGTAAATGAAGTAAAGATTTCACACCTTCATTATATACTAAGGAACTTAATGTGTCCCTATCAGGTAGCACCTTTCTGGTTCTGGACTTTCATGTAGATCATGAAAAATTAGTTTTTTCAACTGTACCATTTAAAATTAAGTAAAAACATTGGAAGGGCCAGATATTTCCATGTGAATAGTAGAGTTCTTTACAGTATGTTCTTTCTCACTGCCATGGTTTAGGAATGGTATTTTCCGATTTAATGCTCTCACTGTAACCATGTGTCACTTCCTCACTCCTCCCCCTCCTCTACCCCTACCCTCTGTGGTGGGCTGGAGAGGAGAATTGGAGGCACAAAAGGTAAAATCACAGGCTGAGATAAGAGCAATTTATTGGAAACTCCAATGAGATAAGAAAATTAAGAGTAACAGCAACAATACTAACAACAGAGGGTACAAGAAAGAGTCAAACAATTAACACAGAAACAATACCCCACTGCTCCCACCACCATGCTATGTCGACTTGGAAGGGACCCCTTCTCCCTGGAAGATATTCCCTTTCCATCACCCCCAGCAATGATGTGAGGTGGTATAGAATAACTTCTGGGTCCCAGCCATGCCCCCACCTGGCTACTGCAAAAATTAATTCTGTCCTGGCTGAAAACAGCACATTCACTAATTATTTCAAAACTAATTTGTGTTCCATTCACTTTGCCTACATAATTATCTTATTCATAGACTTATATCTGAAGAAAAAATTTGTAAGTAAACTATGTAGTCAGTAGCAAGCAAATTTAATGCTTAGATAAGGTAAAGAAAATCTCATCTCACCACTTCAGTAACTCTTATGTGAATAGCCAAACAACAGAGCTAATTAAACCAATCACAACCATTATTCTATATTTGAAGACAACAGTTTTATTCTGAAGCTTTTGTGATGTCTTGGTGTGGGGGACGGATATAATTTAAATTAATACAATGCAATTCAAAGGTATGGTTAATTTGTGGGGTAATTATTATGTAGAGTTTATTTTTTTTTAGGTGTCTTAGCCTCCATATTACCCCATTATATTTTGATGTCTTTGTGTAATGGTAAAATTACTTTTTCTGGCTTTGTGTCTCCTTATGATTTTACCATGCTCAAATGGCGATGTGTTTATTCAATTCTATTTTTACAGAGCTTTCTATGTTAGTTTTGTTTTGAGATGCAAACACTGTATTTGTATTCTTAACAGCAGCTGTGGAGAGAGAATAGAATAGAGACATAAGCAGAGTCAAATCAAATCATTTTATGAAAAAAATCTGATTTAATATTTTCAGTGTTACTCCACTTCGACTTTGGAGTTTGATTAGCAATGATGACAGCAGCTTTGTTCTGAGCTGACTCTTTACTAATTTAAGATGATATTTCTACTATCTTACTTTGTGTGACCACACTGTTATTAAACAAAAGCCTGTCTGAACCAAGTCCTGTGATGTAAAACACTACCAGGGGTAATTTTCCAAATTACAGTATGAAAGAAGCATTCAGCAAGGTAGAGAGGCATGAATGCCTGCACTGAAGGCATGTCTAGCAGCAGAGCTTGCTGCTGACTGATTTAATATGATATGATACTGAAGTTTGTGATATCAGGATGGTGCAGTTTTAAATGAATGTCTTCATAATACTCTGTAAGCGGGTAGCACACATTCTGCCATTATTCAGGGATGGAAGGAGGATGCATGATTCACTGTGTAGAGTAAATTATTTGGGGCTATAGCTTTGATGCTGAGGAATGTTTTAATAGATTCCACAGTTTCAGTCATATTTTGTTCCCCCTCCCCTTCTGTGTGTGAGACATCCTATATATTTGTATATATCTATTGACTGGGAGGAAGGGAATTGATTATCTCTGCATTTATGTAACAGAAAATTCTGATGCTGCATTAACAGTTCATTTTGGGCAAGGAAGGCAAGAGACTGGCACAGCTGGTCAAACGAAAGGGCAAGGAGCAAATGCATAGGCAGTGGAAACAAGGACTGGTGACCTGGGAAGAGTACAGATATGAAGTTTGGTAGTGTAGGGATGGGGTGAGGAAGGCCAAAGCAAAACTGAACCTTACAAGGGATGCAAAGAATAACAGGATAGGCTTCTACAGGTATGTTAATCAGAAAAGGAAGATCGGAGAACGTGTACCCCCTCTGATAAACAACACTAGTGAGTACGTAACAACAGACAAGGAGAAGATTAAGGTACTTAACCACCTTTTTGCCCCAGTCTTCAATGGCAGCTCCTCTTCCCACATATCTCGAGTGGATGGACAGCATGATGGGGAGAGAGCAAAATCCCTCCCACTGTAAGTGAAGATCAGGCTCATGACCACCTGAGGAACTTGGATATGCCCAAGTCTATGGGACCCAATGAGATGCATCCCGGAGTCCTGAAGGAAGATGTTGATGTAGTTGCCAAGACACTCTCCATAATATTTGAAAAGTCATGGGAGTCAGGTGAAATCCAGGGTGACTGGATAAAGGGAAATATAGCACCCGTCTTAAAAAAGGGTAGAAAGGAGGACCCTGGGAGCTACTGACCTATCAGCCTCACCTCTGTGCCTCGGAAGATCATGGAACAGATTCTCCCAGAAGCTATGCTAAGGAACATGGAGAACAGGGAGGTGATTTAAGATAGCCATAGCAGTTTCACCAAGTGAAAATCTTGTCTGACCCGCCTACTGGCCTTCTATGATGGAGTGACTGCATCAGTGGACAATGAAAGAGCTACAGATGTCCTGTATCTGGACTTCTGTTGACACTATCCCCCACAACAAGGACTACTTGGTAACAGATTAAGCTAATTTCCTGGAGTCTGGTTTTTTTTGAGACGGTAACTGGTGAGTGATCTCTCCCTGTCTTTATCTTGACTCACAAGTGTTTCATTATATTTGCTCTCTCCTGCCCAGCTGAGGAAGAGGAGTGATTGAGTGGCTTTGGTGAGCATCTTGTGTCCAGCCTGGGTTAACCTATCACACAAGAACATCACCAGCAAAGAATCTACTCAGCGCTTGTCAGGCTATACCTGGAATGCTGTGTTCAGTTTTGGTCCCCGCTATAAAAAAACATGTCAACAGGCTGGAGAGGGTCCAGAAAAAGGCCACAAAGCTGATCCAAGGACTGGGAAGTTTCCTGTAAGGACAGACAGAGAGCGGGGTTTGTTCAGCTTGGAGGAGAAAAGGCCTAAGGGAGCCTATATCACTATGTTCCAGTATTTAAAGTGTGCCTACAAAGAAGATGGAAACTCCCTTTTTACGAGGAAGCACATGGATAAGACAAGGGATATTCAGTATTGGGTACAAGTTACTCCCGGGGAGATTCTGAAGAGATAAAAGAGGAAAATTTTCCACAGTAAGAGCAATCAGCCACCAGCATAGTCTCCCCAGGGGAGCGATGGATTTGTCAACACTGGACATTTCTAAGACTCAGCTGGACAGGGTACTGGGACATCTTGTCTAGGCCATGATTTTGCCTAGAAGGGTTGGACCAGATGACCTTTCCAACCTGGTATTCTGTGATTCTATGATTATACTTCATTTCTATTTCAGTAAAAATCATCTTGCACTGATAGAAGTTCATATTTATTTTCTGTTCTACTCTGCATGTCCGAAGACCTGTACTAAACCAAGCAAATGCCCTCACAGCATCACAAGCAGTAGGTATCCAACCCATCAACAAAAATAGTTAATCTTTCCTGCTTGTAGTGATCAGCCTAGAGAACTATTGTACAATGAGCTGGTGATCCACATAATAGCAAATTTGGTGTATATATCTAATATTGTGAGTAATGTGCAACCATGAGAATTAGCTAATTAATAATGTAAATAAACAATGTACACATAATCAACATATAGGTAATCAGTGTACATGTAATCAATTTTATTGGTTTATACCTATTCCAGGATTGATTGCTGTCAGCGCCTGATGAACTGGTACTGTAAGCAAAGCTTTCCATGGACCAGGAGCTGCCAAAGCTCACAAAAGACAGGATCTGTGCAGCATGCCATGCCCTGACCAGAGGTCTGTCCAATGCTGCCATATCTCAGGCTTTCCTGCAGCAGAAGAGATTCAAGATTTTGTAACTCTCTATTATCTTTTTCATCGCTGTGTCAATAAATAGTTATTTGTCTTGAAAGTGTTTGTGCCTTTCTTGTTGGTATCTGAAAAGAATGGGCACCTCCTGATTCCACCATGAAATGAGATAGATTCCTTTTACTTACTTTCTCCTTTTACCTAATAAATGCTTCTTTTTCTGAAATGTGAGTGAAAGATGTAGTACACAAGCAAAGCCATTTGCTCTGCCAAACTAGTATGTTTGTAGTTAATGATGAGAAAAATACAAGTGTTTTGAATACTTGGTGTGTATATCCCTACAATCAAATTTAAAATCCAAATGTTTAACAAAATACTTTTGAAGTTTTATGGCTGTTAAAATGTGCTGTGAATGGCACTGCATGAGTTAAGTTCATAATTTTTATATGTTTAAAAATTGTTTCTATTATATTTAATTACTATCCTAATTTTTATTATAAATGTGGTTTATTTCATTTTTTTTTCATTTCAGAATAATTGGATTCAAATTTTGAGATACAGTTTTGATTGACTTCAGTCTTCCCTTTTGAAATTACAATAGCCTCAATTTAAGAGGTGATTTCTGAGGAAAGTGGTGACACCTAAAACGTCTGTAATATTATTCTGTCAAATAGTCAAGAAGGTCTTTATGGCCACCAAGTGAGGATGCAAATTGCTGTTATATTTGTGTGTCATACTGACTCTAACTCTTGCAAAACATCCTTTCTTAAATGTGATCAGAAACACTGACAAAAGAAATTCTCCAAGGGTGTACTGTCACAATATATATGTTTTACAGTGTCTCTTAGAAAGCATATTATTTCTACAATGCATTAAACATACTTTTGAGTAAGAAACATTGCTAACAGAGATGCAAACTCCAAAGAAAAACTGATCACATGAAGAGTCTCCTGTCTCCAGGCTACCTCAGCTCAATAACACTTCAGAAGGACCAGAGACTCCTTTTAATGTAAATATTGCTTTAAAGTGAGGAACACATCTAATCTAAAAATTGCTAAAGTTACCTTTATGCACTGAAGGACCTGAGAAGGCTCATTTTTTATCTTATCTGGCACAGCTGCACCCATCACTGTGTATCAGACTTCCTGTCTGTTGGCAAGAGGATATTTAGTTGATAAGTAATATTTAAACTCAGTATTTAAAGGAGATTTTCCACCTCCTTTAAGCTTTTTCCACCTTTCTGCTTTGGTGGACATATCAAGAATATAGTCACACTTTCAACTAGAAGAAAGTAAGACAGCAGTTAGCACTAAAAAGTTTCTCAAACAGGCTTTTGCTTTTCAGATAAACTGTTTTGCCCCACAATACATCTCCTGCATGTAACCGTATGTCAAGTTTTCTTGTTTCAAACTCAGAAGTTACACCCACAGCTGCCACCCAAGAGAGGCATGTGCACAAAGAGAGCAATAAAATTACTGCAGAATACTTTACAAAATACAGCTGAGAGCTGGCAATTATCATGCCAGGAAGCAGACATGTGAGTTGTGGACTGACTGATGTGTCAGGCTACCCTGATGTCAGGCTACCCTGAGCATCTCCATGAGCCTGTGAGGTCCCAGTCTTGCTTTCTCAATTAGGCAAAATCCCACTGAAACCAAGGCAGGGGGCTTTTCAATAAGTACTCAAAAATCAACAGCCCACAGATTCAATCATCTCAAGTACTTCTAAATGACTCAAAACTCAATACTTGTTTTTAAGGGGGAAAAAAAAATTGTATACGAGAGAAATTGTTAAAGTCTCTAAATATCTTTATAGTCTAAACATCTGACCATCATTTCAGGAGTGAAGAAGAAAAAAATCCTTTTTTTTTTTTTTTTAATGCTCTGAAGTGTTGTTGTTCAACCCTGAAGACAAAACTTAGAAACTTATTTCTCATCAATAAAGTTTTCTAGACCACACTAGGAATGTGTCAAAACATCTCAGACCGAAGAAGTCTCAGAAGTCCATAGTCTAAGTCTAAAATCATGGGTTTAATGTCATTTATCCATAAACCACAAGGATGGAAGGGGAAAGGTAATGTTGTGCAGACCATACTTTCCCACTCAAGAATCCATTATTTATCCCATCCACTTAAGGTTAGAAAAACCCTCTGGAGTTCTTCATCTGCTTTGAAGTAGGTGCTTTTGAAAAGAATGAGTTATAATAAAATAATTAAAGTAAACCTTTGAAAAGGTTCGCAAGATAATCCAAATCTATGCTCTTGCCTGAAAAGAGATTACAAGGGATTACTCCTAATTTTAAGGGATATTGGTCTAATTTATTACTGAAGTTCTGTGCTTGCAGACTCCACATAGAATCAAACTCAACTGGGTTGGAAAAGACTTCTGAGATCGTCAAGTCCAACCCTTGATCCAACACCGCCGTGGTTACCAGACCATGGCACTCAGTGCCACATCCAGTCTCTTCTTAAAAACCTCCAGGGACGGAGAATCCACCACTTCTCTGGGCAGCCCTTTCCAATGTCTGATCACTCTCTCAGTAAAAACTTTCTTCCTAATATCCAACCTACATCTCCCCCAGCAGAGCTTAAGACCAGGCCCTCTTGTCTTACTGATAGCTGCCTGGGAGAAGAGACCGACCCCCACCTGGCTACAGCCTCCTTTCAGGTACTTGTAGAGAGTGATGAGGTCACCTCCGAGACTCCTCCTCTCCAACCTAAACAACCCCAGCTCACTCAGCCTCTCCTCGTATGAATTACGCTTGAGTCCCTTCACCAGCCTGGTTGCTCTTCTCTGGACCTGGTCCAGCACCTCAATATCCTTCTGTGCAGCATGTTTCAGGACTTTGCTATCGGTTTTGTTTGTATTTTTTTCCTTTTTTCCTAAAATAGAACATACATTTTCATTATTGTAATAAATCCTTTCACTTTTTTTCAGTTGGATAATAGATTGCTTTCTTCTTCTCTGCAGCAATCTTTTACATACTTATAGCTTTCTATCACATCCCCAACAATCACCATTCCCTTCCCTCAATGCATAAACCCTCGATATTTCAATCTCTACTTACCTATCAGGCTTTGAAGTGCTCCGGTTATTCTCATTTCTCTTCTGTAGATACTTTTGCAGTATATCAAACTGGTCACAGCATTCCAGCTGATGTTTGCCCACACAGTTTTAAGAAACTGGTAACAAAGGCAGTGGGGAGGAATCTTGTTCCAAAGCATCCACATTTTATGCCATTTATTGGAATGTCTAAATAAGTTGTGTAGCCCCCTGTGACACAGTACTATGAATTTCATCCCATTTTAATTTCACTATCCTAGAAACATCTAGATTTGAAAGTTTCATAAGGCATTTGGAAATGCTAAACTTACAGCCCACTGGATAATGTCGTGGTCTATATTTAACAAGGTAAGCCATTTTTTATTTCCCCAACTAGAGCAGAACTTGACATCAATGTTAGGATAATGTACTCATTTAAATGTGATAGTCTCAGCAGTTTTCAAAGTTGGGTTGGTTTTTTTTAGAAAATAAATTTCCAAAAGAAAATAAAAACAGAATTTCAGACAAAAGATTTGTCTCTTAGGATACATTAGGAATTAATTCAGTTCTACCAGAAGTATTATAACAGAGAAAATCAATAAAGCCCTTGTAGAAATACACACTATGAGTTTGAGATTTGTGTGTTTTCACTTTGGTACTCCTGATAGTCAGTCTATTTCTGTGATCCATAATGAATATTAAATTAAAATAAATGGTCTACAAAACCAAAATAGTGAGACTTCTGGCTTCTATAATTTATCATAAAAGCATTTTTAACTGTACTATTTCTGAGTTGCAGCAGATGTCAGGCAATAATTTCCTACTTAGGAATGTCACTGTTTGCCTGCTTTAGGTACACTGAGACTGTTCACCATTGGTTTACATATTTCAGGAGGGAAGAAAGAATTACCTATTTATTACCTATCAGAGCAATGGGAAATGACCCTTAATAGTCCAGTAGGGAAGAATAAGCTATTTTCACAAAGCTTTCAAGTCAGAAAGCACATTTCCATAACCAAATAAGACTTTGGGTCAGACTGCAACAAAATAAGAAAGAAGGTAAGAAAGTTGTTTATGAAGAACATATAAAAGTTTACCTGAACGTGGAGAGGTGAAAGGAAAAACAAAAGAGTTTGTCTCTGCAGTGTACTGTGGTACTCTGCAGAAAAAGGTCCTCACTTCACACCATTTGCGGTGAATGAGTCCATGGGAGACAGATTTTGTCCAGGCAGAACTCTCTTGTAACTTTATTACTCCATACCTATATATAGACTCTCTATCGACCCCAGGTTCGAGCTCTCCAGCCAGCAAGATGTTTCCTTATCTCCCCCCATATCACACACACCCATGCGACTTCTTCCAGCCACAGAGAAAAACCATGCTCCAAGCAGCTTTCCAGCTTGACCTTGTGATTCTCTTCTCACACACACACTAATCTTAGCTCTGGCTAGATCAGAACCACAGCATTCTTGCTTCAGTATTTTTTTCTTCTTCTTTTATCATCCAGGTGGCTGGTGTTGTCTGTCCAGCTGCTCCTACAGCACTCTCTTCTGATTTCATCTTCAGTCAGTCTATCTCTACTGAAAACTACTGTCTCTGTATGTGAGAATGTCTGAGTCTGCAGTTGCTTAGGAAGTTGAATATAAATTGCCCAGATTTTAATAGTTTTTTAGCTGATAGCCATACAAATGTGTTCATTTCATTACTGATTTAATAATAAGACTTAAAGATTTAAACTGAACTTTGATCTTGTTGGGATCACCTGCCTTTCCTACTAACCACTATCTCAGCATTTGGGAGCCGATCAACTATCACTATTGGCTTCCTAGATCCAGAATTTTCATGTTTAATTAGTCAAATAGGCTTCTTTTTGCACTCTGAAGTAGAAGGGAGCGGGTGTGTAAAAGAACAGGGCTTCATTCCCAAACAAGCAAAAGGTAGATGTCACAGGAGCATCATGACCTTGCCTTGCCAAGAACTGAGCATTGTCAGCCATGACTGATGGGGCAACTCAGAAAAGAACTGACTGTGTTTGGCCTTGAAATGACAAGTGACAGGAGAATGATGTCTGAAACTGATGAAAAGGTGCAATACAATACTACCATGGACTGACCTGACTAGTAGCCTGTGCCAATAGCTTCTCACAAATGCCCCTCCAAGAAAAGAAGCTTGGGGAAATATCACTGCGTGGACATCTGGCACTGCCTACGAACAGAAAGCCCATGTCAGGGGCAAGTCACTGACCAGAGCCTGACCATGATGAGCACCATGTTTTCCCAGGCTTGGACTGTACCAGCCCACCATAGTGCTGGGAGCAGGTGTGGAGCAGGTCTTGGCTAACTCCAGCTTTGCCCTCCTGTATATTCTTGTGCAAGGACAGACACAAAACTCTTCCTGACACAGCTCGTCTCTCCCTTGGTCCACTTCATAAATTCAGCTTAGCTATGTCCATGAACAGATGTTATAACCCTTTCTTTGATGCATTCAAACATCTGTTTTTGCTCTAAGTGTGACACCTAATCAAGTCTCACAAGGGTAAAATGTTATTTTCCCCACTGTATTTGTCAGTTTAATTCATATTTTTTTAATGATGTCTGCTCATATAATGGTATTATTTTCTGATTCTTATTATGCTGTTGTACTGCCTCCAGTATGAGTTCCACAGTACCATAAACAATTAATAACTCATTTGTGACTTTTGTGACTCTTATTTTCTCTAGGTTAGTTTCTGTAGCTGTCCTTACCTGTAAATCTTTTTGTCTGTAAAATCTTTTTTTTATTACTTGCCTCACATTATTGTCAATTATATTAACAATTATTATCATTGCTCCACATTTCTCTTTTCTTCTCTGCTGTATACAAGTCCTCCAAACACCACACAGGGTTAACATTTTTGTATAGACATGGAATATTTTTTCAGACTGAAGTCTTGTAATTTACAGTAGAGAACAAGATGATAATGAACACTGCTCTAAACTAGACCTTGTGGGCTGTTATTTGTCTTGCTGTTTGAATAAGAATGTGCTTGAAGTTATGGTCCAAGAGAACACTTCTGCCACATTCAAAATGAAAAATAATGGCAGGAGAAAAAAAAACTTAATGATTTTGTACCAGTCAAAACCTACCAGATAATACAAAGCCCTTTTTCTGTGTGATAGATTACATTAAAAAAAAAAAAAGTGAGAAGAACACAAAAAGACCCAAACAAAATCACAACACAAACCTTTAATAAAATACAAGAAATAAATGGGTCACCAAGCAGATGACATAATTTCCTGACCTGAGGAAATATTTCCTAGTATGTACAATTACTCTTTCAGTTGAGTTCCATGACACCCATTATGAGATATCACTTGGAGAAGACCTGTGTTGTCCACTTGAAGATTAATTAAGTTTTCCAACTGAAAGCAAATCCACAGATGTAGATAACAAGGCAGAAAGGCAGGCTTATATCAAATTGAAATTGTAAAAGAGGGGGGAAAGAAGAACAGCAAAGTGTTTTTACTTTTAAAATATGAAGTCATTTTTCCTGCTAAAGTGTCTTGGTATTATTTTTTAAATTTGGTTTTTGACAGCAGCAATAAATTACAAATGACTTATTTGTAGAAAACCTGTTTCTATTTGAGTACATAAACCAGCTTTAATGACGCAGTATGTTATTCTGCACAAAGGAATATTCTATTTTAGAGAGAACTGTCCAGGGACTGGTGAAAAAAAACTGTCCAATATCAGTGTATCATTGTGCTTATAATAAATTTTGTATAGAATTTTCCCAAGGCCTGAATCTACACAAGTTAGGAATTTGTTCAATCTTTTCTTAATACACTTAGAACTACTATCAGTGTGAATTCCCGTAATTGTTCACTATATAAAATAATGTCACTGAACTGTATCCTGAGAGACAGACGCCTACACTATTCGATATCTAAGTATTTTAATCCAAGAAAATAATCTTGACTCCCCTGAAAACTTGTGTTAAATTTTTCTGCAGCACTATCCCAAATTCTACTGCTGTACAAACTCAAAACCTGACAAGTCTGCTCATCTTGCACCGGTATTGAATCACAATGGATAAGAGAAGAGAGAAATAACAGAGGTTACCTACTCCATTCCCTGACTCAAAGTCAGATCAACCATAGCCGTGTTATTCATAACAGATTTTTGCAATTTGGTTTTAAAGAGCTTTTCTTTAAGTAGGAGAGTTTAGCTTGGCTGCTCTGGATGTAGACATCTAAAATTAGGTGAGATGAATCAGAGCTTATAAATAACGGCCAGTCTTCGCGAACGAAGAACCGGGGAAGGTCTTTACACCTTCCAGCCTGCGCATTGGATTTTTTAGGTGAGTT
>JAYRBT010000114.1:94275149-94300095 GCA_036023395.1 Myiotriccus ornatus
ATCTTCAAAAGAGGAAGAAGGGTGAATCCTTGGTGAATGGAGCTTCCTGATCACTAATTTCTATTTTTTTCTTATATAATCAGTGGCAAATATTTGAGCTTGACCCTCACAGATAGATGTCCCCTTCTGTTAGTCACTGCTTTGTATGCCTTCCATGGGTGCCACATTCAAAATCCTCTTCAGCTATGTTGAGCAGGTTGAAGTCTTAGTGAGACCAGAATTACTCTCAAAGCAGCAACAACAAAACCTTTTCAAATTATTTAACATTCTTTACAGATTTTTTACAGTTACATTTACCTCAAGATCAGAAAATTCCATATTACAGGTGGATAAAATCCCTGGGTAAACACAGTATACAGTAGGTATCCAGTCTTCTAGTAAAACTCTTTTTCTTTGATGTCTTTTATCACAAAATTTTTATGATTGCGTATTTTTAATATGATGCTCATAATAAAAGCATAGAATTTTGATAATTAGATTTTTGTGTTAAACTTTTCAAGCTAATGATAAAGGCAAAATTTGAAACTATATGCTGTTTGTGCAACTTAATATTATGAAGCGTAGGGACCCTTGTTTAAGACTTTTTTGTGCTTATTCAGTAAAAATCACCCACCATAAATACTCACAGAAAGTTTATAACCTACTTGAATGTCAGGAAAGCTTTATTTTAATGACTTAGCTGCTAACACACCAGTGGGCTTATGACTACTCTGAACTGAAAACATATAAATGAATAAAGCTACATGTGTGCTTTGTTAAATTTTATGTGAAATTTCAGTATATTTACTTTATTCTCATTATTACATTGACAATGATCAAATAAGTCCTCTTTTGCTATTCATTTGTTGGCCTAATACTTCATTATCAATTCTTCAGCATTTTTCAGCAAAGACTTTCAATGTGTTAAAAAAAATAATCAGACTTGTTCTATAACTACTCACTTGGGAAACAGTATGGCTTGGAAATAATTCAGAAGAAACTAGTTAGAACCAGGAAGAAATCACTCATCAATAAAAACAACGTTTCCAAAGATTGCACTGATCACTCTTTGAATAATATACATCAGTTCAGCAGATCCTGACATGCAGACCAGTGTGTAGTTTGTTATAGCATCTGAGAACATACAGAAGCCATCTAAACTTCTAAGGAAACTGAAAAATAGGATTCAGTCAAAATAACATGTCATGGTCAATACACAGAAAGACTGTATCAGTAAACACAGGTTTATTCTAACAAGGCTAACGGAACAAAAATCAAATTTTCAACTAAGATTATTTACTTTTCTGCACACAGTCAAAAACTAGTAAGAAATACAAAGAAGAACCCACTAAAGCAATATGAACTTGTGGGAACAGAGATCAGATGATCCCATTAGCTGGATATCATTAATCATCCACAAAGGTCAAATTAAAAAACGTCCATTTTATCATGCTTCTTTTCTTTTTTTTTTTTAAAGGAAAATCTAAAGAAAAATGCAGAATTTTTAACATAACTCACCCATTGACAGACCAGAGCAATAGTGTTGAGTATTGATAGCATGTTTAAAATAAAGAGCAAGAAAAAGGCAGAAGAGCAACTATTTCTGAATTAAGGAAACACAGCATTAGATAAAACAACCTTGGAGGTATTCTGAACCAAATGGAAGGCACAGGCAAAGTCAGGAAGGTAGTTATGGTATTTCCTTTTGAAAATTAAAGTTTAAGAATAAAAATAAATACCTCGCTTTCAGCATATTAATGGAAAGAATCAAATATATTTATTTTAAAATATGGAATTCTATTGGAAAAGTTTCATGAAATTAAGGCAAAAAAAGCATGTTGTAAGTTGCTACATGATTAACTACTGAATAATGAAAAACTCCAGTGAAAAAAATTACATCAATTGGGTTTTAAATGGCAGGTAGCATTTACCTGTCTCATACTGACTTCCACCACAGAACTCTGCACATCTTCATACCCAAACTTAAAAGTTAAAGGAATATGGATAAGGGCAAAGGCAAAGATACACAAGTGAAAATAAAACCGACTGCCTAATTCTCAGCTGTCCAGTCAAAAACAGAGTCAAAAACATTTGTAAATAATAGTATGCTAAGGCATGGGTAGTTACAGTGAACATACAGTGGAAAAGCTCATAGTAAATAAAGTTCAGAATCTATCTATCCTTGGATTTAAGTAAACTGTTCCAAATTCTTCAGATTCTGTCAACTGGTGGCAATTTGTAGCAGTCCTTAGGAATCACATGCAATATTGTAGCATTCCATCTGCAAAATTAATATATTGAGCTTAAGGCAAAATTCATGCCTATGTATAGAAACAAAACCTATGCAAGATAAATCACATCTCTTGTACCTATTATTTTTTTTCTCAATGTAATTGTGTATTCTTTTCAGAAAAAAAAAAAAAAAGCTTCCTGAACATATCAATGCATTCCTCACATGTCCATTTGAAATATATATCTTACGCAATTATGTTACATGATTCAAAAGCTGTACCGAGGCTTATGACTTTCTAATAATATCTGCAGAGAAAGTTTTCTTTCATATGGGGAATTTAAATGAAAACTGATTATTTCCTGAATTCTGATTACTATATGTAGGTAATGTGATGTTAATCTAGGTCTATTAAACTGACTAGGAAAAGTTTTATTTAGCACAACAGATCAAATAGAGTTATGTACAGCAGTAGATAAGCAAAGCCTTAAATACTTGCATGTACAAATGGCTAACACTGTTGCCTATTTACTTGCTTCACTGTACCACAACTGCAGGATGTTGTAAAAGCATATTTCATTTTGTTCAGACACAACACCAGGAAGTGTGCTAGGTCATTTCCAGACATAAAAAACAATCCTCTTTGCAGGAGATCTCTCTTTTACTCTTCCTTGTTTGGCTGTTACCTTTAATCTAAAATAATAATGTATGCTTGCTTTTGGTATATCGAAAGCAAAACATAGACTGGTATTCAAGCAGGTTGCAGGATCAAAAACTTCTTCATCACTGCTTGACAGGCTATGAAGGAGCTGCCCCTGGAGAAGGGCTGAACTTCTGCTCCTACCGCACAATTCCTATCTAAAGAGCCCGGCAAACCTCCCCTCTTGCACAGCGGTTTGCATCACAGACAGATTCTACCAGTAAAGAAAACAAAACCAGCAGCAGCTATTTGCCTCCAGGCTGTAAGATGCATTATTTCAGGCAACTAATCTCCATTAAGAGGGCTGTAGTAAAAGACTTACTCTGGCAGGGATAGAAAAATGTGAATGCACTTTTAATTAAGGGCTGGTATAAAGTGACAATAGAACTGGGACTGTGTGATGACATTTTGAACTTCAGCAGACAGAGCCTACTCCTGCAACTAGTGCTTCCAGTTGAAGTTAGCTTCACAATAATAAGGCCCCAGGGCTTGATCTGCCAAGGTGCAGAGACCTCTCACAAGGTACTGATGCAGAAAGCAGAGAAACTTGGTCACACTCAGCCCTCCAGTTAAATGCCTGGAATTGGCAAGATCACGAGTATCTTGAGCTGTGAACAAAATGCAGTAAGAAAACAATCTGATAATGCCCAGCTTCTTTGTCTCTTCCAAAGCCCCTACATGGATGATTAAAGACACACCAAAATTATGCAATGTCAACTATTCCTGTTAGCAATGCTGATTTTTTTTTTTCTGAACATTTTGTCCTGTACCCAGCAGCACCTCAGCCTGAATTCAGCCTCCAGCTATATTGTTATGCCTGTAATTTATACCAGGAGATCTGACACAGATTTCTACCGCATTATATTACTCTGCCCTCTTCCTTCCAGACTGAGATTTCAGGCTCTAACTCACATTTAGGTGTATCTGTCATTTTTCATTTCATTGCCTTAGATGGTAGACACACTTTTGCTACAATTGCTGATACTCTGCTATTGATTGTCAGTGACGCTGGCTTGTCCTTTAAACCTCCATCTGTCTTTGCCTTCCCCTGGCTCTGCTGATGCCAGTTGTGCTGGTAGCTGGACACCATTGCTGGAACATTGACTCTCCCAGGTCTACACTGTTTGCAGAGGAACACAATGACCATTAAAAAAAAAAAGCAGGTCTTTACAACAAATCTTGCTTCAACACTGACAGCATCCATTCACTGGCACCTAGAGAGACTCCAGCAGCAGTGCTTCTGTAGAGAAATCTGACATACGAACTCAGTAGCTCTGAGTAACATCAACAGCTTGCCTGATGCTCACAGAACCAGTATCAGTTACACTTGGTCCATTTCAAGCTATTTTTGTATGTAAACCCCTGTAATTTTAAAGTAATCATTATGGGTTTTGTATGCATTTGCTTGCATTCAGACCCAGAGGTGAAAATACTATGCAAACATTCTGTTTGGGAATTCAAATATCACTGTGTAAAACCTCTGAAAGTCTTTTCTCCAAAGAGTCAAAATGCATATGTGAAGTGTCTAGGTTAGCCACTGCCTCCTGTACACATATATAAGCTAGTTAATGAAGTTGCAAATTATGACGTGTATAAACAGCTCCTGGAGTTTTAAAATAAATTAAGTTCTGTTTCTCTTGTTCTTTACTGCAGATTGTTTCCATGTGTGCAGCTATTTATGTACAGATTTAATGATAATATGATGTTGATCCAAGTCTGCACCAGGCTTGCCTTTTCAGGTGTGAATCATGAATGCATCCATTTATTCACATTACTGGATTGTCTTCTGATTTAAGATGGGAAGAGAGGGCAAATCCAGGAGATGACTTTCTGCTGAATGCTACACAAATTTGAGATTATCATTACATGTATTAATGTAAGACCTATAGTGGCTATCCCAAGTGACAGTCAGTATAAATTTTATGGGAAGCATGATGTTTGTGTGCTTACTCATTCTTTAGTGCTACAGAAATACCAGTTAGGATCTATTTATTTATATATTTATTTCACAGTGGTGGCAGTGCTGTTCTTAATAGCCCTTTGTCCGTAAAACCAGGTGCAATGTTTATCAGGAATTCAACTACCTTAGACAGAGGCAGTTTTATGAAAGTCCTTAAAATAGCCTCTCTTAAAATGTCTTCACTGCGAGACAAGCTAGAACTACTCTTTTCTGAGACTAAAAGTGGAAAAGTCATTTGACATTTGGAAGCTAGAAATCTCTCCCATCCCTGATTTTAGATTATGGTTTTTAAGCTCTGACATTGTGCACTTAAACTACCATGTGCATGAATACATACACAGTTCTGCAAACCATTTTTTCAAATCAAAGTAAATCAACAGCTGCTTAAAATATAATGTTGCAGACACTTGTGGGCAGGAAGAGTCTGATTTGCCCATTGCATGAGTATTGATTTTTGATTGCAGAGGTTATTCTGCAGATGAAAAGATCATAATCATATTAAGAGTTGCTTTACAGAAAACTTGCAGTCTACAAAACAAAGTGGAAAAAACCCAGTTCATTTAACTGGACAGAAAAGCAGTGATTACTGCTATTTTGTCCTTTTCTTCTAGGACTCTGCTGTAAATGACCATAAATTTCTGTTCATATCAGTACTACCTAAACTGCCAAAAGGGGAAAGTGGGAAGTTGAACAAGAAGAATAAAAATAGACTTAATGAACTCCCTAGTCTAGCCTCTTTATGCATGGAAAGAACTTGGCCCCAGTTTCTCTCTATTCTCCATTTCAGAATATAGGAGAACTACAAACTGTGAGGGGCAGGAACTCAACAGGTCGGGAAAAAAAATAAAAATACTTCTGAATTGTAGGAAAAAAAAAAATCAAGATAAGAAAATACACAACTGCTGATCTGTGTTCTGAAAGCACTTCAGGGCCACAGCTATGTCCCTGTTTGACTAGAAAGTTCCTGAAAACACCCCAACTTCTGCATCAGTGCATGTGTACAACACCCCAGGCCATTGAACTTGGTTAATCACGTCAGGATATGGGACTCTCATAAGCCAATCTCCCATGAAGTCCCCGATCTTGCTATATGTACACAGTGCTTGTGTACCGCACACAGGCTGTACAAAAAAATGCAGGTGTAGCTTCTGCCTTCTTCAAAATGAAGAAACTGTGGTTCTCCTGCTGACCTTTGGTATTATAGTTCCCTGATCAGAGCATTTGCTCTGCAAACAAAAGACCCAAGGTCATTTTTCTGCTCAGCATGAGCAGATTTAACCTCACATCTTTTACCTCCTATGTGAGTGTCCTAAATATTAGACTGCAGACGCTTCTCTGCATGTGACTAGTAAAGTATCATCCCCTCCTACTGAAACTGAGGCTTTGCAGCAAAACCTGAAATTTGCAGGAGTGATAGTGGAATATAGAGACCCAAAGAAATTATCTACTTCACTCCTGATTTTTCCTATCTCCTCCCACCTAAATACTGGGGACAGAAAGTGGAGGTTGTGGTCAGTTCACCCATGGGAAACAGTCCTCCACAAACTTCTCCAACACTAGTCCTTCTTCCCACAGGCTGCAGTCCTTCACAAACTTCTCCACAGTGAGTCTCCCATGGGGTCAAAAGTCTTGCTACCAAATCTGCTTTAGCAAGAGACACTCTCTCAGTGAGGCCACTGGTCTTAACAAGAGCGTGCTCCAGCATGAGCTTCCCGTAGGACCAAAACCTCCCTTAGGCTTCTACCTGCTCTGGTGCGTGGTAGTCCACAGGCTGAAGATGGATATCTACTCCACCATGGACCTCCATGGGGTGCGGAGGGACAGCCTGGCTCACTATGATCTTCTCCATGGGCTGCAGGGGAATATCTGCTCCACCACCTAGAGCACCTCCTCCCCCTCCTTCTTAACTGACCTTGTGTGCTGATGTAAAGGTAAACTGGCAGGAGAAATGAACCCAATTCAAAAGAGATTATGAGTCAGAGTTACAATTTAATAAAAATAATACAATAAATACAATTACACAGTGGAACAGTTGGTTTTAACCCACAAAAACCCAGATGTATAACCTGGCACCCTGGGGCACAAACAGAATGATGTTTGTTGGCCCCTGTGCTGAGCCCCATCTGGTCCCCATGAGTCCAAAAATAAAAGGAGAGGAAAAAACTGTTGGTGCAAGTGATGGTCACAGTCTGGTCGAGAGTGGCAGTCCAGTTGAGATTCTGGTCCTCCTCTGGATCTCACAACTGGTACTTGAACTCTCAAAACCCCAAGATTATCTACGCTCAGGTTTGGGCAGGAATGCTCAGTACCTTCCCCAGGGCACAGAGTTCCACAATGAGTGATTGTGGGTGTGAGGACAGGAACATCCTCCTTTCTCACAGGCCTCTTAACACCCAGCTTATAGTCTGAGGGGTCAGGTGTGCTCTGGGCAGCTGCTGCAAATGGTCTACTGTTAACAGTTTCTGCGAAATGGCATAGAGGGCGTAGAATACACAGTTTGGGTTACACCCACACAGTGATGAACTTCCCCCAGCTGCTCTAACTAAGACACCTTGTTATCTCCAGAATTGTTGCTCTCACATATTCTCGCATCTCTGTCTGGCTGCAATTGCTGTTGTTTGTTTTTTTCCCCCTTCCTAACTGTGCTTTCAGTCAAGAGGTGCTACCTTTGTCACTGATGGGCTTGGCCTTGGCCAGCAGCAGGTCACCAATCAGCATTGGCTCCGTTAGCTGTAGAGGAAGCTTCTGACAGCTCCTCCCAGAAGCCACCCCTGTAGCACACACACTGCCACACACCCTCTGCCCCCACTACCAAAACCTTGACACACAAACATAATACAAATTACCTTTTGGAGGTTGTCCTTAATTTGCACACCCAAATGGATTTTTTTTTAATTATTTTTACCACAAATGCTTTATTTGTTTGACATGGTGGGGTTTGCGCAGTAGAATTCATCATATATAGAAAGCAACAGTGCATAAGCAATACCCCAGAGTATGCAGTGTGATGGTGAACTATGCAAATGAATACTGTCAAAATTACATTTTTTTCAGATTAAAACTTCACAAAATTTTTTACATTCCAGTGAACTATGTTAATGTTTGCAGAAATAGTTCCTTGCCTTGAAAGTGATGTAGTTTTCAGTTATACTATAGTCCTTTATCGTGTTCTAAGAAATTGTTTTGTCTTTGCTTGTTCTTTATTTATCATTTTGATCAGTTCTGTTCCTTCTGAAGAAGCACATACCATCATGTTCTCAAACTTTTACAGATTTTCCATGAATAAAAAGCTTTGAACATACAGGAAATGCTTTTGAGTCCAGCTAAGTTAAAAGGGATGCCTCACTCCCTTATTGTGAACACAGAAAGCAGCTTTCTTCACATTTATATGAGTAATCTAAAAGGAGATATTGACTTTGACGAAAACTTGAGTTGAATCCATATTTACTTGTATTTCCATTTTTAGGAGTTTTAGTAAGACGCTTTTTCTCCACCAACAACTTTAAAGTACACCACCTCTAGATGAAAAAGATAAAAGTCAAATATAGTTTATAAATTATGAGTAGGATGCAGGTTCTGAGCGCACATGGCTGGAGATGTGATAAAACTACATTTTTTAATCTCCCTCTGCTTAGTTTTGTGATGTTGCTAGATATTGTTCTCCATGTACCTGTTTGAAGGACTGGCTTCCTAGTGAGGAGGAAGATGGGCAGTTTTTCATTTCCACTCCCCAATAGTGTGACTTTTTCTTGAACTGGTGTTAGTACTTTTTCCACTTCTATTTTGAGAAACAATGGGTCAAAGAGATGAGGCTTTTCTAAAATATAATGCAGAGCACTCAGAAAAAATACATGTGAAATATAGAATTATAAGCTCATTAAGGGAAAGGCTACAGTTGATGAGGCAATTTCAGCTTTGCAACACAAACAGCAGACACAGTGTGTTGTAGAGTAGAAATGTATGTACCAGCATGCCTCAACAGAACATTACAAAACAGTGTTTTGCTTTTTTTACCACTGCTACAGAGCTAGCTGCACCCACCTTTGTCTTTTAAGTATCGCTGTTTACATTTCTGAAATGTTAGGTGTCTTTAATTGTCTTTGGATGGAATTTAAATGTTTTTCACTCAGGATGAGCATAAAGCACTGCCACATCTAGTCATACCAAGTGCTTCAGCTAGTTTCCCATGCCCAGCAGTGTTTCAGAGAGCGGAAGATTGTAAGTGGTGGATGCAGTGAGTGACATGGTGCCTCTCCGGCTTTAGCAGCCTGCCAGCTTTAACAATGTCTCTAAATTAGAGACCAAACTTTGAACACTAAGTCTATGTCTCGAAACAGATAGAGGACTTTTTTTACTTTTTTTTTTCCCCCCTCATTCCTGTAAATCCTTACCCCTGTGACTGTCTCTGATACTCACATTCTCAAATCCCACTGCCATGGTGCTGATCAGCAGCTATTAAAACAAAGTTGTCTGAGTGTTTGTTTGCTCATTTGTTCGGCAATTGGAACAAAACAGCAGGCAAAGGGCTCATAAAACAATCAGACCACAGAGATCCAGTCTCACTTTATGCCTTTCTTCAAGCACAGTTAGATAAGCTGATTAAGTTAGACTCCACCGGAGTTATGGAAATGCAACATCTGTGACAGACTCCTTGTCCTAGTGGCCTCCACCTTAAGTTGCATACATCTGCTTGTAGGAATCCCTTTGTGTTTGACAAGAGTTTCTGGGCATAATCATCATAAAGATCAACAATTTCTTTGCTTCAGCCTCCAAGTGTAAAGTGATGAAATTGTTGGGGCTTGAAATTGTTGGGATTTTTTTCTCTTGGATTGATGAAAAATCCATACAGCAGAGGTTTATCCAGGAGACCATCTCATAACTCACAGTGGTGTGGAAAGCTACACTTATAATAACCTTCTCAAGAGCTGCCATAGAACCTGTGAGGGTTTGGTGTCTGCTGTCAACAAGCAATCACTGACATTTATTGGTCCTATATAAAGTCCTTTAGGGATACCTGTTCTCTAGGCGAAAACATACAATCTTAAACACAGTCTCAAAATATATGATCTTAATAAATATAGTGGAAATATAAGGTATAAAAGAAGGGAATTTTCTGGTTTACCAAGCATCAAGTTAACTGAGCTGACTACTACAGGAGAGCTGAGGTTATCTTTCAAACTATCAGATTTTTAAAGTTTACTGAAGCTTTTCTAGTTTCCAAGAGATAAGTGGCATGAGTAAAGAATGCCTGTTCTTCTGGGTTCTCTGAGCATACAGTTCAGTTGAAAGACAAATATAAAATATAGAAACTCAACTGTAATTAGATCTTAATTTTTTTGTAATAAATAAAGACACTAGTGTACTGAATTGAATGAGTTGTCTTACTGTAGGAAATGGAAAAGCTTAGATATGGGAAAGTAGAGGGAAACAAGAAAGGAAATAGAAAGCAAATACACTTCCCCAAGAAACAGTGAAAATAAAATAACACAAATTTGGAATTAAAAAAAAAAACAAAACTGGAAACAGAGACAATGCCTCTGTTTGTGCACTGGTACTGAAAATTCAGACACAGAAGAGGATTCTTCATTCCCCTATTTACTGTAATTGTTTTCAGAGTGCTTTGAAGCTCTGCTTCGGAAGTACTTCTTTCCATAACTTGAGACCATTCTTTTGTTTAGAAGTTAGGATTCTTTCTATCTGCCAGAGTTCAACAGCAAGCTTCAACATGTACCTAGCTTTAAGCTTTATAGTACCTCCATTGGCTTCACCAGGATATGTCATAGCCCAGATTTGTAACATAGATCAAATCTAGCTTGGAGACAGAAAGTAGAAAGTGGGATTAAATGATCAGTTTTCAACCCTAGCAAAAGGTTAATAGTGGGAGCCTCAAGGCTCGAAGTAGGTGTCATGATGCTTAACGATCTGGAAAAGGGATGAGTGCCAAGAAGCAACTTTGGCAGATGCCACAAAGATGCTTAGGATGGTCAAGCCCATGATGTACTGTTAGTTGCTTCACAGGGGCCTAAAGAAGCCAAAAGCATGGGCAATATGATGATTGCAAAATGCACAATGAAGTTTTTTTTCCTTGAATATTGATAAATGGAAGTTATTCCTGGAGGAAGGAGGAAAAGAAATCCTGCACAAAAGTTCAGAAGGATTCAAAATTAATTATCAGATCATTAAGACCACTTAGAAAAACCATAAAATTAAAATGTTTGGAGATGCTTAATGTAGCTCTGTAGTTAGAAAAACAAAAATATTAGGAGTGCATGATGACTGTGTGATTGCTATGGGTACTGAGCTAGATAAACTGTGGATCTGATTCAGTACTGTGAAGTCATTCTTCACATAGACAAGGATTCTCAATGAGTGAGTCCCAAAATTGTCTAGTAAAAAAATTCAAAGTGCTGTGGTTTTCCTTATCTTACTACATATATTGTCAATATCACCTGGGGAGTCTTTCTGCTGTGCCTTCTGCAACCTAACTTATCTGTCTCGCATTGGCCTTTTTAGCCATCAGTGCGCTTGCAGCAAGCGTGGGTAGAGCCCTTCTCAAATCTTCATTCGCAAAGCGTAGCAGTGATGACATATATTATTTGCTTAATTTGCCTTGAATGTTCTTTAGTTTGATTGTGAATATCTTTTCAAATAGAAAGGTAAGAGGTGGAAATATCATTTCTAAATACCCTTTGAACTAAAATACACCTGAGTTTTGGGAGGTCTGGTCTTTAAGCTGAAGGAATGAGACCAGATGTTTAGCAGAATTAACTGAGTCATGATAACTTGAAGGCACAGGGGCAAAAGCACTGCTATTATACTAATCATTTAATACAAAACACTTCACATATCAGGGACTTGAAACTGAAGGGGCAAATTCTAACTAGAAAGAAGCAACACCTCTCAAAAAGGAGGAAATCACTGCGGAGGAGAGAAGTAAAAGGCCGCTCCAGTTTGCGCTGACGTTGGCCATTATGTCTCTGGTCAGTGATCACCAGGAGTATGACTGCTTTCCTAACACACAGGAGCTGTGTTCCACCTCCTTTTAAATACTATGTATAGTAAAGAAATTATATGTGAGAAGATTGTAAACCTAATCGCAAAAATATATATATATATGCATTTAAAAAAAAGAGTCTGTGTTTAATGATTGGAGAAAAATCAGAAAGCATATAGCATTTCATGGGGATATTTTGCAGAGATATACACAGTAAAAAGTGACAGTTACTGTTGTTTTTGACATACTGCATGTCATATTTTGTAATTTTTCTATATAGGTTTTATTCAGAAATTTCAATGTATTTTGGTTAGATTCAGAGACTAATAGGAAAACTCTCCTAAATAATTTTTGAGTAATTAATAAAATATTACATAATATCAGACAGAGTTTCTAAAACAACTAAAGAGATGCAATATTTAAATATATATGTAATTCACTTTCTCTCAATGAGAGATTAATTTCTGGGGTTTTATCAAGTGAAATAAAATTAAATTTATAGTTACATTTAATCCAAAACATATTATGCATATTAATTTGGCTCATGTTCTTGATCCAGGGGAAAAAAAAAAGCAAATTCCTTCACAGGCAATCTTCCACATGGAAATGTCTTTAGTGGAAGAACAGGACAAAATCCACCATTTCTGTGGCAGATGAGACATACTGTAGCACTGAGACAGTGGCTGGCACTGGCTGTCTTCTAATCTTCCTCGGAGTGTTATTGGTCTTTTGAGACCTATTATCAGATGTAGCCTGGTACAAATCTGGTCCCAAAATCAGGGATCAAAAAATAATACTCTGACTTGGTCACAGTTGGTGGGAAAAACTGTGACTGCAGGACTGAAGCTACGACTGTGACAGTATAAGGGATACAGCAGCTGAGTGACGTTCATTACATCTTCCTTCTGTAGACACAGTCTTGTCAACTGAAAATTCATCCAAATTCTTCCTGAAATCTGTCATAATTTGATCCAACTGTAAATGGGTGCCTGATTGCTTATCTTTCAGAACCATAGGCAGTCAATTATGATGCTGTCTGTACTGCACATTAGTGCTTTGATGGTTAGAAAAACTGGTATGCCTGAACCAATTAAACCAGTGAATCATTTGGGCTTAGATGAACCTCCACCTATGAAGGCATGTTAGTCCTGACATCCTTCATTAGAAATGCTGTAGGGCCCAATTAGGCTTCTTTCTGCCATTTAGATTGCTAATCCAGTACAAATACCATGGCTAGTTTACTTTTCAAATTGACAGATTTCAGCCCACAAATCCCTTCATTCAGTACAGCCTTAGACATAGCACTTTGTAGCCAATGTTTGTTGTGTGATAAAAGAAAATATTTATTTTTCAGTGTATATACTCATTGCAGGAAACGTCAGATCCTCAACTTCTCACTTCTCTGACATGTTATTTCTTGTAATTAATTGCCCACCATGCTTCCCAGATTTCTGGGCTACCCTTCCAGTGGGTAGTAGATGTGATATTTCAATCTTTTAACTTGAAAACCTTCTGTAAGCAGCCATGTGATAGTCCAAGTGTTTCAAAGGCCATCAGAGGATGCATATAGTACATTGCAGACTCTGATTTTCGGAAAAAAAAATAAATTTTGCTGCAGAAAAGTATTACAGTAACATGATTTTCCTGAACAGACCAAATCTCATATGTTTTCAGACACACATCTACTTGGTTTAGTGACAAAAATAAACACTTAGCTTTTTTTTTTATTATTATTTTATATCCCTTAGCCCTGCAGAAGTAACATAACTATTTGAGACAGCTGGATCCTATTCCATCTCGAGCATCACCGGCAGAATTGCTTACTAAATCCCAATAGCTACAATTGTTCAAAACCCTTATAGACAAAACAATCACACAGGTACCACTAAGGGCATAATTTAGTCCCCAGAAACTTTGTTACTGGTGATGATTCGTGATTTGGAAAGAAGCCTGCCTACCTCTTGGAGCACAGAATGAGTTTCATAAACTTTTCCTCAGGAAAAGCTTATTTGTCTCTTTAGACAAGCTCCTGGGGTGTGGAAATGAGTGAGATGCCTGGACATAAGGAGAAAACCCTCACTTTAGCAAATGGGCTAGTTTCACTGGCTGGCAGATGAAGGGCTGACTTCAGTTTCACCATTAATACTACCGGCAGTCCCAGTGATCGCTGTGTCAGTTTGACAGCTCATCTGAGTAGCAAATGTGAGCTGATGATCTGAAGGCAAATATTATGACAGAAAACTTGCTAGGAAAAGGTATCCTCTGTAAGCAAGTAATTTAATATAGAAGATTACTATTTCTATAACACAAACTACATTAAGTACTTGGTGTCAGCAGATCCAGTATATCCTTCACTGGAAGCACTAAGTAAGCCTGGAAAATCTGACTCACAGGATTAAACTGGTGAAATCAGTGGGAGACAAAAATTGTTTAGTAGTCTGTGTGGTGGAATATGAGGTACTTAACACACATCGCCCTCCAAAAGCCATCATTATTCCCGCAGTGCCATCTACTGGCCCAGACTCCAGATGCACTGAGAAAAACTCATTTACGTGTGTGTCTGTTGCACATTAATGATGTGATCCTCTACTAAGATACAAGCAAAACAAATAATCGTTATTAATCTAATAGCTTTTCAAGTTTGCTATAATTTTAAGTTAATATTCATCATTTCTTTCATAGACTAATATTTAGTATAAAGGGTGCCGTATGGTACAGAATGCTTTTGAAAATGAATGCATGTGCTCTATCTGAGCTAGAAACAAGCCTATTCAGCTCATATAAATCCAGAGATAAACATTTCACTCTTCATTCCGATGTAGAAATGTATTTTATTTTGACAGAAAATGAATGGGCATGCATATTGACTTATGTGTGCTTTCCAAGCCTGTGGACTAAATAATGGCTCTAAATGTTTTAAAAGTTCTGTAGCTCTGTTAATATCTAATGATTCTCCTAGATTTCATACATCCATTTAAGAAATTTACATGGGATTTCACACTGTATGAAATAAGTCCAGGAACGGTAATTGCAACAATTATAAATCCTAAAAGTTTTATGATGATGTAGGTCAGATCAGTTCTTCCACTGCAGGAGCTGGTAGTGAAATGCTATGGTTCTCACTTCTGTGGGACATTCCCTTATGCTCAGTAGTATCAACTGACAGATATTTTGGCCCCACTTTTAAAGCTGTAGGAAAGGAAGGAAAGGGAATATCACAGCTTTTTCTCTAACTTAGCTCAAAGTATAATTATGGCAACAGTTCTCCCATCCACCTCCTCAACTCTGGAGCCCTGCCAGATTATTTATTACGCTATTTAACACTAGTATTTAAATGTATTTTGAGGGAGAACAAGCTTAAATGCCAGAAACACAGTGATAACTCAATACTTATTTTATAAGAAGCACAAACCAGCATCTCCTTATCTCTACAACTAGCTGAAAGTAACATCTGGATGAAAAACAACTGGCTAAAGTACAAACTTGGTATAAGTAAGCTTATTTTTGCAATACTCATTTCTGAAGTGATCAAATACTTGAGATAAAGTGGCTTTGCAGCACTAGTTGCCCAAATAGCCAGTAGAGCAGAAAATACACACAGACTTCTGTGCCCGGTCCCAAGATAACACCTTCTTACCTTAGACAAAGTTTCATGATCTCTTCTTCCTTGAATGCAGATATTTATCACTGGTAAGAATGAAGCTTACATTAAGTCTTCAAAGGAAGCTTCACAGTAATATTTAGCATAGTATATTGAGGAAGTCAGGTTTATCTAATTCTGTATTCTTTGAATGTTTCTGTTTTTTACTTTTGTTAGATATGGGCCTCAGTGATCATATATTCTATTAACAGTTTCAACAGAGTATATCTTATAAAACAGGGTATTTGGATGCACACACAGTAGAGATTGCTGAAAAATATTCTTGTACTTAACAGTCATCTTCAAAAAGACTTTAGTGATTAACCAGCAGTGTGTCTGAACTGAAATACTGCTTTCTCTTTTTTATTGTTAATACTCAGAAAGAGGCTTTCTATCAGTTTGCCTCCCCTCTGCATGTTTGCATCTGACCTCTACTTGTCCTCGTGCTATGAGGCTTCATTACTTGTTTTAATGCTGTCTTTTCTCCTTCTTGACCACACAGCTTTATATTCTTTCTTAATTCATTTATTCATCAAAGATTAATTCATTGCTCACAAAACAATACTGTTTTTCTCCTTCCTAGATGGATGTATATACTTAAAGTTAATGACTCTAAAATCTGTAAGTTTCATCAGCTCTCTATATTTTTCAATTAGTATCACTGAAGAACACACTGACTTTTCTTATAGCTTCAGAGAGTTTTATTCCAGATAAATAAAGCATCTCCCAGTGGTACTCTTCTGCAAGGTATTCCACCTCCATGATTTAAGTTGCTCTTTTTGAAAACTCTGCATTTGCATTTTTATGTTTTCTTTGCTAAAAATTACTTAGGTGTAGAGATGCAGCCAGAAGCCTATTGTACAGAGAGGTAGTGGTCCACATGTTTGCTTCCTTCTCATGTATATAAGTGTAGTTTGAATAGCATGTGGCCACTTACCAACCCTCTGTGGCAGAGAATCCATGACTCCTCAGGTGTATGCCTCCATATCATGGATACCATGCAAATGCTCCATAAAATAGTATAATTATTCTGTAATAAATGCATAATAAATGTACATGTATTCAATGTGTGTTCAAGCATACGAGCAGCGCATTGCATCCTCAAAATGAAATATTATCTTAGAATCACAGAATCATACAATGGTTAGGGTTGGAAGGTCATCTAGTTCCAACTGCCCTGCCATGGGCACGGATGCCACTCACTAGACCGGGTTGCTCAGGGCCACATCCAACCCGGCCTTGAACACCTCCAGGGATGGGGCATTGTGGGGAGGAAGGGACAAAAATGGAAGATTGGCCAGGACAAAAGGTTAATTTTAGAATTATTTTCACTCAAAGACCAACCTTGCAGCTAGGAAATACTAAGAGTAATTTTAATGCGGGAAATTTCATGTATTTTTCTTGTGGTGTTTTTTTTCTGTCTGCCTTGAGAAGTGGAATTTCTGCAGAAGATCACAGGAGGCTGTGAAAAGACTTAAAACATTCTTTGCAGAACAAGCCCTCTCAGTGTGGGAGAAGACAGACAAGAAAACCCAAATGTTGTAAAACACAGCTCATGGACCCAGCCTCATCTTATGTAGAGGCTTCGCTTTTTGCCTGCTGCTAACTAGCAGTGTAGTGTCCCTGCCTGACAGAGAAATAATGAAATAATTGTTTTCTTCACACTGTATCTGTGGATTTCGGGTGTAATCAATTCACGCAGACATCCACAATCTCTTTGGGCAACCTGTTTCAGTGCTTCACCACCCTCACAGTAAAGAATTTTTTCCTAACATCTAATCTAAATCTGACCTCTTTTAGTTTAAACCATTGCTGCTTGTCACCACCTGCCCATATAAAAAACCCCTCTCCCTCCTTTTTATAAGCCCCCTTAAAGTACTGGAAGGCCACAATTAGGTCCCCTAGAGCCATTTCTTCTCCATGCTGAACAACCCCACCTCTCTTAGCCTGTCTTTGTAGGAGAGGTGCTCCATCCCTCTAATCATATTCATGTCCTTCCTCTGGACCTGTTGTAACAGATCTTGTCTTCCTTGTTCTGAGTACCCCAGTGCTGGATGCAGCACTCCATGTGGAGTCACACAGGGCAGAGTAGAGGGGCGGAATCACCTCCCTAGGCCTGCTGGCCACACTTCTTTGACGCAGCTCAGGACACAGTTGGCCTTCTGGGCTGCAAGTGCACACTGTTGGCTCATGTCCATCCTTTCATCCGTAAAAACCTCCAAGTCTTCTCTGCAGGGTTGCTTTCAATTCTTTTTCCAGTCTGTACTCATGCCTGGGTTTACTGCTGAAATTTTAGTTGTACCTGTTTGAGTAACTTTATCGACATATGGGTGTTGGAGCATATTGTCTAAGGGTCTCTTTAAGGCTAGGTCTGTTCTCCAAACTTGATTGCTCTCAGTGACTTATGAATCTATATTGTAAGTAAGGGCCTATAAAAATACCAATTAATTTAGAGATGGTGAACCTCACCACAGATGGGAACTCTGTGCAACTTGCCATGGTCCACAAGGAGGTGATCGTCCGATGTTGTAGGAGCTAGGATTTACGTCATCAGGAAGAATGTAAGATTGCTATCACCTTTTCTGCATTTTTTCATATTTTACTTAATACATTAGTTAGGAGGCTTTGAATATTGTTGTCTTTCTTACTGAGTGCCTGAAAGAACTATTACCTCAGTGCAAAAGAGCAGGAAATTACTATACCTTCAACCATTATACAAGGAATGAGGAGAAATCTTTCTTCCTATATGGTAAATCTTCTAAGAGCCTGTAAAGATGGTAAGAACAATGTGGAGAGAGGTCTTTTCCAAACGACTTTTAAAACAACCAAAGCAAGACCCACACTGAAGAACAGTCAGTAAGGAATGGTCGTGGGCTTTGGGAGGTGCTAGTCCTTCCCTTTACATCATGAAGCAATTCCTAATCCCAACAAAATAATGTGACATTGTATCTTTGTGATATTGGTGTCTTTGAATATGCCTTGTCATAGCAATTTTACAAATTTGTTGTGAACTTAAGAGCTCTTATCCATCACTACTAACCCGAGTTTATACTACTACAGTTTTTAACTGATTGGGCCTGATTCTCTTCCTAATTTACAGCAACATGAAAGAGAGAACCCCTATCCATTCAATGTGCATCAACATTGAAATGGAAATTATGCAGAAAACTGAGCACTGTTGTTGCAGATATTCTATTCACTGTGGGAAATGACTTGAAAAAATATAAAGGGCAAAAAGGTTTTCATGCAAGTCTGTGAATCAGGAAGAGCAAGTAGGGCTACAAATGGAGGAGAGGCTTCTGTCTGGAAAGCAGAGGGCTGGCTGGGCAGACACAGTTTTCTGTCTAGGCACTTGGCTAAGATTTCTGCTTTATCTATCTGTACTCTGAGGCATAGACCCTTTCGTGTCCTTTTGTGTTTGTGATCAGGCCTTCCGTATAATCTGGGAAAAACTAGGAATTAATCCATGTTTCTCTACAATACTAAGGATTTCCAAAATTGTGCATGTCCATCTAGACGCAAATCAGACACTCAGGAAGAAGGTGCATATATCTTGGATTCAGGAGAGGAACCACAGTTAAGTGCAAGTCGAAAATTCCTGAGCGCACATGTGATCATGTGATCTGGTGATCCCTCCTAATTCGTTTTGGTTCAAAGCCAAGCAAATGAGCTTAGACCACTTTCAGCAGCTGTTAAATCTGAATTGCAGTTGGAATCACCCAGTCAATACAAATCTGAAACAGTTTAAGGACCTAGCATTTATTGGCTATATTTCTCGGCCATTTATTTCTGTGACTGCTTCTAGCTAGCAGGAGTACAGTCAGACCAGTCAGATTAACCCACAGCAGTTTAAGCAAGTCTGTTTGATTTTGTACAGTAGCAGAGGAGATGAGCACTCGGGCAATCTCACCAGTGACAAAATGACAAATAGGAGCTCATGTTGATAATGGCTATACCTGACTCAGAGGGTTCTTCCCATTCAGGGTGAAGCTCATGAAGCTCAACAGATTAATCCATCTGCTGGCAGTGTCAGCTGCATCCTCATTCTTTGTATAACTCTCTGTCCTTCTAGAGCAGAGAAAGAAGTTCATGTCTTAAGCCTACACAACTTCATAACTATATAACTGGCTGACAGGGAACAGAAATTGTTGCTCAATTATTTAGTCCTCAGCTTTTTTGACATCTGATTTTGACCAAAAGAAAAAAAAGGAAAAAAAAATAAAAGAAAGAAAGAAAAAAAAGAGAAGATTAACCATCCCAATAAACAAAGACAAAAATTCACCTCCACTACATCTAAGTTCTTCCCTCAGTAACATCTGAGAAATATCACTCAGGATAATAAACTGGTATGAAGGAAGGAAACATTTGTTACACATATTTTGTTATATTATAAATTATGGGAACGGCAAAAAAAAAGGAGCAGATTGAACTCTATATCCTTGAATAACTTTGCAGCACCTGCTCTTGAGGGTCATGCAGATTCTATGGGCAAACTCTTTAAATTTGATATGGAAGTTGTTATGACACAATAAATATGGAACAGTGTCATTGTTCAAATCAGGAATGCCTTAAGCTTTGACTCACAACAGCCTTTTTACTCCCTTCTCTAATTACAAATTCTGCCATATGAAAGGTCATGAAACTGCAAGGTAGGACAGCATGTGGGGGAGTGGGATAGTACTCCTTTGGTTTGGCTTTGACCTAAATTAAGCTGACAAGTCAGCCAGTCTTTTTAACTCCAGGATGTTTTTGAGTAAAGGCTTTCAAACTCTGAAACAATTTTCAGAAATCAGTAGGCAACAACTGGATACCAAGGCATAAATATTAGATCTGTGAACTCATATCTGATTATACCTAAATCTGATATACATTAATTTACTGACCTAGTAATTTTACATTTCCAGAGTTAGATGCTGTTCCATATTGAAATCAACTACAAGTCTACCATTTATTCTAATTAAGGAAAAAAGGCTCAGTTGTAAGAATTTGATAGCTACCATTATCACAATTTTCATTTATTAATCCTCTAACACTTTTTGAGGAACATAAATGCAGTCATTCCAGTTTACTGGTTATCTGTTGATGCAGATACTCGAGACCTAATTTCAGCAGAACTTAGACACCTAAATCCCAGTAAGGATACGTATATATTTGTTGAAGTGACTTGTCTTTGGTCAGTGTGAAGATTGGGGTAGAACCAGCACCAAACTAATCTTTTCTAAATCCAAGGTCATCACTCTAATATTAGAGCTTCTGCCATCAATATTATCAATATTCACCCTCATTGTGAGATTAGGGGGTAGCTGAATTCATTAGACAGACAGTTTAGGAATAGAAGTGACCTTGCCAAGAAAGTCTTAAATTTCCCAACTGGAGCTGTCATAAGAGCATAACTTGTAACTTTTTGAAAATTACTGCCTTATTATGTACACTTTTTGTCATAAAAATTATTGAATTTTTTTCTTTTGTTTACCAGATCACTCAGGGGCAGTTCTTTTGGAAAGTCATTATTTTATGTTTGGTAGGTATACCACAGGGGCTTGTAGTCTGTGCTCAGGCCTTCTTGTGAAGAAGGTTTGGGGTTTTGAGAAAAAGAAAATCATGAAATATGCATCAGAGAAAAGAAGGTTTTAAAGCAGTGTAAAATTCATATGCAAAATTCCCTGCTGAAAAAGAGTCTAAATTGGATATGAAATAATTCAGAGGAAATGGGGGAAAAAAGAAGGGAGGGGGAAGAATATCTCAGAGCAAAAAGTCCTTTTTACAGGTGAAATTCAAAGTTTCACAAATCAGTTATAAAAATGTGCTGCAAGTTACAACTTGGAATTCCAGTTCCTGGATTGGAATCAGGGTTTGTTTGATTGTTTTAAACACAACCATGAGAAAATTGTTCTTGTATTTAAATCAGTTAGATAACAGTGATCATATTCATTCAGGTTTTTTCTCCTTTTTTTTTTTTTTTTTTTTACATCTACAGTATCTCTTAAAATGAAACTTTAAGTCAATAATTTAAGAATTTAAAAATTTACTTCTTTGTAGGAATTGTTGCTCTTGGGTCAAAATCTACTTTTTAAAAAATACTAAAATATTTATATTTGCATGATGAGACATAATATTTTATTCATGGACTGAAAATACCATTTAAATAACATTATGAATTATTTTTGCAGACTCACTGAATGTACATTTTATACCCTGGATAGAAGGTCCCAGTACCCACAATAACCATTTCACTTCTGCCACAGCACTGTCAGCTTAAATGCTGCCCAGTGTCAGCTTTGAAGAACTAGTAAGTCTCTGAAAAAAAATCAGAAATAGATGGGAAAATTATCTTCATAAAAGAAAATAAGATAATCAGCAGCACTCATTATGTCTTCTCGGCTGCTAGAACCTACTGAATATTATAAAATAATCCTTAAAAATTACAAGGGACTTCCTCAAAACTGAAAAGGAAGCAAACCTGGGCATGGTTGAGTAAGGGGAGCAAATAGGCACATTGCTACATGCAGTGATTCCCAGTGCCACTGCATCCTCACCTGGATTCCATTTCCAGTTCCTGTGGTGCTACAGCACAGATACTCACACTGCCCCCAAATAGTTTCCATGAGGCAATAGCTAAATGCTGCTACAGTAACAACCAACCAAAAAAAAGTATCGAGGTGACGTATTGTATAGGACTGCTTCCCACAACTCAAATAACGTATCTGTGGAAGAAAAAAGATGACATAAGATTTCTGCTACTTATTCTAAGAATCATGGATGTCATATGCGCACAAGATGCCAAAGAAGAAAAAAGGAGCTAGCAGGACATAGAAGGGTGTTATATCACTGACGTTTTCCACAATAGAAGCTTAGCCATGGCACATGACTCATCATGTAATCGGCTCTTTCTCATGTACATGCAGCACGTGTTTTGTGAGATGTAAGATTTCAGGCACACATTTTATGTGCCAAGACAGGATGAGGTTTCTGGACAGTCTATTTTATTCATCTGTTCCACTCATGACAAGTAACATCTCTTCAGCACCCTCAGAGGACACTTAGGAAATCAGACGTTAATGGCAAGATAGAAATTCTCCTGCCTACATTAGAAATCTTGTTCCCAAGGCCCCCAGGGTTTCCACTTGTGCTAGGACTCTCATCAGCTCATTTGTAGGCAGCAACAGTTAGGCTTCTTTGAAAATGCCAGCTGTAGAAATATAGATGCCCTAGGGAATTTAGGCATTCGGGGAGATTAGTGCCAGCTCTGAATTACTGTTGCTGTTGCCTACCTGGTGCACTTCGGTGGATATTTGCTTGTTTAAGTGTCAAAATCACTTTTAAACGCCTGAGGCTCCTAGTGCTCAATATACAAACAAGCCCATTAAAAGGCTGTCACTATTGGACTGATATTCACAGTAGGGTTTCCATGTATGAAGTTAATAAATAAGTAATGACAATAAAATAATTTCTGTTCTGCATTTGATTCTCTAGTATTATTCTACACCATTACTTCCAGAAAGGCAAAAGAGACAGAGATTACCTAAATTTTTCCTATTTCCAAAAAAAAAAGAAAAAGTAATTGTCAGAGGCAAAAAGAAAATATTCATTTCAGTCCTTTCTCACTTGGACAGTCATGTCATATGAACAGAATTACATATCTGAACTGTATTATTTGTGCATTTAATTAATGAAAGCAGCAACTTAGTGAAAGTATATACAAACATCTCAAAATATATCAGAAATCAACCCATTTTTCCCCTTATCATCTACACCCATGCTAAACACAGCCTTTTGAAACAGTCAATAGTGCAAAGCAAACAGGAAAGGTCAATAATATCCTGAAACTCTTTCTTCCATTCTGCCTCCATACCCCACAAAAAGGCAGTCCTGATGCAGCTGTTAACGCTGGCAAACCTAGTTTCCAGCATACCCTCTACTACTTAGCAGAAGTAGCTATGGTGATAGTGAAGGGTAGATGAGAGGATGAACAGTCTTAAGTGAATTCAGATATATTCCCTCAGAAAGTATTTATCATTTAGTACAAATTGGAGCAGCTCTTTAGATGCTTTGACCTGCCTTTGAGTAATTTGGACAGAACACATACCCTAATTACCATCACAAAGTTCATCTTCTTGGCTGTAGCACAATGTGCCAAGCACAAACAACTCTAAATAATTAAATTAGACTATTAACATTCAACTACAACACCACCTGATTCAGTGGACATGAAGAAGCAGAGTACCTAGATGTCATAAGCATGGATGGAATATAACTTCTGCATCCCAAAGCAGGAGTTGTCTGATAATCTTACTCTGAATTGCAGCTTCAAAGGTCAAAAAAATCTTAGGGAAAATGCAGCAGGGAATATGACTTATGTCCCATAACTAAGAAAATCTGAAGTGTACTGTAGAACTTGGAATTTAAACAGCCTTAATAAGGGAATGAATAAAAAACAAAAGAATGTAAAAATAAACTCCTAAACATTCATTTAAAGAAGAAAAAAAAGCCAAAGCTTAGTTGACAGTCTCTCCTGGGGGATACAAACTTTAAAAAAAAATCATTAAAGATGATCCAAACAAAGGGGAAATGTGAGCCAACTGGGAAGAAAAAACCTTTGAACCATAGTGAGACAATCAAAGAATAAAATAACAGACTTGTAGGAACAGTTCTTAGGTTGAAGGAAACTGGCACACTGCTTGGAAAAATGCGAGCAGGGCACAGCCTGGTCTTTACATTCATTTTTCTCCCAACCTGCAAAGCAAAGAAGTGAAAGGACAGGGCAAAGCAGTGAAAGTACATGGCTAAGAAGCGAAAAGACAACCGATCACCCAATAATACTTCTCTCTTTGTCTTTCAAATAGCTCCTTGCTAGTTTTCTAAAACCAAGGTGTTCCTTCTTATTTTTTCACCCCTTACAATCTTCTTTATGTGCTATTTTAAAAGATCAAAAAGTAACAACAAAGTAAAAAACAATCACCCCCCCCAAAAAAAAAAAAAAATCAAGGAGACATAGCATTACAGAAAAATATATGCTCTTAAATAAAACCATATATTAAAAGACCTTTGTACACTGTGGATGACACTTGTATTTTTTAAGAAAACTACTAGGACAAAGAAAGATAACATTTTTAATACACTTGTCCATCTTTGTCACATTTACTTTGTTTGGTTCTTCTCTTTCTTTTTTTTTTTTTTTTCACTTGTCCATCACTTTTTTAAATGCTCTTTCTCTGTCTCTGCATCTCAGTATATTGTTCAGTCACAGACTGCAGGACTGAATCATAGTTTTACACAATCACCTCATGTAGATTCACTTGGCTGTAGTTCCTACACACTTACATAAATCATCAAACTTTCCTCACTGCTCTCCAGTCTCTCTCAAGTGCTCATCCCCACCATTCACAGTATTTCTTTTTGCTGCCCTGCTGACAAGCAGCAATTACATAGGGAAGTGCTTTATG
>JAYRBT010000114.1:94300195-94318945 GCA_036023395.1 Myiotriccus ornatus
GCTCATCCCCACCATTCACAGTATTTCTTTTTGCTGCCCTGCTGACAAGCAGCAATTACATAGGGAAGTGCTTTATGAAAATCTGAACACTGGGTTGTGCCACGTAGCAAAAGGCTTTCACGTGCCATCATACAAACCTCCTTAGAAGGCAAAAAAATCAGAGTCGGAAATGGCGTTAATCAAAAGGAAGCAATCTATTAATACCACCAAAGCAGCATGTAAAAATCAAGCCCATTAACTGTGATACAGGCCAGAACTTATGTTAGCATCTGGAATAGAGTTTATCTGATGAACAAAATAGTAGGACAATGAGCCATTATAATAATCTTGAGAGGGTGGGGATAAATTTTTTTTTCTGGTAGTAACTCCAGGAGAACAGATGGTGTAATAGAGCAATCATTTTCTGGGATTCTTTGAGACAGTGTACCACAATTAGATTTCATCATTGTATACCAAGAGATGACCTTGGAAAAGAAAAGCAAGAGGAAAATGAGGGTAAGTGTCCTAGAGAAATTCTTACCCTGATTTCTGTTTTTCACAATCCAAGAATTAGGAAGTTTCTGATGAAATCCTCAAACAGCATTGTCTGGAACCTGATAATGAGAGATTTAGTATCCTTCTTCTGTCCCTTGTCTGATGTCCCTTTCTCCGGTCAACCAACTTTTTCTTTAGCTCACTATTCTGTCTTCTGTTTAAAAAGTCTGCTTTAACCAGGCAAAAGTGTCTCTTATCATATGAGACTGTGAATTTGCACTAAAAAAAGCAGATATTAGAAACAACTCCAAATAGGAATAATATTTCTAGATCTTTAATTGGCCAATATGTGGTTTGCCTGTTTGTCCTTAGCATAGAGTTTAAAATATATACCTTTTGTAACTTGTTTGCTATCTGGGGATTTTTGTGTGTCTTCACATTGTATGGTTCTTTTGTTTAGTCTTTCAGGAAGCACACTAGTATTCCTGTGGCAAATTAAACTTTGTGGAATACTACTCCAGTTCAACTAGTTTTTCTTCCTTTTTCTTAGTATAACGGAAATCTATAACCATCTTTACTATGACACAAAGAGTTTGTGAAACACTGGGATTTATTTTATTCTCTCCTAAAGGGAAAGCAAAGAAGGAGTTTCAAATATTGGAATGAATACCTTACTTTGGAGTTCACACATTTCCTACCCTTTATTGTCCTTCTTAAAAGTTTTAAAGACTTTCAGCAGTGACTATTTGCCATGAGCTAACTAAGCTTCATTTACCACAAATTAATTCTCACTCAAATAAATGTTATGTTACATCTCCTCGGAGTCCCAGTGACACTCAGGCTAATATTAGGGCAGACTGTTGTTAGAGACAGTCAAATATCACTTGAACCAGCACAGTATCTTTTGCCCTAGACAAAAGCAACTAAATTTAGAGTCCTATTTCCAAAATTTAGGCACTGTATTTTATCACAAATCAAACACATTTTCTGTTTGGCTTATCTTGACTTAAGCACTCAAATTCTAAAATTTTCAATTGGGTTTTAAAGTAGTATTTAGGTTCTTCCACTCCATATTTCTAATGAGCATGTAAGAAACACCTAATGAGCATGCATGTTATGCCCAAAGCAAGAGCACTGAGGCTCAGATGATCATTCTATTCACCAGCTCTCTTAGCTATATTATTGCAATTATGTGATCTGTTTCAGTGAAATATAAAATAGCATCAGCAGCCTAAAAACAATCACTTTACCTGTCCCAGAAGCAGAAGGACTCCATGAACAGATTTTTTTATTTTTTATTTCACAAATGCCACACACACTGCAGTGCCAGTTCAAAGTAACTATTATTGGTATTGGACAGTGTGATGGTTTGGACCAGGCCCCCAGCCAAGGGCCCAAACCCACAGCAGCAGCTTCCCCCCCACCCCACTACAAACAGAGAGACTGCCTTTTATTCTGTGTTCACACAGCATCACACAGTTGGGTGCTGCTCCATTACTCAGGCTCATAAATTCTATGATTATATAAATTTAAAGTTGTAACCATAGAAAATATAGAACTAACTTTTTGAAAGAACTTGGGAACTTGTACAAAATACTTTTAAAGCATTAATTTCCTGAGTCAGACTCATTTTGAAGAGCAGTGTTATATAAAAGGCAGCAAATAGAGTTTCCAGCCTTCATCTGTGGTTGCTGGATGGCAGAGGGACTGAAAGCAACAGAAATTCCCCTTTGCAGTACTACTGAAGGGGAACACTCATCCAGGAAGTCAGAGTCTTGAAGAAACTTTCTCACCTGTGAGAATTAACCTGTCAATTACTGGCACATTTCATGATCCAAAAGAGTTATAAGCACTAAAAGCCCATTGCAGCAAAAGATAACTCAGATGATTTTAATCACTCAAGGAGAAGGTAATCTTTCCTTAAACTGTTTTTGTTTTTCCATTTTTTTGGTGCCTCTTCATCGATATTCCTTCTACAGCTAACAAGCGGTTTCCAGCTTATAAAAATCAAACTTAGTCTGGGAAGATAGTGTGCTGTGTCTCTGGGGAGAGTATGCTGATCACTCTAATAAACAGTACACTGTATCCATATTTAAAAAGTTACTTTAAAGACAGTTACTTTGACTGTAATGAGTTTCATGTGGATAAATCTGCAGGGTGCTCAACTGGCTCCTGACTTCTACATTAGATAGTGAACCCTATAGTAGATGGTGTGCTTTATGGCTTTCCTTGCAAATTTTTGTAAGAGGTTAAAAATTAACTTACCCACACCAGCTGCATATCACTCTGTTTTGAGATATGTGAGAATTATTAGTGTTCACTAGTTCAAATAAAGAACATCCTTCATGATGATATAGCAGGTGACACACTTCAGAAATAGGTCTATTTTTTTGCACGATTCTATCTTCTAACTAGACTTTTAAGAGGATAAAGTATAGAAATCAAAAGATAAATGGTCCCTAGAATTCCCACCATTTGAAAATACTCTTAATAAAATTATTTTGGAAAAAGAATTCAATTCAATGGAACTCAAACTTCAAAAGTGCAAGTATAGCATAAAATTACCTTCACTTTAAAAAAATAAAAATTAATACTGTGATATGCAAGTTAAATAGTGATAAAATTACTGTTCTTACCCTGCATTCTTTTGGAAGCATAAAACTTTACAGCCAGAAGGAGACTTAGTCCATAAGAAAACCTGAATCTTCTGTGGCACAGTTGCTAGGGAGAAATTATTTTTTGTCTGAACCGAGTGAAGCCCAGAAGCTGTCTAGCAAGCCTAGAGACCAGCTTTTGCTGTGTTCAGAGTTTGACTCAAGCACGTGGGTCTCACTTAGACAATGGTAATCATGGTCTCAGCAGCCAGGTGATAGATACAACCACATAACGCCATTGTTTAGCATGCAAATGTTCCCCTTTTGGTTTGCAAACCAGAGGAAAGCAGAGGCAGAGGAGCAGAATTAGCAGAGTGTGACATGAGTTAATGTAAGGACATGTTGAAAAGTAGGTTGTTTGGGGTTTTTTTAAATATGTTTAACTGATAACAATGTTGGAGATGATAAATCTACAAATATTTGATTTCTCAAAATCAAGGCTGAGGTGCATTAGTATATTGTCCCTGGATTACAGAAAGTCTATCAAACAAAATATAGGCTGTCCAGCAAGAAAACATAATACCTGCAACAGAAATTGTCCATACTGCAGTTTCTGTTTTGTAACTGTATTAGTATGGCTTTCAAACTAGAGCAGTTTTCTGCCATCATTGCCAGTTAGCAAAAGATAGCAAAAGTTAAATTCACAAAAGCTCTCCACATTAGGATAGCAATGTCAAAGAAAGAATGGCTTATTGTTGACTACAGGAAAAACAGAACAAAATATTGCAGTAATTATCTGACCTTCTGTATTTATGGATACTTTGAAGGGAACTAATGGAAAAAAAGAAAAATGTGCAACAAAAATTCAGAGGATTTACTCCTGTTTACATCTGATAAAATGAATGGGTGGTATCATCTCATTTCTAGATACTCCTTATTCCACAATCCATAGAAAAATTATTTTCTACTGTTCTGGTACCCATAGTTCAAAATAAAAGAAGGAACCCCTAAATAATATTTTCAATATCTGTGCTTTTGTTAAGAAGATGAAATGTTCACTGTTTACAAAAAGCAAAACTCTAATCGAGAATTAGGAACAAATTAGTCAAAGTGAGTTGTTCAACACACTCTCATAGGAACAGTTTACCCACAGTAATTATGGAATCACCATTTTTGGGAATTTCAGAAGTGAGCTAGAGAAGGCTCAGAACAACTTGATATAGCTTTGAAATTAGTCCTGCTTTGTTCATGAGATTGGCCTGTATCACTTCCATATGTGTCTTCCTTTTCCTTACACTTAAATCAATCAAAGTCTGAATATCCCCAAATAATCTTATGTCATTTTCCAGTCTTTCCTGGGTTTGCTTGTTTTCAAATAAGATTTTAAGGTCAGAAAAAATGTTAACAACTGGTTGCTTAGCCCCATACATGCTGATTGGTATGCTTTGCCACCACAGATTCTAGTAAAACTTCTTCAGTCCTATTGTACAATAATACAGAAGGCTATTTTATCTGGAAACTGATGTTTGACTCCTGCAAGTATTGGGTACTTCAACCAGGGCTCTGTCACTTCAAACCCTGTTTCTCTACAGATCACTGTGTGATACATTCAGTATAGTTCTCAAAAGTAGAGAAGCACAGCGAGAGAGCCTGCATAGTAGAAATATTTCAATTACTAGACTTACAAATTCCATGGGAATAAATTTATATCAGTGTGTTGTTCATCTCTATATGGCCCTGAAGCATAGGCAACCAAAGAAAAAGCATTGCCACTCTCAACCTTCAATTGATTTAAATATATCCTCCTATTAATGTTTTTTATGTTTTATGTGTGTTTTTTTTTAATAAATGTCAGTTGCATCCGCCTGAATAGGGATGCAACTAAGATAATTTGAATAGCCTTTTAGAGGCTTAAATATAGAGCATTAAACAGTCATGGCTTGCCTGATTAATATGAAATTGACATTTTTAAAATCACTGGAATGCAGTTATTGCTCTAGTTAATGCAAATTAATCCTGTGGCACAGTTGTGGACTCCTGGTTTCGATCAGGATAAAACTCAGAGCATTCAATGGTGAATTTCATCCTTCCATAGGATTCTTTACTATCTTATCAAATTTCAAAGAAAGGATATAACTTAAAACATTAATTGTATTCAATCTTTCTAAAAACATGAACTTATTCATATATCCCCAGGTTTCATAAGTAGATGCTGATGGCAAAGTACCTGTATTTAATTTTTCATGTTCAGCTGCTGTCTGAAGTGCACAATCAACCTTTTTCCTACTTATGAAACCCTTCTTGTTTTTATTTTTTTCTGGTTTTTTAAGAGTTATTCTGTCACAATCCAAAACAAGATTCAACTTTTGTGATGAATAGTAGTGGAGAGAACAGCAATAAAGTAGCTACAACATTCACAGTTCTGGAACGTCCTGTGGCTCTAAGGTTGCTGTTTGTATGTACATAATATTCCTCGATGCATTTTCAAACATTATTACTTAGATGTTCTTTTCAAGCATCACTCCAGCATAACTTAAACGCATATGTGTTGATAATCATCTCACTGCAAATAAATCACATTCTCCTCTCCTCATATTACAATATTCTATGGCATGCTTTCTTAGAAAGACTGTTCTAGGTAAAAAAATTTTAGCCATTTTTTATAATAGCTCCTATGGTGGTACCATCTTTGGGAGAATTAAGAAACATATATTCTGCAAAAACCTTTGACCAGTATTGCTGTGAAATTTCAACATGAAGGTTTTCATCTTTCTGAATAGTATCCCTGTAGTTACTGGTTGTATGGATACCACTGTCACCACTGACTGTCTAACAGCACTGCTATGAAAGGTGGTACATTCTCCAGACTGGGTAAAGCTTTGAAAAAAAAAACAAAACAACAAAACTCTGAATTCTCTCCCACTTATGAATCTTTGGCTAGCTATACAGATATAGAAAAATAAAATAAAATCAGGAAGCACATAACAAAACTGACATTAGTTATTTTGTTAGTGTGGCATCTTTCTCCTCCTTGATAACAGAAATATGCCCAGAGGAACACCAGCATGAAGTACAGAACTTTGAAGAGATAATTAGTTTTGAATCCGAATTCAAGGCCTGGAGACAGACACAGGGAGTGGTGTTGCTACATGAGCATTAGAAGGAGCAGGAGTTACTCTTATCTAAACCAGAGGAAGCAGGGTAGGCGGGGCAGTCTGGATGACTGGGTTAATTGACTCAGTTGTTCCCCTTTCATAATGTTATTTCTATACTTGGGGACATAAATGAATGGATAGAACTCGGCTGATAAGGGTTTCTAGTACTATCTTCTCCTCCTCAAAGGTTATAGGAGACATTCTTCAGCTCATCATACCTAAAGAATCATTTAAAAATAAAATGCATAGAAATTATCAGGCCAGAATTTCAACCGTCAACTAAGAGTAAAAAACATGTGTATGTATTTATACAAAGAAAAAAAACAAACTCCTGATTTCAAAGTGTTTATATCAATGATGTCCCAAAGCAATTAATTCTGTTTTAAATTCTTAGCATTGGAGGAGACAGTACTAAATGGGAAATAACTACCACTGGGTTGAGAGGAGTTGTTTCATAAAATTAACCTTCAGGGCACATAATTAAGTAGAACAGAGCATCTTCTCAGGAGTCAATGACTCAGTGAATTTGTAAACTATTCTTCTGGCAAAAAAACCCACTGCCTATACAGAGCCTAAATAAATTACTATATATCAATGCCATCTATAGCCCCAGGTATTATCAGTTAACATTAAAATATTTGCAGGTTACTTTAAGCATATTAGGACTTTCTGATTATTTAGATGGTTAAGAATTATTTTTTTTATATCAAAGCTACTGTTTTATAAATATCACACTGAAAGAATCCAGTCCCACAAAGCACTTAACATCTCCCCCTGCAATTAAAACAAATCAAAATTGAAGCTCTTGAGCCCTCTGAGGACTGGGCACGAACATTAGCAAGACAACTTTTTTCCCCACTTACCATCTAAATTCATTGCAAACAAGATTCTCCTCTCCTCTTGAGAGGACAGTTTCTAATTTAAAATCTGATTATCATCTTATTAATTTTAGCCAGTAACTTAGCCTTACAAAAATTTTTACATAGTTCTTTATATTTTTGTAGAACGAAAAGGATAAAAGAAACTATATTAAATTGGGAATTAGGGTTTGTCATGTTATTTGTGACAGTCTTTTTAGTTTTCACATTTTCTCTTCTTTGCCCACTCTTCTTTACCTCTCATCATTATGCACCTACATTTTCCTCTGTATCTACCTTTTCAGAGTGCAGTTTCTACAGGGGAAATATTTTCATCTCTGTAATAATATAAATATACATATATACACATATATACACAACTATACAAATAAACAATGTCAATATATGAATTCCTAAAATTTCAGTCCTCCTTTCCTGACATCATTCTTCAAATTTACGCTTCTCATCAGACTATATGTTAGGAAATGAATTGTTTTCTTCTTTATAGTCTTATTTCCTGCTACCATTACTAAGAAAAGAATCTGAATTCAGTTGTATATATGTATTTCTTGTCCAATACTAGTCATAGTTTTTTGTCTGTCAAGGCATTAAAAAAAATCTCTGCAAGTGTGGCATATTTAAAGTCCTAAATTAGAAGGGAAAAGAGAGCAGAATTAACAGCATATTTGCCTGGGGTGAGAGCTACTGCTATAGATTAAAGGAATTAGAAAAGCCATCTCCTCACTGTGAGATTAATCGAGAAGGTGTCTCTGCAATACAGTGGTTCAAAGAAAAGCCTCAGCTTAGCAGAAGTGCAGAAATGCTGTTGTAGGGCAACTCAATAGCTGATAAAGGCCGTGCTTTGCTCCAGAACTCCTGGACTTTCCCATGGGCTTCTGGGACCTGTTCCCTTTCCTGCAGCACCCAGCAAGAACCTGAACCTGAGCATTACCTTACTTTTCGCTTGTACAGAGCTAGGCAGCATAAGAATTCAACTGTCACAAAGGGTAAAATCATGCTACCTTCATCTTTGCACTCAGGGCCATCTTTTCCTTGAATGGAGGAAACAGGTATCCTCTAAGGGGACTCTGGAAGTCTGTAGCCCAACCGGCTTCTCAAAGCTCAGCACAGGGCCCCATCCAGTCCCATTTTAAATAGCTGCAAGGATGGAGAATCCACAGTCTCTCTGGTTGACCTGTGATGGAGTTTGACTAATCTCATAATGAAAAAGCTTTTCCTAGTCTATGTCTAAGCTTTGTTTGCTGCCTCTCCTTCCGTCACCACGCAACACTGAGAAAAGTCTATCCCTGTTTTCACTACATCCATTTCCACACTGGGTAGTTCCAGGCGACATAGTAAGAGCTTTTTTTCTTCAGACTGAGCAAACCCAGATTTCACAATCTCTACTATGTGCCCCAGCCTGATCACTATCTGATGCCTTGTAACAAGGCAACGTGATAGAGATGTCTTTGCCCCCATCACTTGCATGGCTCACATGCTCTGTCACAACTGCTGACTCTGAAGTTATAATCCTCTCACTAACAATTTACCTCAAGAGAGAGGGCAAAACACAGAGTGATTGAGCAAAACTTAAGTTCTTTTTCCAGTAGATTTCATGCTATAAACTATGTTGCCTTTGCTGCAAAGTATTTCTTCCTTGTGCATGTCAAGATTTCTTAATTAGTTCATACTAAGTTTGGTAATGTTATTACCCTGAACAAAAATTTATTTTCACATGCATTAACTAACTAATTGCAAAGAAAGTGAGCAACATCAACTAAAAGGAGAGAGATTATTTAACTTGTAATACCTGATTAGCAAAGCTTCAAGCTCTAATGATCAATTATAGATTTGTAACTGAATACTGTGTTCTTGACTGCTACTGAGTATATTTTATTAGCTAAAGGAAAACAGATTTTTTACTTGCAGCTTTATGTAAAAAGAGATAAAGTTACTTCATATAACAAAAAAGTTGTACTTTACAATTTTAATAATTAGAGAATTAGATTGATAATTGGTCTTGAGCACGAATCAATTTAACAAAATTTGAATGGCATGCTGGTGGCCTGAATATTTTATGGAGCAATTTGTATGTGAAAGGTAACATGAAAATGTCAGTGACACAGAGGATTCCTCATCATGGTGAAGTGAATTAGATAATTTCCTTTCATAGCCCTTGCATTGAACTTCTGGAGTTAAACATTTCTTTCCATGCAGTGCTGCTGAAGCAAAGATCTCCCCTAACGCAAACAAGGCCACAATATCTCCTTACATGGGAAAACCAAAATTATTACTGTTGAGTCCATCTGCTGTCTTTTTTAACAGCTATTTGTTGCAGAGGGAACTCAGCTGGAATGGAAGATCCGGGTTAATGGGGAAAAAGAAAAGGTGATTTACTGCACTATCATCTGTGCCTACGGAGTCCTGCTATTTCAGCTCACTAGCCATGTTGGCACGATCGCCACAGCTGCTGCAGGGAAATGGGAAGAAGCTGAGTGAGGGCAAGGGGAGATAAGGACACAGCAGCTGACAGAGGCATAACACACAATGACAGCCAACTCCCCTTGTTGGAAAGAATGATATGTGGAAATTAGTGTGGATTGTATGTATGGATTGGGGTAGTTGTTGGGATAGGAAGAAATCCTTGCCTTGGCGTTAAAATCATAAATCCTTCTTTTAAGTGATTAATAAGTTGTTTTTCTGCAAGTTGGTAGACCTTGCAAAGCACTTTGCAATCTTTTGCAATTATTTACGTTAATATACTACATGGGGGAAGAAATATTCATGACATGGCTCTGAAGTGGTCCCAGTTACTTCCAGTTTGCACTACAGAGAACTGTAAATAATCTCTTCTAATTTCAGTTCTTTAAATTTTAAAAATATGAGCCTGCCCTGAATTAAACACATGACCTTAAAAAAAAAAAACATTACAAGGCTGAATATCCTGTGTATTTGTATAGGTTTGCAGAGTAACTTGAAAAAATTAGTCTGATGTGTTTTTGCTGGCCTGGATGGGAAATGTTAGAACTGATCCTGATGGTGCAGAGAGGTCGAGTGCTGATTAACTGATACTTTTGCTGTTCATTTCTATCTGTACTAAAGAAGGCTCATGAATATTCTCATTTAAATTGCAGGTGACATGTTGCAGTGTTGAAGAGTATCTAGAGCAGAGTGGACATGAATGAGTGAATGACTTCTACCATGCAAGACACCTGAATAGATCTGCAAGTTGACACTACAGTCACATGGCCCTTAAAGCCTCACCCCAAATCACAGTTTGGACTGCATTGCTGTAATGAATATACTCTGAAATTGCCTGTAAGTGTTGATCACCCAAGCTATACTGCTCGTTAGATTGAGACAATAATCTTCAACTGGAACTATAGTTCTCATTTTCCTGTGTTACTCCCAACTAGTTAAAAGGTGCAGATAATTTTTTTTTCAATTTTTTCTCTGTACTGTTTGTCCACATTCATATGATGTATGAGTTTCTCCTTTATCACAGTAGTGAAACGCTTCATAATCTCTAATATATTTAGCCTCAGAGCACGCTTGCAAAGCAGACCATTATCTCCACTCTCAAGGAAACTCCAGAGTGGATGCTACATTTATAAATAAATTTGGGCAGCTTGTACCAGTGCAAAAATTTAACAGAGCTATCTCGAGACTCAGGCTACTTGGTCATCATTTGTTTCTTTCTCTCAAAACTGTTAGGCAATGGATAGGAAAAAAAAAATTAAGAAAATCAAGAAAATCACAATGAGGTGGTGGTAACAGATTAAACAGATATTAATGTTTTCTTCTGTTGATGGCTTATAGAATTATGTACACTGTGAATCACAGGGAAATAATTTAGAAGTGAAATTCAAGAAATCCTTTCACATAATAGTTCAGTGACATTAGAATCTTTTAGATTGCTGGATAAAAATTCGTATTCTTTGGCATGTTAAACTGGGGTTTGCTAACTAAAGGTTTGCAACTAGAAAATACTTTATGTTGCAAAAAACCTGACAGCTTCCCATTTAACTGTGCATTATAACTGACCTCTTAATCAGAACAACTTTCACTATATACTATTGTGTTTTTTTAAACAGTGGCTTTCTAGCTGCACTGAAAATTTTCAGGAGTATCTTCTGCCTTCTTGTGACTGATGGATTTGTGAGGGTGTATTGCTGAAATAAATACATGCAAGTACTGGCTTCTTAAAGGCATGATGACCTTTTGCATGGGATTTCAGTAAATTAAAATTAAAAAACCCCAAATCCTTACAGCTATCTCTTCAGTATTGTATGTACTTATAAATATTTCAAAACTAATATCAGCACAAAATCAGGTTGAGCTGGAAATGTGTGATGCATATATGAATGGGATTATAAATGTTATACAAGAAAAAGGATGAATTTCTATGAGTTAAGTATGAGGTAAATTATCCTCATCTTAGTTCTTTCAAGGCACTAAATATACAGTTCTAGTGCTGAAGACCTTGCTTGGGCACAGAGTTACGACAAATGCTCCCACTACAGCAGCCCTGTCATTATGGTTACAGTGCTGAGATCCGTGAGAAAGACCACAACAGTCTCTGCAATGGTGTGTTCCTGTATCACTTTGAGACATAACATGTTTTCATTTTTCTTCAGCTGCTTTGAGCATCAATGTCAAGTCTGTTGTTGGAAATGGCTGCAACTGATTAAGTAACCCTGAAATCTAAGACAGCTCTGGTACAATTCTAAGCATTTTCTTAGTTCAGGGAAATAATTAAATTGGATTGATATACTATGGTATAATATATAACTATGATGCCAATACTTTAGTTATGAAATAATTTTGCATGATTAGCCTTATGGATGAGAAAGAATAAAATAAGTTAAAAATTACTAAAAATATGATTTAATGATGCTCAGTTTAGCCATGAGACTAATACAAAACAAGTCAAGGATCTAAAACCAAAATGCTGCACAGATGAGGTTGTCTGTCTTGACCAATCCATCTTTTAGGTAGTAATAGTGTTAAAGAAAAGCAAATGCTTATCTGAGTTTCCTGCTACACTTATATAATCTGACTCTTTATATATCAGCTAGAGAGCAAAGCAATCAAACTGTTTTGAAATACTTAGGGCAGAATAAGGAGATAAGTATTGGCCAGTGGGGATTTATTATGAAACAAATATGTCAACCCAGTCAGATGTCCTGTGACAGGCTTCCAGCCCTTATGGATAAAAGGAAAAGTAGACAAGTTATGCCTTGAATATAATAAAGCTTTTTGGCATTTTTTTCAGATTACATTCTTATGGATAACTAAGTGAAAGGATTAGAAGGTGAATGCAAACTGTGCGGAAAACTGTACCATGTAAGATCTACTGTGTGAGATCCTAAAGAGATCTGGTCTGGTTTTGGGACCAGTCAAATATTCAGTGTAAAAAAGACATACCTTGTCTAATTTATTCATGATACCAGTAATGGTGGGCTACACTTGATTTAGAAAGCTTACATTAAATTCAGTGTTGTTCTAACAAATTAGGAAACTGTTCTGTGTAAAACCGTGGTGCTATGCAGTAGGGTTACATGCAAGGATCTTAGAAACAGTCAATTAAACAAACAGACAGAGTAATAACTGACCAGTTCTTCATACAGACTGGGAAAAAAGATGCTGAAGAGCAGTGTTGTGGAAAGGGACCTGTGGGTCCTGGTTGATGGCAAGTTGAATATGAGTCAGCAGTGCCCTGGCAGCCAGGAGAGCCAGTCATGTCCTAGGGGGCATCAGGTAAAGCATCTCCAGCCAGTCGAGGGAGGGGATTGTCCCATTCTGCTCTGCACTGGGGCAGCCTCACCTGGAATATTGTGTGCAGTTTTAGGGATCACAATATAAGAAAGATATTAAGCTGTTAGAGAGCGTCCAAAGGAGGGCTATGAAGATGATCAAAGGTCTAGAGGGGAAGCATTATCAGGAATGTCTGAAGTTTTTTCAGCATGGAGGAGATTGAGGAGACCTCATCCCAGTCTTCAACTTCCTCGTGAGGGGAAGAGGGGCAGGCACTGATCTCTTCTCTCTGGTGACCAGTGACAGGACCCGCAGGAACGGCCTGAGGTTTTGTCAGGGAAGATTTAAGTTAGATATTACAAAAACTTTTTTTCACCCGGAGGGTGGCTGGGCACTGGAACAGGTTCCCCAGGGAAGTGGTCACAGTACCAAGCCTGACAGAGTTCAAGAAGCATTTGGACAATACTCTCAGGCACATGGTGTGATTCTTGGTGCTGTCATGTGCAGAGCTATATGCATGGACTTGATGATCCTTGTGGGTCCCTTCTACCTTAGGATATTTTATGATTCTATGACCCGGACTCCTGCAGAAAATTAGTTCTATGTCCAGTGGCAAACAGGATAAGTTTGACCTATGCATATTATGCAAAAAAGCATAAGAACTGGACCTTTTCCTCAGTACCATTCTAGGCTGCATGGCCTAGAAGTCTAGCCTACAAAACATATGATGCAAGTCAGTGCTTTTACTGGTTAAGGCAAAAGGAAAAGAGTATTCCAGAAAAGATGTAGATTTCTTGAATTCATGAGCCATGACAATAATCAAGAGGTCTTGAAAACGTGATTTATGAGAGAAAACAGAATGAATTTCTGTTGTTTAGCATCAAGAAGTGAAGAGAATGGGAAATAAGGCAATAGATTTCAAGTATGTAAAAGTAAAAAAAAAAAAAAAAAGATAAGAATAATCTCTTCTTCATGACCATGATGAATAGGACAAAAACCCTTGGATGCATATTTCAGCAAGAAAGACTTAGGCTAGATATGAAAGAAAATATTATAGTAAGAAGTATAGTGAAGCACTGGGATGGATTGCCTGGCATTTCCAGAACTGGATGTCTTTATGAACAGGTTAGCAAAACATCTATCAGGGTGACACAATGTGTAGTTAATCTGACCTTGAACAAAAGGGTGGACTGGGTGAAATATTGAAATCTTCAAACTTCTGATTATGTGCTCTGATTATTTGACTTTAGATTATTATCTACACCTACTACTTATTTAAAATAATATTGTCTTTAATCCTGCATTTAGCTTTTGGAAACCACTGAAAATCAAACTGTTGAGAAGAAACAAATTATTTTAATTATTTGAGAACCATTTGCCCCTCTTTTTATTTTAAAACTGTTTGTACATAAACTACATAAGTACTTCAGATTTTTCATATAATTGTGCATCTGTTGACATCATGTTTCTATTCTTTTCCCCTTTTTTTTAAATTCCTTAAAATTCCTCACACTTTTGGCTCTTGATTTCCTTAAAAATTGAGGCATGCAAATTTTTCTGTCTTACTTCAGGTTTTAAATAACCCCTTATTGATTATATTCATAAACTTGGTTTTATGTTGCTAAACCGGAGAAAGCAATTAATATTGTTTTTTCTCAGTGACTTTACAACTCTTTTCCACGCCCCCTTAGTTTCTTTATTAGCCTTTCACTTTTTTCTATCAAATTATTTCCTTTAAAGAGCAAACTCATACTCCCACTGTTTTCTCTATTATAAATAATTTCATAGTCAGCTTGAAACAGCCACGCTATGAATTCCTGTTCCTGTTCCTTATCAATTCAGAGAATAACTCAGCTTTACCAGGAATCAATCAGCATCAAATAACCTTCCTTCCTAGAGTTATATACATTCTGATACTTACAGATACTTTTGATTTTATTTCTATTTTCATCTTTTTTTTTTTTCCCTTTTTATTCTTTTTTTGAGATAGGGGGCATCGAATAGAAAAAAAATTTGGACTGATTTTTAAGTGGGTAATAAACTAGTAGGATTGGACACCACTCCAATTTGCATCATGACAGTTTGCTACATAGTGCATAACACATACTATAATAGACATGATAACTCAAAAATTACGGGACTTTGATCCCTTTGCCTTTAGTATAACAATATCTATATAGAACTGTGTAAAAAAAAATTGTATTTTTTCCCCTCTATCAAACTTTTTTCAAATTAGTTTCTGTGTAAAGAATAACAATTGCTTCACATGATCATTAATAATATATATGGGTGGCATGTCACTTGAAAATGTTCAGTTTCCATAGGAGCAAACAGCATAAGTTTCCTCCTTTGGGATACTGACACTGTTGTTTTCTTCACATTTGCAAATGATGGATTCAGAATAGCAGTAGAGAATGGCAGGAAATTTTAGATTCTCTTATACCCTTGATCAGTTTTGATAGGACTATGGCACGCTGTATGAAATATAGAAGATTCAGTGTGGAGAAACTATAGTCTGTAATGGTGCACAAGAATGCCATTTGAAACTGACAGATGCGAAAAAAGTCTTCCCATGGGGAAAACAGTGAGATGATCTTAGCATTGTTCTGGCAGATTAAAAAAAATCACTTATTTTCTTTTATTTTTTTATCTTTTTCTCGAGAGTGTATTCCCATTCCTGCAATGTTAAAATAAAAACTTAACTATTTGATAAATGGAGTTGGGCACTATTGTCAGAAACACCCTGAAATCCATGGACAAAAATGTTATATGCTTTTTAGGGACCAGAACTATCTATGATTGTTTAATGGTTTCTCCATGTTAAGAAAAAAAAAAAAAAACAAACTTGTCTCATCAAATGTGGTTTTTGTTTCACCTGATTTCCTTTTAGCGAGGTATTGTCTCTGTTTTACTTTTCATCTCAAGTTTTGTCTCAGCTCAATGTTCAAAAGGAAAATGGTCCCGTTTTCTAGGATTTGCTTAAAATCTGAAAATTTTAGATTGAGTTTTATCAATTAGATGTAAGTTTTATTTCATTTTTTTTTGGTAAGATCAACTCTATGACATGATATCATTTCATTCATCTGAAGATGGATGCAGACACTATTGTATCCCGGAAAGAGCAAATGACCTATACAATGTTCATCTGCTGTATCACTTCAGTGCAAAATTAAGGCAAGCAGAAACAAAATCAGATCTCCTATGTATTCACACTTTAAAATAATCAGACAACTCAATTATTGCAGATTGTCAAAAACAAAAACAAATTATTGCATAGTCTTTGAAATAAAGGGTGAAAAGTTCTAATGAGCAACATAGTCAGACTCCATTTCATGCTCATATATTTAGTTCTAATGTTAACGCCACACTGGAGAAATACTACTGAAAAACAGGAAGCTGTTAAAAGAAATCTGAAGTATGTCTGAGCCTAGGACCAATCAGTCTATATTCATATATGATACTGTACATCTTTAATGTTATCTTCCTCCACCAATTTTGTTAATTAGGCAATTATCACTGTCCAAGTACTCTGCCTCTGAGTGAGTCATGGTCAATTTTTTAATTAAATCTGCATACAAATGTCACATCATATGGTTCTTTTGCACAACTCAGTGATAGAATTCAGTCCTACATTAGTAACTAAGTTGGTGTTCAATAGCATATTTCATCTGCTAGGCGTTGAGGTGGGAAAAGGTTACAAATTTAATTGAGATTAAAAAAGAATGATAATTAGTGAAATCAAATTAGAAAAACTGGATATAAGGTTGGAGGAAGAGAACTAAGTTTTAATGAAGTTAAAAAATATAATGATTGGACTCCAGTTTCCTTTGACCAATATTTCAGAATCTCCCTATACAGTATATGCATTAACACAGTCTGGCTGTAGCCTGTTCTCTCTTGGTTGGAAAAGGTTTGATGGAAAAAGTGATTTTCCACGAGTAAAATGTGATACTATGTAAGGAAGGATATACTGGAACTGGAAGTCACTGAAATATTCAGGGACTTGAGGCAGAAACATTTCTTTAAATGAAGATGGTTTCATTCTGCCTCTGAAAGACATGTACTCTCCCCAACTCCCTTCCCTTTTCTCCACACTTAAGTTACTGGGGCCAGAGATAATTGATCCATGATTTCTCTTTGGTCAGTGGAACAGAAACAGGAAGATCAGTAAGGAACTATAGGTGCTGTGAACACAAAAATAACAATTTCAGGAACATTCTGGTTTAATAGTGTTCAAATATGTCAAAGAGACTGTATTAACTTGAGTGAAATCCATCTGACCACTGTAAGAACATATCCGTTCTTATGGTGAATATTTCTAAAAGCAATAAATTCTGTTTCTCAGTAATCTTAATCTTAAAGATCACAAAGGGACAAAAATCACAAGCGACAAGTCTTCCTACAGGTCAAATCTTCTGTCACATTGGCAGTGACAGAGAACTGGCTTACATTCCCAAATCTTTGCTGCAGAGACATCACACACAATGCCTGAACAATTGCACCAGTTGCAATTGTTATTGTTTTGTCTATTAGGAATTTTTTTTTATATATTACTATCTATTTTTTTTCATAATGGTAATTTAGCTGTAAGAGAGACTTAAAACTTACCTTTTTCTTGATTTTTCCCACCATGTAATTTACCCATTTAAAATATATTAGCTAATTACATGTGTAATGGTATTTAAGATGCAAAGATCTCTTTCTTTTGTTGATAGTAATTAATTAGTTTTCACTTGAGTGTTTTTCTAGCTGTGATATTTTGAGATATTCAAAATAATAATTGATAGATTTGGTTAAGTATATTTCACTAATTAGGGCTCTGTGGGGATTTGTAATTGATTTAATTGAAGTTGAATGATTTAGTAGATATATGGATAGCATATAAAAAGGAACATATGAGACTGTAGAAGATGGAAATACTTGGAAACAGAATAACTGGCTGAGAAATTATGTTTTATCTGTTGATCATAAGGATGTAAGATTTCTCCTTATTTTTGAATTACATACTAAATTAAAAAAAGGTTGTTCTGTAGGGCTGTCTTTTACATATGAACACTTGTTCGTATATGGACACTGGCATATATTTTTATATATAGAAATACACACACATATACTTTCTACATACATATAGATATATATAAGCATATAACTTTTGAATATCTGGTCTCTTCCCTGGTTTTACCACTTGTAAGAATATACTTATATGTACAAACACACATATGCCATGTTTGTTCTTCATATATACCCAAAAGGTAATGAAGACAAAGGGAGTTAACTTCTTTTTCAGAGAATGAGTAAGAAACTAAGTGATAGCACAAATTTGACACAGAGGATCAAACCATTAAGTATACAGAAGTAATCTGAAGGGTTTATGAGATGAACAAAGAGGACTGGAGCCAAAGCTGCACGACAAGAATTCCTCAGCCACATGGGCCAGGGAAAACAATATGTGAACTTAAGCCCACTGACCATTTTTCAGTCTATGTTGCTTCATCTCCTCTCATCAGTCAGAGTAGCTATACACTGCTCTCTGTCCTCGTGGTCGGTAACTGCAAGGGGAGTTCATTGTGGACATATACTTTATTTGTTGGCTATAGAAAGGGGAGCTGGAAAGGCACACTGTCTGTTGGGCTATGAGGCTTTCTTTATATGCAGTGGCCAGTTACACGGACAGGCAGTTTTGCACCATTAGTAGTGTATGTAACTTTCTGCTACACCAGTCCAGGATGTGACTTGCAGCATTTTTCTTAATGATTTGTGTACATCAGAAATGTAAATATATTTTAGTAGATTTTCCTTATTTCACATATTATTTACTTTGATTTTTACAAGTGTAACTCAACACTGGTGTTGTGAAACTACTCTCTGTACTAGACTGCTGCAGTTTTGTACAAGTATGTTGCAGAGTTTTGT
>JAYRBT010000114.1:94319045-94329785 GCA_036023395.1 Myiotriccus ornatus
ACTCAACACTGGTGTTGTGAAACTACTCTCTGTACTAGACTGCTGCAGTTTTGTACAAGTATGTTGCAGAGTTTTGTCCTAGACTGTTGTGGTTGTTTCATATCAGACCGTTGCAGTTCTGGAAATATGTTTTGATACTTTTTTCATCTCTAGAGAACCAGAAGCCTGAAATGTTGCCTGTTAACTTTTATTTCACGGAGCTTAGACATGGGGGGGGCACTGCTTAATACATGTCCACTACGAAAATGTGTGCACGTTTGCTGATGCATAGTTAGTTTTGTAAAACAAGATGTACTTAAAATCAAGGCAGGTTAAATGCATACATCTGTTGCATTGATAGCCTCTTTACAGTCAAAGACAAAGCACACTTCATGTGCAAGTAAATACAGGAATTAATTGTTAGTATAACTGAAATCTTTGAGTCTAATAATTATTAGCCCAGATCTAATTGTTGTAGAAAAAGAAGAAATAACAATTCAGTTATAATTGTTCGACACACACTTCTCATTTGCTTCACCTTCCCCTGCTCTTCAGGCTCCTAACATTTGTGGTTTCATCTTGGGCTGAGTTTTATGGGATTTATCCACAGAGTGAAGTACTTCACCAGGAGGAGTGTGATGCCGGCAGCCTCTTCTTCCTAAGTGTAGGATCCACCTGGGGACATTTTCTATATTTGATACCACACTTTTAGACTCTTGTCTTTTCTTCATGGGTTTGCAGCTCAATGCTCTATCTAAACTCACTGTGTATGGGGTCTTTTATATACATAAAATATTAATTCTTAGTTCTCTCTAATAACATGTTTTTACGAGCTCCAAACCTCCATTTCTTCTACTTAACAAGGGAGCAGTTTATACACAAAAGGCTTTCAGGGCCACACTTGTTCCTCATCTCTTACTGTCCCCTACCTGTACTTCCCTACTCTGCATCATCTGCCTCCACTTCTAAAGGCCTCTGCAGTTATAGTAGGTCTGCATTTCTCTGCTTTATGTCACTATATTAAGTCATAAATACCTCATTCTACACTGATTAACTACTTGCTACAGTTATCTAAATAAAACTGTGGTTGTAATACACAAAGATAAAAAAAGCAAAAGAAGTGAGCATTAGGCTTCTGGTGTAGTTCTTTGTGGGGGTGTTGGTTCATTCTGGTCTGAGCAAGAAAGACTTACAAGACTTTGAATTATCTCTTAAAATACTTTTTATCTGAGCTAACACTAAAAAGATGTTAACATAGACAATTTTACATCCCTTCAGATGTTGGAAACTCCAAGATGTGTGATATGAAATGGGCTCCAACCAGGGCACGGCACACTGTCATGGTCCTGTCCATGTAAATGTTACTTTGTTTTGATCATTTGAACTCTTATAGGACTTTTTTAAAGGCAAGTAATTCTATCAGTTATTTTTACCTTCAAATAAAAAGGATGTTCACACCAGAATGGCAAACCCACTCCTTGGTTACAATTAGCTGGCTGCATTCACCCTGTGGCAAGGAATGATGTGCAGCACAGCACAGACCTGAAAGCCATGCTGTGCCTGCTGGTAGCACAGCACATGCCTACACCCACTCAGGTTAACTGCTGTGTGGATCACTACTTCCTCAAAGTGCAAGGGTCTTCCCATCAGGATCACTACACCTGGTCTCTCAGAGAGATTGCTAACACTGCTAAATCGAGGGAAACAAAGCTGCAGGCAAGTCAGGAAAATTTGAGTCAGTTGTCCCAGTTCTGAAACCCTGCAAACTCAGTACAAAGATTATGGCCATTTACCAATACTTTATTTCAGGACTACATAATTGCAAATCAAACAATATAGAAAGTATTATTTATACAATTAATTGTCTTATGATAGACGAGACACGGACACTATCACTTGTACCTTATAGAATAAAATCTGTTTTCATGTTCAAGTGGATTAACATTTACAGAACCTAAAGGAGCAACACTTGCCTAGAGTTTGAAAAATGTTTTTAAAAAAATACATTATTTAAATATTCATGTTTCTAAGCATTAGTGAAATGAGTAGAATTAGGTTAAATATAGCACACTGAAACTAAAGAATTTGCAAGAAGTATATAACTGAATTCCCACCCCAAAAAAGCTGAAATTCTCAGAGCAAGTTGGGAGGAATAATAACACGATGAAAATGCAGGGAGAGTATTTAAGGCTAAATTAATGTATATCCAAAGGTTATGCACGTCATGTAGTAATAAATACTGAAAGAATAAAAAAGGTCAGTAGGTATGTACAAGAAAGTCTAAAAATAATTGAAGCAGGAAAATAGCCTATCGAAGTTATAAAATATCCAGCAAGAACATAGAAGAACTTAAAATGAACCCTTACTGAGAAAAGTAATATGGAAAATAATAAAAGGAAGAATCAAAGTGATGTGATGTTAGGAACACCTTTAAAATATCATGATCATTTCTACTTAATACGAGGTGTGGTCTTCACAGCTGCAAAATTGGCTTCTTTACTGCTGCACCTCAGAAGAAATTAGATGTAGATTATTTCAAAAGACTAATGATGGATGAAATAATGAATAGAAGCTCCTTTGAAGACAGTTTTATCTCTGTTCAAGTGTGAAAGTATGAAAGCATCAGGATACTATTCCAGCTCCTACCTTTTTCCTTCTTCCTTCTCCCCTCCACAGCATTTTTAATTAGGGTTGAATGAAATTGTTCAATTTTTGAAACATTTGATTTCACATTCAAGCACCAGGCAATAGAAAACTGCAAACAGGGACTATGAACAGAAATAGAAAGAAGGGAATTACCTTTTTTCACTCAACAGCTTAAGCCTTTCTGATTTCAAGTCAATAATGGTTTAATACAAAATAAAATGTTGGAAGGAACACTGGGGGTCAAATCTGTACTCAAAACAGGAATTACTTTGAATTCAGATCAGCTTTTGCAGAATCTTCACCAATTTTTTATATCACTAAGGATAGTTTGGCAACTTTACCAAAAGTCAACTTCCTTGAGCTCATTTCACAGATGCTCTTTAATCATCTTGGAATTCTTCACTTTCTTGTACAGAGAAATACAAAATTGGACATAGTTCTTCTCATGCTGTCTCAAAAGAGCCAAGTAGATAGGGATAAGAATCTGATGAACTGCCTGCTCTTTGTTAATATGGCCCAGTATCACAGAATGTGTCAGGTTGGAATGGGCTACAGTGGGTCATCTAGCCCAAGTTCCCTGCTCAAGCAGTGTCATCCTAGAGCACAATGTACAGGATTGCATTCAGATGATTCTTGAATATCTCCAGTCAGGGAGAATCCACAATGTCTCTGGGCTATCTGTTTCAGTGCTCGGTCATCTACACAGTAAAGAAGTTCTTCCTCATGTTCAGGTGGAACTTCCTTTGCATGAGTTTCTGCCCATTGCCTCATGCCTTATTACTTTCACCACAGAGAAGAACCCGATTCCATTCTCTTGACACTCTCCCTTCAGACACTTGATACACATTGATAAGGTCTCCTCTTGGTCATCTCTTCTTGAGGCTGAACAGGCTCAGCTCCCCCAACTAGTCCTCATAAGAGAGATGCTCCAGTCCCTCAGTCATTTTCTTAGCCCTCCACTGGACTTGTTCTAGGAGCTCCATGTCTCTCATACTGAGGAGCCCAGAACTGGACACAGCACTCCAGATGTTGCCTCACCAGGGCTGAGTAGAGGGTTAGGACCATCTCCCTCAACCTGCTGGCAACACTCTTCCTAATGCATTCAGGATGCTGCAAGAGTACACTGTTCACTTTTCTTCAGACTGCAGACCTCTGTTCCTCCCCTTCTCTTTTTGCTTTGATCTCCAATCGGCCCCCAAAAATCTAATTTAAGGTCCTACTGGCCAGGTTAGTAAGGCTGTTGGTAGATACGCTCTTGCTCAGCTTTGTTATCTGACTCCTTCCCCTTTCTAGAAGTCCTTGTTCCTCAAGGAGGTAAGCAGGAGTGTAAAAGCATGCCCATAAGAACTTCTCCATCTCTCATTAACATCCCTGAAGCCCTATGACTTACATACTCTGCCAATCCTTGCATCTAGTGTCTCAGCTACTCAGCTAGAACATACCTTTCCTATGTTAAGTGCTAAGGCCCTGTTTGTATACTCTGCTTGCCAGCACTTCTGGTCATGGATGCTCTCTAGGTGTTAGTTAAATCATATCTCAGTTGTCTAATGGTCAACTACTTCTGCTTTATCTTTTTTCTTCCTGACTGCAACATGCTGACTTCATGAATCCTGAATCTCCTGCACATTCCTTCTCCTCAGCCTGTGCTCCCAAAAGCAAATTCACAAGCAGAGATGAAAGCAGAAACATTTTAAGAGGTGCCATCCTTTGTTTGCTTTTACTAGCTCTGGAAACTTGTTTTCCTCTCTGTTGATCACCTCCTTTTTTGTGCATATAGATGCATAGTTTGTTCTCATTTTTTTGGCATGTTACTTTTAAAATAAAGTCACTGAGAAGAGCTGAGGAGTTGCTCGCTAATATCCATGCCCTTTTCTTTCCCGGTCACATGCTGCTGTAGTGCAATTGCTCAGTCCAAAGGAAGAGACACTTTGAAGCTCAACACAGAGGGGGAGGGGGGGGGAAGTCGACCAAGCGGAGAGCTTGGGAAAGTCCAGGGAGAGGAGCAAGGGGGAGAGAGATAGGGCCAGGCCTTTGAGGTGACAGAAGGAAACATTGTCTAGGGTTGAGACCAGAGGTTGCTGAAAGTCACTGAAAAAAATTTTCTCTCATGATCTAAACACCAGAATGTATATATCTCCTCCAAAACAGGACTAACATGAGCATTTCACTGCTTAGACACTGTAGGAAAGCCTCTAACTTCTTAATGTTTCTCACCCATGCTTACAAAACACAGATGTTTGCACTCCAGACTAAGTTGCTTTTCTCCTATAGATATGTTTCTTAGCTATTTTAAATGATGAAATCATGGAAGTTCAAGAAGAACTGAGGAGACAAAAAAGCTTTTTAAACTAATCTTATTTTTCCTTGCAGCAAAGATCTATTCTGATTTGAGAAGCTGCATTTTCCTTTCTTCTTGATCTTGAATTCTCTGGAAAGATAGACTGAAAATAAGTGAAGCAAATTCCTTTCAAGCTTTTTTTGGCAAACTTATGGTCTCTGGGCCCCAGCATGGCACAGAGATCTACAGTATCTTTTTGTAAGTAGAGGAAAGCATGCTTCCAGAGTGAGCACCCTTGGCATCCCAATTCCAATCTCATACATTCACTTGGCTTCTCCTGGGACCCTTTCCTTTTTAACCCTCTTTTTCCAGTTTCAAAGGACTAAAGGCTATTCAGATCTGGTTACATGCTAAAGTGAACTGATAACATCTTTTTGTCTTTTTTAAACATTCTTTGTTTTCCTCCATCATGAACCTCATTGTAAGGTATTCCAAATTCTGGCAACTTTTTAGTTTGTAATTTTTCTCCCTACACAACCTCTCACACTTCAGAAGTCTTCACTGCATCTCATAGTGGATGTAAGGCAAAATTTTTTTATTTTCAGCTTGTATAAAAAATAACAGTATGAACAAAGCAAAATTTTATGTCTAGAATCTCGATTGTTCACCATGTTTTCTGCTGCTTCAATGTAGCTGACAGTTAAGAGAATGAATGTCCGAATTAATGTAAATATACTCTTTTCTGGAAAATCAGTTCCTTGGTTTTTTTTCTCTGGTGGTGGATCTCTGTGTTCTCAAGCTATTTCTATTCCACTTTGTCATTTCCCCCCCTTTTTATTTCTATATTTCTCAGGAGAGTTGGTTCTTTACCTTCGAGAAACCAGGCTTAAAAAATCAATATGACATAGTTATTTGGGTTTTTTATCTGTCCCATCTTGCTTGCCAAAGTCTTCCTGAAACTCAGGCTTTTAAATTAACCCCTAACTTCTCTCCAGGCTTTTACATGCTGCTACAAGACAAGGGCAAGAGGGAGCATATGGTCTGCAGACCATAGCTGTCTGAGAATTATATGCTAACAAAAAAATTAGGATGGAGTCCTAATGATTACTCAAATTCTAGTCTCACAACAGCATAAATACAACTCTATTGCTGGCCTAAACTCAGAATATTTTCCTGTATTTCTTCTTAGTATAGATATTCTACAATCACTGGTTTTTAGGCTAATTTCAGTATGCAACTTACAAGAAAATTTTCAATATTCTAGAAGAGTAATAGAAGAAATCATTTACTTGTAAAAGAAAACATGCTATCTCCAATCCTTAGATTAAAAATACTTTGTATGCCTAACCCTGATTCAAGTGTTTTTGCAAGGGAGATGTCGACAGATGCCACAGAACTGGAAAAGTGCACCCCAAGTTAAAAGACAGACAAAGTGTGTGGCTAAGCTGTTTCTACTGTTGGTGGAAAAGCCCTGGTACAGAAACTTTAACACTAGAAACAGTTAAATAGTTCTCTTAGTGTGTTGACTAAAATTTCAGCATCTAAGTCCTGCATGTACCCACTCTAAGTGGAAAATTAACTCATTGAGGTGAAGAAATACTCAAGAAAAGTGGGTTTCCACAGGACACAGTGCCACCAAGTAAATGCTTATGGCTTGCACTATTAGTTTACTTCTTTCCTTTCCAGATTCCATTTATAGGACAGCATGCTATTAATAAGTGTAACATCATCTTACAATTTATCTTCTCATTTCTTCTCCTTAAAAAGTTGGGCGTTCTCCTGTCTTTTTGGTAATGCATGATCATATTCCCATTAACTTTGGTGAAGGAGATACTAAAATCGCAGTGAGCAAGCAGTCCCCTTCCCCAATCACAAAATTACAGCAGCAAATAAATGATATTTTTCATGTGCCTGCAATATGAAGTCCAATGAAGAAAGCCCCTCCAGGCCCCCTTGGAGATGCTAAAAAAAACTCAAGCAAAGATGAGAATATGAAATAAGCCTGAAGGCTGCCAATATTTAAATTAGCAGAATTCAGAGGTGGGGCTTTATTGTTTTGTTTATTAATATGAGACAAAATAATCAGGGAGAAAAATGTAATTGTAAAATTAGAGCAAAAGTAGCACATTTAAGAGATTTTTTTTTCTCTCAGTGTTTTCTTCATTGAGTTTAATTAAACTCTCCATAGCCTGATGAGCAAACTTCCAGTTATGTTCTTGTAATAAAAGAGTAAACATATAAAATAACTGCCTTCATGGTTAACCACATTTGAAAACCAGGTATTTTAGGGAATGTTAGCACTGTGAAAGAACTATGTACATTTTTTTCAGAGTTGTGGGTCTAAAACTGGTACATTTATAATTAAACCAGTGATCTAGTTGAAATGAAAATAGAAGGTAGTAAGATTATAATTTTTATGTTAACTCTCACAGAAAATTCTGTACCAGAAGTGTCAGACAGGTGGGATAGGAAGTAAAAGGCTTGACGGAATGCAGAAGAAAAATTAATTTGTTGTTTCCAATCAGGTCAGTCAATTCCAGTAGCTCATGCAGCCACTAGAAACCATGAGGCTCTCTATAGGAATGTTGCTTAACCTCAGAATGCCATCCATTGTTGTTATTGGATGTCTATGTCTATGGTATTCAGCTTCTGGAAGAAAAAACAAAAAGTGATTTAAAAGAAAGAAAATCAGAAAAGATTGTGTGGTATAGACAAAATTAGCGTCTGATATTGATGACAGGAGTCATGACACTTTGGAAAAGGAGAAATTTTGAGAAAACTTTTTTAGATAGCAAATAAGCACAGCAACTCAATTGGCTTCATAAAGTGATAAAAAAAAGAATTTCAGATTCCAATGTTCATGGGGCATGAGTTGATATTTTAATAAAATGCAAGAGGGCTCCAGATGGTAGGTGTGTTAATGCACATACATCTATAAAATCATCTTCCTGAATAAACTTAGCTTCCTTGGAAAGTGAGAACTATTTCAGCTGTTTCTATAGGTAGAAGGGATTTTATCTGCAGTATTATTTTCATTCCCTGTTGTCCCGTTTTGGTTCCTCAGAATAGTAATGTGGGAAAGATAGATAACCTTCCAAACCTCTCATTCACACAGAGTTCATGTTGGCTGACCACATGCAAGGTCTGTGTTACCATTCTGTTTTGTCTTCATTTTGTTCTTTGTGTTGCATATTTTTATGAGATATTGAAATGCTATATACTTGTATGACTTTACATAGTAGTGTAACAACTTGAATCATGACCTGCCTTTCCTATGAGCCTTCATTTTCACCTTTGACAGTGAGCTCAGCCTTTCCAGAATGTGCTCTGTGAGGAAATTGATGAATATTATGCTAAATATAAATACTATAAAATATTAGGTATTAAAGGTAATCAAGTTTCAAATAACATTTCAATGCTAGATGTTGATGAAGAATTTATGTTAGGCTTAACATACCAAATACCTGAATATTTGCATTTTTGAAAATATTTGTTTCCTGACTCATCTTGTAATCCACAGAGTTCCCTGAATAAATGGAAATATAAATGTTAGCTTTATATGAGACTTTATCACTGAAAAATGCCAATTCTTTTTGTTATGATACCATTGCTGCACTTTGACTATAAGTACAGCCCACTGAAAGTCTTCTTACTAAAAAGCTAAGTAAAACATCTAATGTATTTTGTTAGAAATGAGGTTTACCATATCACGAGCAAGGCATTAAATAAATGTCAGTTTTGCTATATACAGTCCTGGCCTTACTACTGCTCTCAATATGTTGCTGTATGTCCTAGCACACCAAACTATTCACAAGTTTAAAAATAAATAGTCTACTTTATTGTGCTGATTTGTATGGAGTTCTGCAACCTTCCATATTTGCAGCATCAATAAACTCTTGATGACATTTGCTGTATTTCTGCTCCTATCTAATACATCTGCAGAGCAAGTTCGGAAAGTCAGGTCTAATGCAAACTGTACTGAAGTTAGTAGAGAGTCACCCATTACTTCAGTGGCTTTTCAATAAGGTCACAGATTTAAGAACAAAAATACTTAGAGAGTAGAAGTTACATTACTGGCTTGGAAAAGTTACTGAATATGCACTTCCTTTATGCAAATTTCTAGTCAGTTAACTGCTAATGGCAGTTGATGTGTTCATTCATTCACTTCAAATAAACTTTCTGCCTGAAGCACCAGTAATTCAACACTATGCCAAAAGGAACGAAACCCAGAAAAACAGAAGTTCTGCATTGCACACTAAGCTATCTTACTGTTATAATTGGTCCAACAAACAGTGGATGATACATTAGAAATTAATTTCTTCTCAGTATGTCTTACAAGCCAAATTTCAAAGACAAGAGGTCATCAAGTGACCTAGACTTCTTTTCCTTGGGCCTTTAAAATCAAGTCAAGTCTGGGCCTTGGGGGGTGTGCTTAATAAGTGGTTTAGGTTGGCTCAGAGCACAGCTTTGAAGTGAACATCCCAGACATTGTCATCTACTTTACTTTGGTTCACATTGCAAACTGTCCTGGCACACATGAAATGAATACTTCTAGGATGAAACCAAACCTGAAATGCACTTCACTAACAACATTTTCCTGAAGCAAATCATCCTTCAGGTAATGAGGGTGAGCCTAAAACTAGTTCAAAGCAGAAAACCCTTGAAAATGTTGTGCCAAGACCACCACTTACTTTGCTCTGCAAATCCATACTTATTCATTAACTCTGTTGGCCATATAGATCTAGCCTCAGTGTTTCATGTAGGATGATAAATTGTTCCTAGCTGAGGCTTTGCTAAGAAACTGGTTGCCAGTAAGTGTCTCCTTGCTTTATTTTTATGCCCTATATGTGAGTCCTGATGTGCTGGGGAATTCCATGCTAAATAGTTTCTATCTGGTCATACATTTGTTTCCTCTAAAATTAAAAAAATTAAAAGTAAAAAACCAAACCAACTAAACAAAATACAAACCCCAGGATACTTTGGTCCAAAGGAGTTCAGTAGTTCTTTGACACTCCCATTTCCTAACTTTCCAAACAGCAACAAAAGGTTATTCGTGACAAAGTTGATTAGCAAGGCCTAGCACAATTACAATGTAACAGTACATGATGTTAATGGATTTTGTGACTTGAACTTTACATTCTGGAGTGCTGGGCCTATCTCAGAATTTCCCAGTGTAAAAGGCACATGGGCACATTGGAACAAGTCCAGAAAAGGACCACTAGGATAACAAAGGTTTTGAAGCATCTGACATACAAGGAGAGGCTGAAAGAGCTGTGACTGTTCAGCCTGGACAAGAGGAGGACTGAGGGACTTTATCAATACAAATACCTGAAGACAGGCATACACAGAAACACAGGAGGTGCTCTTTGAACATAACAAAACACATTTTTTGATGTGAGAGTGATAACTGAACTCAGAAGAAGGTTATGCAGAGAGGTTTTGGAATCTTTATTACTGAAGGTATTAAAAACCTAAGTAACCTTCTCTGGGTCACCCTGTTTTGAGCAGGGGCATTAGACTAGACAGTCTCCAGAGATCCCTTGTCCTTAAACACTCTGTAATTCTGTAGTTTGACATATTAATCAACTTTTAACTTAGTAATGTCAAATGCTTAACTTATTCAGTGCCTACAGTTGAACCTTTTAGGATCTGTGTAATTGCACATTTTTAGGATATGTGTAGAGTAGTGAGTTGAAATGACAAGGTCACTGTGTTTCCCACTTTATCACAAAGCCTTTTGGTATTTAAAATATATTGTCATCTGTTGCAATATACTTGTGGTATATAAAGGTATATTGGACTTGTTAAAGTAACCATGCTTCCAAGATGGTGTTTGT
>JAYRBT010000114.1:94329906-94352212 GCA_036023395.1 Myiotriccus ornatus
GGAGAGCACGCTCCCCCCCGGAGCAAGAGGTAAAGGGAAAGCCTCTGGCCTGGGGTTCCCTCTCCCTATCCAACTTCGTCAGTCATCCATTATTTTCTCTCCAGGTTTCTTGTTTGCTAATTGTGGCTTAGAAACATGTTGTACAAGAGCTTATGTTAATATAAAATCATACCTGAGTAGCTCTTATTTTTCAGGTTTCTCAAAGAAAATATTATGTTTTGCCTGTCTGACAATAAGAGTAAGCCTCAAATACATTATAAAGCCTGTAAAAATTTATCTCATATTTCTTTGTTAGAAGCTTTGCTTATGTATTACTGCAGAATGTACCTGATAAAGATTCTGAAAATTATGAACCTTTTCTATATAAATGTTTCTTTAAAGAGGGAAAGAAAAGATTAAATTGTATTTTATTAATATTCCACTAAATATAGTAATTACTAGATTAAGTAACCTGAATTGTGTAGAGTTGTTAATTGGCTAAGGTTCCAAAATACCTTTTACTGATCTAAGATGAGCAATGAATGGAGAGATGCTGTCACCATAGAGTACAGTGAACCAGAGTTTTCTGCAGCAATGAAATGCTGGTAAAACTCTAAATTTTTCATTATTAGCCTTAAGTTCTAATACAATAACAAAAATATTTCCAAAGAAATTAAAATATGTATAAAATATATAAAATATAAATATACAGGAAGAACTAATTTTTCTTCTAATTTTCCCTGAATCAAACAAATCTGATTGGTATATATGGTTAAAACAGGCAGTAAACACAAGTTCTAATTCATGGAGCAGTTTACAGGAGAAGTTTATCAGTCATGCTGGAGAAAGTCTCTTCCTAATGGATTTTGCTCTCGGAATTGTTGGCTAATGCATACCCATGGTGCCAGCTATGCTACGATTCATCTTAAGTAACTTATGTATCTAGGAATGAGTCAGTACAGTAGCTTCCATCAGAAGGGTGAAAGAAAGCAGTATTTCTGTCTTACTTCATCTCCATTAATTATGAACATAATAAACCACAAGCTTAGAGTGCCTTCTAAATTGCAAGTAACTATACTTTCTGAAGATGCATTTTCTGTAATGTGACAGGTAGGCCATAAGATGTCTGGTAGGTTTTGATTGGCAAATATTTATGTGTATATAATTTAATGCACAGAGAAGGTAGTGGGTTGCCCTTTATGGCCCATTTATTCACAACCTAGACAGAGCATGGCCAGCATTCTGACCATGCCTCCACCCTACTCCTGCACCAATGATAAAGCAAACTCATTACAAAGGAAATTAAGTTGTTTTCATGACCACATCACTTTTAGTGCATCTGTTGACCCTGACAGCAATATTTTCTCTAACCACAGAAGCTGTGTTTTTTAGAAAATACAGGAGCAGATTAGAGGCAGGTGCTGGCTGATCACTTTGTAACCAACCAACACTTACACTTTGCATAAAGCAAGACATGGCTTTCAGATAAAAAGACATTTGACTACTTAGTCACTCATCAAAACTCAAACTAAAATCAATCACTCTTGCATGTTTCAGAATAATTGAGGTGGGGTTTTCTAAGCTTTCATTGTAAAATTCTCTTTCTTCCACCACCAAGAGAAATTATTGAGGATAAATTGATAGGTAAAATACAGAATCACAGAATGGTTGAGTTTGAAAGGGACTTCTGGAGGCCATCTGGTTCAATCTCACTTCTCAAGCAGGGACACCTAGAGCCAGTTGCCCAAGACCATGTCTAGAGGATTTTTAAGTATCTCCAAGGAGGGAGAGCCTACAATCTCTCTGGGCAACCTGTGCCCCTACTCAGTTGCCCTCACAATGAAAAAGTGTATCCTGATGGAACCTCCTGTGTTTCAGTTTGTGTCTATTGCCTCTAGGCCTGTCCACTGGGCACCACTGAAAACAGCTTGCCTTCATTTTTTCTCAGCATCCTCCCTTCAAGTGGCTATATATGATGGTAAGATCCCTCTGAGCCTTCTCTTTTCTAGGCTGAACAGTCACAGGTCTCTCAACTTTTCCTCACAGAAGACATACATCAGACTCAAGACCAGACTAAAACCCCAGTTGTTCAACTGCAGTTGTGATTATGGAAGGTGTTGTATAAGTTTATTGTATCCATGACCACAGTCTTCACAAGAATTAGCAGGAGTTAGTTTCATAATTTGGGCTTTTTTGCCTCATTTAAAATGTGATTCAGCATACCAAAGTTTGTCACTCTAATTTCAGTGGAGATCAAAGGCAAAACTTACTCTGAGACTTTTTATAGATTCTGATAGCAGTAGAAAATTGACTGCAAGTAGCTCAACAGCTAAATGTTTTTAATTGATAATTTAATGTGTTAGTACAGTGTTTCCTAATTAATGACTATAAGACTAATGTAGATCTGTTTAGTATTAATAGATATTTTATACTCTGTATGTTTTATTTTGTATTACATTTCTTCATACCCCCGATAAGCTACTAAGTTTTTGCATTCAAAACAAAAGTGAACTGTATAATATTTTTCCTCTTTTCCACCTCTGTCTTCATGTAAGTACTACATCTTACAAAATACATTTTTATTTAGGCAGATATCATGTTAGCAGTCTATATTTTACCACAGCTCTTTCTACTTTACTGCAGATCCAGGGAATTTAACATGATTGCACTGATATGACAGTTGTTGAACCACTATCCACAGCCTAATGCAAAGCCACATAGCAAGAGTAACTGGAGGCAGAAGCAGAAAATGTCTGGCAGGAATTGCTGGTAGTTGGCCTTTCTCAACTATCATTTCACTCTGAATGAGAAACGGAGGCCAGACTACTGCAATTAAATTCTAGACACAGCAAAGGCAGAGAGCTGAAAAAGGAATTTGGAGAGATGGAGTTTTAACTTAAACAAAAGCTGCAACACGGATGTTTAAAAAAAAAAAAAAAGAAAAAAGAAAAAAAAAAAGAGAAAATTTAGGAGAACATATATTTATTGGTTACTTTTATAAATATCAGGAAAAAAATCCCTATTTTTGCATCTTCAGATATGAAATCCATATTCTAAACATATTATTACATGCTATTAAAATGTTACCCTATTTCACCAAAAAGACACAAACATCTTAAATTCATCAGGTGACTCTATTCTTTCATTTTGAAAGTGTACATATTGCCCTACAGATGACAACACATAGTGTTCAGGGTCCATAAAGTTCAGAGTATATAAAGTAGTTCCTCATTACCTAATGTGAAATACAGTCAATATAAGGTCATGTATCCAGAGTCATCTGGTTTCCAGCAATTTTTCAACTTTCAGGAGTGGTGTTACAACATAATCACACATGCTTGAGTGTTTTGCTGACAGACAATTGCCTTCTGTCTCCATCCACAACACATCATCAACACTTCTGTAACCTTCTGTCACCTTTTCCACATCTGCCTCCTGGAAATATCATCTAAAATACTCAAAAGAATCTGGTTCGTCAAAAAAGGTTCACAAAAATTCCCAATAATTAATTTTTTTCTAATGTTAGACAGCTTATACAAGCAGGTTTACATGCCAGTACAACCTATTTAAGACAGACAGTAGGTCTGTATCTTATTAAAATTGAATTTTAACTTACCTTTCAGACTCAAAATTAAATGAATTACAGAAAATAGGAAGTTCATAACCTTTCACTTGTTTGCAAGTTATAGGTAACTATCTTGGACAGTATGAAGCAAACATTTCAGCCAAACAGCTGTCCATGGTATGCTCTGCTTGGCCAGACTAAATGTGGCACAAAACTTTAATTATTTAACGTTGAGACAATTTAAAGTATCACAGAGATGAATGTGGTTTATACAGCTAAGTACCCATGGGAAAAGGCTTCTGAATATGTGTCTTTAAAAGCAAATGTGAGCTGACAGCATACCTTTACATCTCAAACCAAAAACTTTACCATAGCCATTACATAAAAATTCCAGAATTATATAGGCAGTTCTGTAGTTGATGTAACTTTTCTCCACTAGGTCAGACATGAGATGACATCTGAAATCCTGATTCCTTTGACTAGTTCAGTAATCTAGTTTCATAAATTGATGAACATGTAATATAGAAGGTTTAGGGGTCTGTACTGAAAGTTGCTCACCCACATTAGGAGAACATGGAGGTATATAGAATCAGGACACCTCATAAGGACAAAAAGTAGATTACTTTATGAGGCACTTCATGCTCCAAGGTGAAATACTACAGCTGTATCACAAGATAAACAGACAAAAACATAACACTCCCCTTGTCATGCATTGTCTTCTTGAAGCACATTGCATCACTATGACTGAATAAAATCTGCTGTAAACTTAGTGGGGAAAACAGAAAGGTACCTTGTATCAGAATATATAACAGGCATGAAATAGCAGCTATAGAAACATTTGCATCTAGCAGTAGCCCACCCATACTTATATGGTGTATACTTATGATGTATACACCTCCCACAAAAAGCCTTTGCTTCATATGGGTGCCCTGAAGACAAATTAGAAAGTAACGTGATCTAAGTAAGAAGAGGTACAAATAAGATATCATTATAGATGTATGATCTGTGTCAAGTTTATATACATGTGTGGCACAATTAAATAGGGCTATGTTTCAGTGTTTGGCTGCTTGTTTTGAAATGGTGTTTTTGTCATTAAGAAATTATACCAAATTATGAAAATTTTACCTTTTGTGCCATATCTTAAATACCACGTATTTAAAAGTACACTCACAGACCCCATAAGCGGTTCTCTTAGGGAGCTGTTTTGTTCATGAAGAAACCTATGACTGGACAGCTATCCACAAGGAGGAACCGAACACCTATTCTGGAACCCTTCTGTAAATACACTTAAAAGCAATACCTTAAAATGCATGTCACAGTTCACTTGGAACATGAATGGATTTGTTTTCTCGTGGGGTTGTGTAGATTTCAATAAAAATAAATGAATAAAAGTATAGCCATGACAAAGAATAGACAAAGTTAAGTGACCAAAGTTTGAGTTTCCCTTCACTGTTCTATTGAAGTGCTTTAATTCTGATAACAAAGGTCATTGGTAGTGAGGAACTCATTCTTCTAGTGCTTATTCTAATAATCTTGATTTTTCTAAAAATAATTAACAAAAAAAAATTCTCTTGTAATTATTTTTAATAAACCAATAAAATTGCAATCCAAATTGTCAAATACCTTCCCCTGGTATTATTCAGCCTTTTGTTTTCTGACTAGCTTTATATTACTACAGTTTTGAAAAACAGACAGTAATCTAAATGAATTAACTTCAAAGTTTTTGAGCTCTGTTACTCTTTAGCTTTCTATACACCCTGCTAAACCCCCGCCTTGGTATTCTAGGGCTAATAGGTATCCTTTTCTGGAGCAGTAGAGAGCACTGAGTGTATACAAAAACATTTCACAGTGTGAACACTTGTGGTAACTCATCATTCACACATCCAAAGCTACAAAAAATGGTAAGGGAACTATTTAACTAAAGTACATATTCTTCAGTTTGCTGAATATTATTAAATGAATGTTTACACCACTACTTAAGAATGTCAAGTAGATAATTTAAACCTCAAAGGATGTCATGACAGTCTGTAAAGAGAACACATGCAAGAAGATTGTTTCATCTGGGTAAAATACTGAATTTGCATAGAAAATAAATCATTGGTGTGTCAGAAATACATTTTTAAACCCCCAGAAACCTCTAAAGGCCTAAAAAACATCTTAAGTCTTTTCATCACCTATGTTTGGATATATAGGGAGAGAAGGAACCTAAACAGTATTCAGCTTTTATCAATATATGATACCAGGATATGTTCATCATCCTTGCAATGTCACTTTACTGCCCTGTCATATTTGCCTAATTCCACAGCAACCATTCTTTCCTGCTTAAATAGTCCATGTTACTGAACCTTAGATGTAAACCAACAAAGGCAATTGAAATTAATGGAAAGACAGATACCTAGAGACTGACTTAAAATCAGCTGAACGGAAGAGCAGAAAATCCTAAAATTAAACATCTTGTTTATAGAATAGCTTGATTAAGGTTAAAATATTATGGTATACCATGTTAAAGTCTCTAAAAAAAATCTGTAACCATTTACTTAGGAAATAACATGCAGAAATTCTGACTAAACATCCTGAAATACTAATTACTCATTTTTATCAAATTACCCGAACACTACTTGGAAGCATATCATGATATTTTTTAAAAATAAGTGTTAAACCCACAAGCACTTAACACTTCATGCACAAATAATAAAACTCATGCCTCAGGCAAGGAATGACTACTGTTTATTACAGCATTTTTTGTTTCAGAGAACTCATGAAAGCAGCAATGCTAAGTAAGGTGTTGACTTTTGACCAGAACAATAATAACCTGTGGGCTGAAAGAAAATATGTATTGCGGTATGATCCCTAGTGGACAGTAGTGCACATAATAAAACTACCAGACATAAAATGTTAGGGGTATAAAAACTTAAATTTTGCAGAAACTCCCTATTGACTAGCTGTTCGAAATATGGCCTCCTGGAAACATGGAACAAGAATGACACCTAGTGGTCGCACAGTCTTTCCATCAGGGAGGTTTCTTGTTTTTCTTCATTTGCAAACGTACAGTCACATATGTACACAGAAATGGATGTGTTTTCTCGGTCTTCTCATTGATTTCAATTTTCACTCTGCTAAAACCAGTGCTCTTCAACCCTACCTAGTTCCTGACTCAGCTTCTAATCTCATGAGACAATCTATAAAGACAAAGTAAAGGAGAAATGCTCTTAACTTTGCTCAATTTATATTCCTCAAGTCTGACAGATGCAGAATGCTGATGTGCAGTGGCAGATGTATATATTTTTTTGATATAACTTCTTTTTGATTGAGTAAATGCTCATTTTTAGCTAACTGACCCCCCAGATTTGCTTTGGTTAGCTTTTTGATTTTCTTTGAAGCATTCTTAGAAGAAGACACATTAAAAAGAGAAGAAAATATTTCTGGACCTTAGCTGAAGAGGGGTATTCCACTATTATCAGAGCTTTGAAAAAGGCTGAGAGATGGACTTGGGGAGAGACAACAAAAGGAATTAGCACATATGTGTAGGTGAATGTATTGAAAGAAAATTCCCAGGCAAAATCAAAATAAATTAACGTGTTATTTTTAAAGCTGTTCCAGAAATAAATGTATTCTAACACTCAGTTTCAATTAAAAATAGGAATGTCATGTTCCCTTTCCTAATATTTACCTCTAAATAATAAATGCAAAATCTTAAGAAAATGGCTATCCATAAACAAGTAGAAAGGAAAAGATAGCTTTTCAGAAAACATGCACCTTAAATAGGCAGCAATGCTTTCATTTCTCCCTGAAATATTCTGCCCTGTGCTCTCCTCACAAATACATGAATATTGTTGATTGACAAAAGCCTGCATAGATATGAATCAGAACCTTTTTTATGTTAATTTATATGAAGATGTAATGATATTCTACTGCATATTTTTCTGCTTCTGAGTCTATTTCTGTACCACTAGTAATAAAAAGGCACTGCTTCTTTCAAAGGTCTAATTACAAACCTCTAGAGAAAATAGTGCAATGGAGTTTAAACATTGTCACAGTCACTGACCTCGAGCTGAACAGAGAAAGAAAATCTGATATAGTACTTCACTTTATTTTAAGTAGTGTTGAAAATCCATACCAAATAGTGGTTATATTTATTTACATGCCATGCTACATTATAGTAGCAAGACCTAAGAAATTACCTGGATCAAATCTAGACAGATAAATTGTAGTCTACCTTTCATAAGGGAGTCAGAATTGAGAAGTGCTATCAGCTTTCTCATAATACAAACAACAAAGATGTTGCTTTACATAGAAAAGATGATGGGCTGTGTCATGGTGTAAATCCAGGCAGCAGCCAGGCACCACACAGCCTCTCACCCACTCCCTGGCAGCAGGACTGGGAGGGAACTGGAAGGGCAAAAGCGAGAAAACTTGTGGGTTGAGATAAAGACAACTTAGGAGGCAAACCAAAAGTCATGCTTGCAAGCTAAGCAAAACAAGGAATTGATTCACCACTCCCCATAGGCAGTCCCAGGAAAGCAGGTATCTATCACATGTAATGTTACGTGGAAAGACAAACACCATTACTCCAAACATTCGCCTCATTTACTCCTTCTTCCCTCAGCTTTGCATGCTGAGCATGATACCATACAATAGGGGGTAGCCCTTGGACCAACTCAAACCAGCTTTCGCAGCTGTATCCCCTCCCAACTGCGTGTGCACTCCCAGCCTCCTTGCTGGTGGGTGGGGCAAGAAAGAGAAACTCACTCTGTGTGAGCGCTGCTCAGCAACAACTGAAAAATTCCTGTCTTATCAACACTGTGTTCACCACAAATCCAAAACACAGTCCCATACCAGCAGTTGCTTTGAAGAAAATTACCTCTATTCTAGCCAAAACCAGCACAGGCTGCTAAGTGTCTTAATATGCTAGCCACTCCCTTGAGAATGTATGCAAACTCCTGAGAAATACTGTTTTTCGTGTTACCAAAATGCAGCCTAATCTACTTGTGAAATGCTCTTGAATGCTTTTGGTAGACTTGCTCAGCAAGAAAGTGTTCAATAAATTCTAACATAATTGTTAACACATCAAGGTTTCTATGATTTACACTGAGTGGGTATGGGGGAAGATTGGGGGTACATGTTCTGTTAAAAGATTTGTGGCTTTATTACTGTGTTATAGCTGTAATTCATTGTATAGCAATGAATTTATTCAATGGGCATAGCAATATTTTCCTCCTCTTTTTCAAGAAAAAATTGATCATCTGATTAAGTTCCTGGTGTAGAATGTAGAATTTTGTGATTATGTTTCTGATTTCTGTGTAGACTGAGTCTAAAATTGAACTTCTCTGTGACTTAAGTTCTCCACCTATTAAATGGAGAAAGTAATTTCTTTCTACTCCATTTAATTAATCTCTGCCTGTTTAGGTGATCAACTCTTCCAGCTAAAGCATGTATTGATTTATTTGAATATATAGAGTTTAGCAGCAACAGAGCATTGGTTCTGCTCAGGTCAAATGTCAGAAGCACCTCAGACTGATTACGATTAGAAAAACATTGGCTATTGCCTAACATCTCAGATCACAGGAGCCTGACATGTCTGTTGTTCCATCTTCCACATCCTTCGCTCTCTGACGTATATTAAGTCTGTCACACCTCTGTTCTTTCTTCATTCTTCCTTCTTCACAAGAAAGGCAGCAGATGTTACAGTCTTTTCTAGTCTCCCTTAGTTGTATCTCTGCTAGTAGATTTGAGAGTGCTAGGGAACATTCCCAGACGTGGAACTCTATTATTTATTGGGCTAGATTGCCAGAAGATTTTCTCACACTGCTCTGGGACAGACAAGTGTCAGTTTTCCAAGCAACGACTGGGCATGGTTCCAGATCCACAGTTTTCCTTTGTAAGTTCTCCGGTGACAATGGTGAGATATAAAAGAGTTTACAGCAAAGTGTGTGTGGAAGGGTCAATGTTTAAGAGATACGTGACCACAGTGAATGGTCTCCAGCAAAAGAACTGGATAATTTCTCATCAGTGCTGTAACATCTGGATGCCTCTTTGAAGCACATATTTCTGAAGATACTTGACCTACAATCTCAGCACAACGTTTCATGACAAGATTCTTTCTGAAAATTTCCTTAAACTTCTGGCTCATTGCTATTGCTTTTAGGTTTCTTTTACAAATACTTCCTGCATCCTTCTGAGGTAACAGAGCCCTTTGGAAAGGAGAAGAAGAAAAAAAAAAAGTGAAGACAAACTGCCTAATTTTTCACACCTATAAAATCTTAATTTAAATGGTGCATAAATTAATAATTCATAACAAATAAATTGTGTGATTAACTAAGTCTCCTTTTATATTATGCACTTATGTTTTGTGGGTTTATTTGCATTACAAATATACACTGTTTATCTTCTCAGTGTAACTGCTCTTAGAATATAGTTTAAGAAAAGAGCTGCGGTTTGACTGGGAGAGTTAGGAGAGTTAGGAGAAAGGCAGTATTTTAAATGCATTTAAAATACTGGTTCTGTGTCCTGTAAATACTGTTTAAGCTATCATCCCTAAAATAAATTTGCTACCGTGGTATTTAGCAGCCAGTCACAGAGTAAAAATTGAAGACCTTAGTGCAAACCCTTGCAAATTACTTCAGCAAACCTGCATCAGTTTAGTTGCAGTGCATACAATCCCACAAGAATTCTCAGCTTATATGTTAGATCTTTGCCTGGCTCACTTAATTTCCTCTGTATCAAGCACATTACAAGGGGAAAGTGGACCCTGGCCTTTGCATCACAGTTTCCCGTACTTCCTACTTTCTGCTCATTGATGAAAATGAGAGTTATTTTCACTCTGCTCTTTGTGAATAAATCTCAGATTGCTCTCTTCATAGATTCATGCTAGAAAAGCACTCTGCCCTGAATGTCCATTTGAAAGACATCATTAAAAGGAGGCAGGCATGGGGAAACAAGTTCATTTGAACAAATGTTCATGGTAATCCTTTTGTGATGTTCCCCCTATACCATCTTCAAGCCTGCAGTGAAGGTTTGGGTCGTGTCTTGTTCTGTCTCCACATAGAATAACGGAAAATTCCAATTTCCTGTTTCAGTGTGTGTGTGTAGAAAATCCACTTTAACACTTGAAATAGCTAGATATTGCAATGTGTGTCCCTAACCTACCCAGGTGAGTCTTCATATGACTTGCTCGCTCAGGAAAGTGAGGAGACTGTTTCATGACACTTAGAGTCTGTTGAAGGAATTAAACAGTAAAAGCAAAAAAAAAAGACTATCAGACTGTTATTTCTGCTCCAAGGTTTTCTCACTCTCCATGCAATGAGTCTTGCTTGGAAAAATATGGCCTCAGGACCTGTGATTAAAGACTGTTAAATACTCAGCAAAAGGTCACAGCACCAAATTAAAAAAAGAGGAGTGATGAGGGCAGAGAAGGAAACTCTGCATATCAGTCCAGTGCAAGAGCAAAATGTAAGCTCTTACCTTATTACCTTCACTCTATGCAGACTGCTGTAAAAAATCCTTACATTAGCTAATCCTTACTATGATTCTATCCTTCTATGATTCTATGATTCTAATCCTTACTGAAAAGTTCTTTTCCAGTAACTTAGAAATAAATGACAATACAGAAGAGAGAATAATTTCCCACTGTTCTGAACCTGAATAGTTAGTTGCATGTGTAAGGCTTGCTTTGTTTTTGTTTTCTTTCATTTGTTCTCACTTTTATTACAACCCCTCAAGCTCTGGAAATGGGCATCTTCAATTACAAGTTATTTAAATCAGCTGTTCCAGAAACATGTTTGCTATTTTGATCAACTTTTGAATGCTAATTAGAACATTCTTCCTACTGCTTTTCTCCTTAGGAGCTAGAAACTCAGCTGTGTAAATCAGCCTTTGATGATGTACACAGTGGTATGTTTGACTCTGAATGTTTAAAGAGTGGGGAAATGTTGCAACAGCGTATTTACCACAGCCGTGTTTGATTTCTCTATGTCAAGGATAACACAGAATGGCAGAGGGAAAACAGATACTTTTGTATCTGAGAAGTTAGACTGAAGTTCAGGAGATCAGTTATTTTGAGTCAGTTTTTCTGAATGAGTTTCTTAAAAGACTAGCTCAGTTCTCTTTCCACAACACGTTTCCCGTGTGACCATTAAATCCCAGTCCCTTATCTGAAAAATAGGAAACAAATTTTCCTACTATGGCAAAATGCTTTAAGGCTGTTTCTAAAGCTTTCATCTCTTTCCTCATAAATGATAACTGTTACAAATGACATGGGGAGAACTTTTTTTATTATTATTTTTAAACAGTGAAATATCTACAGGAGAATGAGTGACGTTTTCATTGGCACTCTCCATACTATCTTTTTTCCAATTGAATTTTTTTCATAATTAGATTGTGTAGGGTGCTAGCTAGTGGCCAAACCTAATGCACAAACAGTTAGACCAACATGATTTCTCCTCTCAATCCACTGAAACAAATTAACCGTACTAAAGCCACAGAGTGCTCATCCCTGGTTTGCTAGGCATGAGGGTGCTGCAGTTCCTGGTGCCCAGGTCCAGGCTACAGTGAGACTGAGCACACATACTCTCTGTATGCTCTATACACACTCTGTACAAAAGGAACAGAACAATCCCAACATGAAAATAATGCCTTTAGAGCTTCACATGAATTTAAACTAGCCTGATCAGGACTGGAACTAAATGGAAGAAGATCAAATGGCCCCATCTTACTCCTCTAACTTTCCACCTAACCAAACTCAGAGACTGCCATCAGATCTTAAGCCCTCTACACACATATCCTTCCACAGAAGGCAGGCCCAGACTTCCCATTATCTATTCCCCCGGATCTCATGTCATATCTGCTGGCTAGTCTAGCTTGATGTTTGCTGCTGTCTCACAGAAACACATAGATCTCTACAGTAGCTGCCAATAGACCTGTGTTCTTCTCAGTATGTCCCAGACTGCCTGAATAACTTTCCAGTTTGTCTTCCTTGAAGTCTGCAAGCTTCTTGTACACAAATGTACATGCACAGAGTAGAGACCACAGAAAAATTTCACTCAGAAAAATGTCTAATGAATACTTAAATGTGATTGCCTCTTTTATTCCCCTTTCTCTCTGTTTCCATGCTTCTTCTCTGCAGATCCAGCATTTCTCTGCCAATGTATCTTCCCAAATCAACAGCCTACCTCAAATCAACTTTTTTCTGCATTCTTCCCAGTCAATGCTATACCCACACCCAGGGCTGGTGTTTCTGAAGGACTGGAGAGAAGACTACAAGTTTGTCTCTATAAATCTTTTGTGATAATAAAACCTCCTTAATGCAAGACTAACAGTCTCGTTTGGTCTATGGAGTTAATATCTGTGCCTGGATGCTTGTCTGTATCTGTATTCTACTCTGTAGAAACTTGTGTGGGCAAAGAACCATGAAGTTTATCTCACTTCTGTGCAAAATTATAAACTAACCAGGTGTTATATGTCAAGACCAAATTGAAAGTAACTCAGCTTATGATGTTAAGACTAAAGATGCTAGAGAAGGCAGTATCAGACTGAAAACCATGTTAAAATTTTAAAATTTATTTAATTAGTTAAATCTTTTAAATATCAAATGTCACAAGCTTTTGCAGCCTGCCTCTTCTGTTTGTATAACTGAGTATCTTTCAAAGCTAGCATTAACCACAAGCTAGTTCCAGATTACAATCAGAATTCTGACTTCACATGGACAGCCAAGTCTTGGCTGGATAACACTACAGGGATCCAAATAGATATCTACAGTTTGTTCTGAGGGCATATAAAATCAGTTTGTTGTATACAATCAGTGATATAGTTACAGTTTTTGTAATAACTTTGTTCTTGAATTTCAGATTTGGGCACTTCTGAAGAGATCTCAAATGTGTTAGATTTCAGAGTATTCTGCAATCCTTCTTGTTTGTTCTCAGAACCTGGAAAATAGTGGATTTGTTAGTACAAAGTAGGGAATAAGGGGGGTTTCTGTTCATAAAATAATTGTAGGATACTTTTTGTATGTTCAGAAGGCATCTATTTTGGTGATTCTGGTTTGGTAGTTGTGTGTGTTCTTCTCTGCAGAGGTATGCAGTGCTTCAGATTCAGTGAAATAAACAAAGGAAAAAGATTTTTTGCCACTGTGTATTTATGTGACTATTGACAGCAGCTTAGAGGAAAAAGCATACTAGTACAATGATTTCCACTTAATGTGATCACTAGCTAATTTGATCCTCCCTGTTATTTGATTTGATCTCCAGGAAATAAATCATTTCCATTGATTCTTACTGTGGATTCTTATTGCTTATTTTGTTCACGTCCACTTCAGCTAATACTAGATAATTCAATCAACATTTATTGAATCTGTCATGGAAAAGGGAAGAGTAATCATGTTGTTTACAACATAAAAATAGACTCGTATTGTGTGTCTTTTCTGTTCCCCTTTTCAGTTTTCCTGCACCAGGAGATAATGACTTGAAATTGGTAGTTACCTTTGAGAGAAGTTAGAAAGTAATATTTTATGGCACCTGCAGCATGGTCAAGCAAAAGATAAAATTAAAAATGTAAAAAGCTATCAACATGTTTCTACTCTGATTTTTACTAATGTATAAAGGAGTCTACACTGTCGAAGTCAGGCAAGCTATACTGACATGAAAGCAATCAAGCCAAGAGATTACCTGCCTGGTCTGTCTTAGCATTAAGTAATGAGCATGTACAGTTTTTATATTGAAATTTCAATAGTTTTGTTTTCTTCAGTCATTTTATCAACATGCACTTTTGGTGCTCTCCTAAGGCCCCTGTGGATAAATCATCTACTTGCTTAATATGATCCAAGTAAGGTGAAAACAAATAGCAAGCCCATGCTGAGAATTCAGTTGAGTCAGTCGCTGTGAAACATATAGGTGGCAAAAATTAAGCTAAGGATGATGGGAGCATTAATTAGTCTGTTGAGCCACTAATGCAAAGGGATTTTTTGCTAGATACTACTATTAACATGAAGGGGTGCCCTGGAGGTGATTCTTCTGCTCATTGATCGTGATCACATTCCCTAGGCATCAAATGTGAAAACCGTGATCTTCTTAAACACAGATACTTTCCTACATCTTTACCTCAAAAAATGGGATCCCAAACAGGTTCCCCTATTGGGCAATAGAGCTGGATTTTAGTTTAATTTTCAGTGTTGTGACAGCCTTTTTTATAAAGATACCAGTATAAAATCAAACAGCAACTCAACGGAGCTTAAAATGTTTCATATGCAAACAACTGCCACTAATTGAATCTCTGCTCTAATTTTATCATGTTTCATTTTCATGGTCAGCCACTCAAAGAGAGTAGATATTTTTGCAACACAACTGAGATGGTTTTGTTGCATTTATCATCAAATCAGCATAATTTTATTTAAGGAGATGCTGTGTACTTTATTTTAAATAGTTTGGATACACGTTGCAGATTACTCCATTGTATAATATAAGACTGAAATAAAAATCTAAAGCTTGATTTATTTACATTTTATAACATGATTTTAGTTAAGGAATAAGTATTAAGAAATGCCTGAGAATGATCACTGATTTCACTGAGAATGAACACTGAGTTCTGTGCTAAGGACCCACTGTATATTTAACTCTAGAATGCTGCCTTCTCCAAGGAAAATGAGAAATCACATCATCAAGATTTGCTTTTATAAAGTGTTCTTGGAAAGAGATGGTCATCTTAGTGAAATGCAAATGATTGTGCTAAATAGTGGGATAGAGAGGAAATTTGTCATGTGCCTAAGTTATTTCTCATATTTTGTAACTGGAATTACATCAAAGCAAATTAAACTCAGTAGTTCTCCCCATATGTCTTCAAAACTTTTTAAAGTAATTATAATTTTGTCTTGTAAAAACTTTTTAAGAATTGTCTTTTATCAATCTATCAAAATGGAGTTTCATAGACTGCTACAGGAGATCTTATGTTTAGATGTTTATTTTACAACATAATACTTTTATTACTTGGATGTTTAATTCAGGATAAAAGCTGATTTGTGTATCATGTGTAGAGACTGGAAGATGCCAACAACCCAGTCTTGAAGAGAACAATTTTCCAGAGTCTGGTTCCAAGATTCATAAACTGACTCCTCTGCAAGATACATCAGACAATGCATCAGAGTTGGTTTTCTCCATTTTGGATAAGAGGGAAACTTGCAAGAAGCAAGCCTTTCTGATCTGACAGGAATCCCTAAGTCTGGACAAATCCATGATTTGAATAAGCAAGTAACATATAGTTTTTTAAGACAAAGAATTCTTGCAACATCTGAAGTCAATAGTCCATTTTGACTAGTGTCAGATCTTCAACTTTGCCCAGTCTCTCCTGATTCAGAAGAAACATGCAAAATAAAACTAATGACATCAATCTATCTAATTATACATCAAACCCCCATCTTTATGGGGTATCAAATTCTAAAAATTACTATTTATTTCCATTAATTATATGGAAATACATGTGGTGTGCCTAAGGAAAAAAACAGCACATTACTGGTATTATTTTGGGACATTAATTTCAAACTTCAAGAATAGACATCTTCATTATAGGTCTTTGCTATTTTTGTGTAGAATGTTCTGGACTGAAATCACTCCCACAATCTGAGCCCAGTGGCTATTCATTTTCTAGCATATAAGAGAAAAATGCAGACAAGATAAATCCAGACCACAGTGACTCTATGTCACTTCCAGAATTAAATGTAAGTCTTGGAAGAGACCAAGTCTCATCTTCTGGAGCGAGGAGACACTATTTTCTGTTGTCTACAAGAATCTAAGGTGACTAAGTCCGTAGATGTATTCATTTCAGTTAAATGCCTTAACTTAGGAGGAAGGAATCTGGGCTTTTCTGTCTTTGTAGAAATCAGTGAACTGTTTTCACAGAAGCTAGGAATAAGAAGAAATGAGTTTTGCAGATTCAGTAGGATATTACATGTCCATTGGGAAAATACAGTAGCAATGCTGTTTTCCTTGCAGGCATATTGCACTAATCTTGTTAGAATAAACTTTAGAAATTCAAAGAAAAGAGAGCAATAAAGGTACATTTTAAATGAACCAACACTGATCCAGTAATCTGTAAAGGTATGAAATAAACCGATGAAAAAAGATGCAGCCATTTAAATGACTAATGACTGAAAATTGTGTATCAGCCTAAGACATAAACATAGAAGTAAAATTTCCTTCTGAAATTAATTGAAAATTCAATTCAGTGTTACTGCAGAAAACCCATAAATCTCAAGTAGCCTTGCCATGGATTTGTGATAGGCAGGAAAGACAGGCCGTGTATCTTGTTGCTGGAATCAGTGGTGCTGAATCAGGACCTCTTGCAAAGACAGCAAAATATTTTATTTGTCTATGCAGTAAAGATTGTAGTATTAGAGGAATTAAGTTCCCTTCCCATTATTCAAAGAAAGGATCAGGGCCAAGTATGACCTGTTCTGAGCAATTTCTTACTGTTTTGAGCCAATATCAGGTCTTCTTTTTGTATGTTTTTTTTTTATTTCACTTTATTCAAATGAAACCTTGCCTGGCAGTGGTTGAATAATCAGAGACTGTTGGTTTTCCTGTATTTATCAAAGGTCAAATGCCAAAAATACTGCACCTCAGTTGTCTGCTTGAAATATGGCTCCAGAGAAATAAAATGCCTAAATGGACCATTTTCTGTTAAAATGAAAGGGAAAGTATAAACTTCTTAATTTGCTTTTAATATTTTAAACTAATAATGACATTTTTAAATTTTACTAAATTAATTCATTTAATTTAAACTCCACATTAAAATATTCTTTCTGTAATGCTAATCAAAACTATGATTATCAAGTAGTACAGTGTTTGCCTGGGGTAAAATTTATTTTCATAAGAAATGTAATATTTTCTGTTCAAATATGCCAGCTGTTCAAATCTTCTTCAATAAAATGAATCTAAAGGATGATGCTTCTTTTTTTCAATCTCTGCTTTTTATACTTTCTTTCACCACTTCATAAACTAAAAAAATTCTCTCACTTCCTTAAGTCAAAAGCCTAGAAAACCAAGATTTCATAGCGAAGATTTTCAAAGCCTTATGAAAGCAAATACAGAAACTAAAAAAAAATTCTCTTTCTCGCTCAAAGGAGTAAAGACAACATGAAATCCATAAATTTTCTCAAAATTTGATATGTTGATAGTGATATCTATATCAATTGTGAGATATGATGTAGTGATACGTAGTGATGTCTATATCAGTTGATATGTATAGTGATATCTAGTGGCTTGCTGCACTTTCTTGCACACTGCATGGCTTTCAACATCTAGAAGTCTACCACAGCATTCAACATTTGTGAACAAGTTTATTTGGACCTGTTTAAAAGAGGAACAGAAAACAAAAGTGATTTGTTTGTCTGAAGTCTAAAGAAATAATTAGCAAACTTTTTTGGTTTTTTAAAGTCATCAAGCATGACTTCCCAGTGCTTCCAATACCATAAGACTTGAGATTTCTATTCACTCTCAGGTTCATTTTCATAACCACTTTTCTAGCTGTTTACACATCTTCTCTGGTATTTTCAGCCAGAAACACACAGAATACACAGAAACTTGCAAGTAAACTCATGACCTGAAAACTGCAGCAGCTGTGGAAAATATTCATTCTCTAATCCAGTCCTATCTAATTATCTTCTGTCAGAGCAGAGAGTTCTTTCTTCAACAGAACTCACAGAAAATGAATTTGGTGCTGCCATTCTATCTTTTCCCAGACAACTGCCCTGCTCCTCTTTTGCATGTTATGAGTTTGCCCAATTCTGCCATGCAATTCTTTTGTACAAGCACTCCCTACTCCATTCCAGCCAAAATAAAATGTATCACCAAAGGGTGTTTAAATACCTCAAGGAGCATCTATTCATAACTTCTTAAATATATACCTTGGAATGTGTCAGGGTCCACCAGTACAGGAAGACATTGCACAGTCCAGTCCAGAGTCTCTCTCCTGTATGACTTAAGTCTTCCTCTATTAGATAAAGCCTAAGTCTTGTCCTTTAGACTGAGCTGAGTAAGTACCTCAGTCAGTACCTTTTCACTGAAATTAGAGTTCCCGATTTCTCTGGTACAGAGAGAGTTTCTTTGAATATGGTGAATCAACAAATATGCTTCAAAATAATTACATTTTCTAATTCAGCAAATGCTTAGGTGACTTTCCTTTTCAATTGAAAACTATATTGTTCAGAACCTCTTCCAACTAATTCCACCTACAGCAGAATAATATGTTTCTTATTTAAGCCAAATAGACTAACACAATCTTAAACCATATCCTAAAGCCCAACTGCAGATTGCCCAGGGATTGAAACTGTAATTCTCTGTGACACGTCTCTTCCACGGTTCAAGGTGTTCATCTCTGCCTGAAACCTTCCTATTGTCAGGATTTCTTTCCACTGTTTATAATCCTTAATTGTATTCACTATCAGAATCTCATCCTAGTCAGTACTGCATTCACCCCCTTGTTTTATTCTTCCACTTCTTGTCATTGAAGTTGTCCTTCTATACTGCATTTCTTCTCTGTTTTAAAAAATGGTTATCTAATTTTCCTGATTATCCAATGACCGCTGATTTTTTTTCCTCCCATTCAGCTGTGGCCTGTCATATATCCACACTTGCTAATGAAGAGAACACTTTGTGCCATCCTGACTAAAAAGCTTTGCACATGTTGAGAATTTCTTTCTTCTTATCACTGTTCTGAAAAATAAAATTTCACCGGTGTTTGGACTAAAATCTCCATCTTGCATGAAGACTGCCATCATGTGGAAGGATTTCTGAAATCAGCTGTAGACATGTGGTACTAGGATGCCATTTAAGAGGTATAATTCAGCTCAAAGGAGGCTGAAAACACATGGCATCATCTACATGACTGGAACTATACTTCTGATTTCTCACATTCAAGAGCTCACTATGACTGTATCTTTACTCCTCTATAGGATAAAATCCAGGCAAGATTTACGTCTTCACTTTTGATCACATGCTCTGGATTCTATTGACAGTCAGATATGTATTTGGTATATACAGCCCATTACACAGACACCTTTTCGAGGTGGATTATTAGGGTGTCAGGTTTGAAATGGTACAATGCAATACTTTTCAACCAGTAACTGGAAACACATCTTCTAGAACCTAAATGTCCTTGGAGCACAGGTAAGATTATGTTGTCCTCTCAGCAAATACATATTTAGAAAAGCATAGCTATCATAGATGAGAAGGCTCATCCTGGAATGTGTAAACAGCTGATGATGTAAATACATTAAAAAACTCTTTTTAACTATGGCATACTTTTTGCTGAAGAGATCAGTGTCTGCTCAGTGAAACTAAATCCAAATATTCAGACCCAAAGTTAAAACTATTGCTCGTATCTGAAAATTGCATACTGTTGCTACCTGCCAAAAATGAAAGAGTATCTTTCATTAACAGAGAGTAGTCTCTCTGTTGGCATCTGTGTTGCATCTCCTATTCCTCCTCTTCATTTTTTGAGGAACACTATATATTACTGGTGATATGTCATTCCTCCCATACTTCACCCCATGCTGGTTTTGTCTGAGATAATTTTCTTCATAGTAGCAGTAGGGAGGGGACTATGTTTTGGATTTCTGTTGAAAGCAGGGATGTTTTTGTTATTGCTGAGCATTACACAGAGTCTTTTTCTAGCATTTTCTGCTCCTCACACCACCCAACCAGTGAGGAGGCTGGGGTACACAAGAAATTGGGAATGATCACAGCCAGGACAGCTGACCACAAGTGACCCAAGGGATATTCCAGATCATATGGTATCATGCTCAGCATATAAAGCTGTGGGCAGGACAGTGGATTGTCAAGGTGATGATGCTGGTCTTCCAAAGTCACTGTTTCACATGATGGAGCACTGCTTTCCTGGGGATGGCTGAACATCTGCCTGCCCATGGGAATTAATTCCTTGTTTTGCTTTGCTTGAAAGCATGACTTCTGCTTTACCTATTAAACTGTCTTTATCTCAACCTATGACTTTTCATTTACTCTTCTGATTCTCTCCCTCGTCCCACTGGGTGGAGTAAGTGAGTGGCTGTGTGGGATTTTGTTTCCATCTGGGGTTAAACCATGACACCCCACTGCCTGTCTAGAAGGGTGACATTTACTGAAGTTAAAGGATTCTTAAAGGACAACTGGAGTTAGGTGGAAGAGCCTATCATTTCAAAGCAAAAGAGGCTAAAGAGTAGACTTCCATCAAATAAAAGGCTTAGATAACAGGAAACAGAAAGAAGAAGGGGTTAAGACAGTAATATGTTCTGGTTATGCTTATGATAGGAGACCCAGAAGTTTACTTCACTCTAGTATCTGGATGTACACACAGCTATATCTTGACTCTACACAGAACCTAGTTCTGGATACACACAGTTGATTTTCCATGCTGGAGGCAGATACTCAGGTGTCAAAGGAGGAAAAATCTTTGTTCCTCTACCCACTTCCCAGATAAGCAGGCATGTTTTGGCAACAGCTGTTTGCTTGTCTGAAGGGAAAGGTAAGTGTGCTGAAACACATTAGCATGCTGAGACTACATACCACCACGTCCCTCAGTTCTTTTGATCATGGTGCAGCCACTATTACTGGGAACACACTGGACTGATAACATCCTTGAGAAAAACTGAAAGATGTTGCCTCCCCCACAGTGTTTTACAACAATGAGACTTCTGTAAAAATTGCAGAAACAAAAATGCGTAGGTGGAGCTTTTCTTGACTATAAATGAGCTCCTTCACACCATTCTTATTTCTGGAATATACGCTTTCCTAGCAATAAGATATCCTGATAGTTTCAAGAATTGAGTATAGAAGATGTCAGAGCATGTTGAATGCCTGGTGGTGAGCCTTAAAACCACCCAAACCAAGAATTGCCATGGCCCTCTTCTGCACAGTGTGCTGTTCTTTTTCTCCCTGTTCTTACTGTCATGTTTAAGTCTGGGGAGCAGCTTGATTGCCAGAGGATTTTGATAAGGGACTTTGACTAAAGCACCACATAGGGAACTCTGGTTTTTTGCTCACATAGAGCCCAGTGGACTCTGCCTGAAAAAAAAAGTTTTTGTCTATCCTCTAGTCAAAACTCTCAGCAAGGGCTAAATTGGTTACCAATTTTGTCGGGATTTAACTTCTCTTTAAAATTTCCTAGGGTTGCTTAGAAATACATTCTCAGTAAACTTTTCTTTGATAGAAATGTCTTTCTTGCTCTAACTCTTTCATGGAAAATCTCTTTTCATTTCATTTCTTACTGTGTTGCTTAAAAAAGAAATAAGTTTTAGAACAATCTTCAAAATATTTTTTGTCTTCTCTTACATGAGTATCAGAGGCAAAGGTATTTTCCCGTTTCAAAAATTTTTCCTTCACAAATGCACATGAACCTAATTAGAGCCCTTGGATGGAAAGAAAGTTCACATTAGTATTGCAATGCGTCTCATAAAGGAATCTGGAGGTAAGCAGTAATATCCCAACTGCGAATATTGTTCTTGATAAGTAAGACCACTGGAAGATTTCCCCTGTATTGGGGGTAAAATAATTTGAGGGTTGAAGTCATGCCTAAGTTAAGCTAAATTTGAGCTGAAAAGCAACAGCTTCCTCTGTCACCGGAGGATCCTTCACAGTCATTCACTTAATCACAAATTTTCTTCCCTCAGGGAAGGACACAACGTTACCTCATTGTCGTGGTTTTGCCCTGGGCTAATTTGCTTTTACACCCCCCACACAATTACTATTAGTTGAGAGAAGGTTTATGCAGACAAAAGAGACTGGA
>JAYRBT010000114.1:94352312-94373387 GCA_036023395.1 Myiotriccus ornatus
GGGAGGAGGGGGCTTGGCCCTCCTCGGGCCCGCTGCCGCCTCTCCTACATGGCTGCCTAATTTCAACTGTGCAATCCACCTTCTCTTCCGTTTTTTCTTAAATATGTAATTAGCAAAGGCGTCACTAAGAGTTCTGATTGGGTTTTTTTCCGGAAATCTACTTGGACAAAACCATCCACAGCCCCAGGGACGGTCTGGTGGGCAAAACCACGACACTCATAAAGCAATGAAGTACTTTGTGTGTGACTGTCTTTATCCTATGGTGACATAACTGAGATACTGCTGTTCAGCAAACAGACCCCTTGTAGCATCTGTGTTCCTGTGTGACATGCCACAGTGACTGATGGTGTTCAGCTGCACTAGGTTTTATTTGTTCTGAAGTTAAAGACATTGCTATACTGTACTTAAACAGCCACTGTTCCTCGCAACTCTGTTTTAGCAAGTCCACCCCATTAAAGGACTAGTGTCTCCTTAAATACGTGGATCATTAAGCCTGACAACATAGTAGTTCAACTTTACAGTCACTAGCTTCCCCCAGAATCAAAGAATCATTAATTTATAAATCTAGATGAGAAACATCTGCTTAGTAAACTGTATGGTGGCATCTATTCTGCAGCTATCTGTTCCATCTGGAATCTGCAACAGATGGATTTCAATGGACTGAAAAATAAAATAAAAAATCCATGATGTCTTTGCAGAACGTATTTAGTTACAGGACTGTGCAAGTTCCAGTGTAAATGGGTACTTTGCATCTCCTCCTTATACATACAAACTGAGACAATACCTCTTTGAATACTCTAGGGAATCTTTTCAACGACTTAGATGACACTGCAACTATTCCACTTGCCTGTATTATTTAGCTTGGCAATACTCACAGCCTAATGTTTTCATCTCATTTCAGCTATATTCTGTCTTTATTTGATTCATGCTACACCTTCCTTCCAGGTTTTAAGATTACATGTTGCCTACCAATCACTGTCAGAATGATCTAGGGCTTTTACAGATAACCTACCTTTCACTCTGATTTTGCAAGTACTTTTTGTAATGGTCACCCTCTTCATTTGCATTACCAAACACCAGGGACAATTGTAATCCTGTGTGTACTAGTTACTCAGATTCCAGTGTCCTCCTGATCTTTTATTAGTGGATATTCTCGGAGGGGCTGTTCACTACTTCACTCCCTATCACATCTTCTTGATCGTTTCATTATCCTTAAGGACAATCAGCATCACTACCCTTTGCCTCTCCAAACTAGAGGCCCAATACTACTTTTTCCAGTTGAGACCAGTACACTGTCTGATATCAGCTTCCCTACTCAGGTTGTTCATGTCCAGATGACTTTCACCTCTTTTCTGCAATCTTATCTTTAGCTTCGGTTAAATATTAGCTCTGTGTATATGCTGTATATGCTGTCAGACTCATAAAAAAGAGCAAAACTTTAAGGAAGAACTGTTTTTACCTTTTTGAGGTAAAGGATTCTTTTCAAGTGATAGCTAATCACTCTTACCAGGTTTCAGATGTCTGGGAAAGCCTTCTTTAACTTTTAATCTTTGCTAAACACTGAGACACCATTTTGATGGGTTTAAAAATGAGTTTTTTATTCCTATCAGATAACTCTGGATATACAGGATAAATCTGTCAGAATTCTCCCTCACATAATTTCTTAACGTGTTTTTTATATCTTCTGTCCAGAAAGTCTCAAGAAAAAGCTTATTTTTGCCTTAATTTTTAACTTGCATTCATTTTTGAGAAGGATGCCCTCTGGGAACAAAATGGGAATTGACATCCTCAAGGCACTGAACTATTTCATTAGCAACAGTTAGTATAAACTCCTGTGACCCTACCCACCAGGAATGGAAATTAGACCATAAGCTTAATTTACATAACTGAATAATGATGGCTTATGGACCTTAGTGACCTGACTCAGACTTTGATGAACTAGATACAAAAGATGCAGGATAGAAAAACTTCCCTAAGTTATAGTTATTCTGCTTCTACTCTCTTGAAAAGGTATTAATTAATTTACCTGCTTTTTCTGAAGTTCAACAGGCTGAAGTTAAAATGCTGGACATTTTCAGTGATTTACCACGTGTATATGCTTCCCATCTAACTGCATCTAAAATATTCAGACCACAGGCAGTTTTTGAGTATTTCTGTGTATCTGGTTGCTTCAGTTCCTTCCACACAAGAGAATTAGTGCATTGAAATCATGAAGACTCAAGACTCCCTACAACTGGCACCACTCTGAGGACACTATGATTAAAAATTACTGGAGGGCCATGACAGCAATGAATCCAGCTAAATGGACATGCCAAAGTGGAATAAATTTATTCCAGTGCTCTGTATAAAGGGAGTTTGGGCTAGTGGTTTATACATCACACCTCCTTTATTTGGGTGTGCTCTTAGCAGGAGTTTAAATAAATCACCCATAGGTTGAAGTAGTTTAGAATATCCTATGGGAACTTAGTCAGGATACCATGTCCTCTTTTTTTGGCTTTTTGCTCCCTATTTAGAGTTCCTACATGCATATATGCCCACTGCCTGCCTAACTATCACGGGGGGCGGGGGTTGTCCCCGAGATGAGACCCTCGCGGCACACTTTGGATAGGAGACAGTCACTCATGGGTGACCTCAAAATGGCATTTATTAAAACAAGATGTCAGTTTATATACAGGGGAATATGGAAGGGTCGAGAACAAAGGTGGGAGCCTGGCTAGGAACATCAAATCCTGAGGGTCAGTGATAAGGGAAATGTAGGAATTGGCCGCAGGCCATACAAGGGGAAGGGATAGTTGGGGAGGAAAGGAGTGGTCTGAGGGTACAGAAAGGGAGTTCTACAGAGTCTGTGAGGCTGTGCCTATAGCTGGGTTTCAGGCACTTTTCATAGCTGCAGCTGTCAGAGGACTTGCAGATGGATTTCTTCCTCTGAGACTTCCTTGATGCTCTGTCGCATCTTTCCCCATTCTCTGTAGGCTTCTGCTGGCCCACCTCAGACACCTAACTACATGCCTAGTCTATCACAGGCACTCAGGCAAATGGTAAAAATGTCAATGTTAAACCAGGAATCCATTTGATTATTGCAGCTCCAGCTGCATCAGATTCACAGTTGAGAATTTTAATGGATTATTCCATTCTTTAACATCCTTCAACATTCCTCATGTAGATGTGTGGCTCCAGCACAGTTTGATAAACTTAGTTCTTCAATACCATTAAAGGCTTTCTTTTTATTTAATGTAAAACACTCACAGATATCCTCCACGTCCTCCAAAACTTTTGTACGTTTGAAAATGAGCGCTGATATGTCTGTGCAAATCCTAGTGAGTGATCTATTGCTTGAAAAAAAAAAATCTCAAATAACTTCCCCTGCAGTTGATGTTAAATACAATCTTTTCAAAGCAGATAATTCACCAGTTACTCACTGAAGAAAATTCTCATTATTGGTTAGCCACAGAATAACTTTTCCCTTGAGATTTTTTCCCCAAGGATTTGTGCATCCTGAAGCCAGTGTCATTTTCCAATGGCATGTGAAGGTCAATCTTATTAGAAAGATTTTGTTTCATTCTGCTAGATGGGGTGGTATTTTTATAGGCTGACAATCAGTCTTTTAGATACTTTTTTGAGTAATGAAGAATTTCTTAGATATCTAGGTTCCTAATTTTAATAAGGCAAGTAGGTACATTATCTTTTATCCCAAAGATCAACCAAACCTGTTATGTTAATCAACCCATTTTGAAGCTATCAGATTTATCTACCTGACTCATAAAAGTTCTTAAGCTTTCAGAACTATGTTTTGAAGAAGATAAACAATGGAAGAGGGGCAGCATCCATTTACTGAATGATTATCCTGCATCAAAAATATCTCTGTGTCCACTGAAATGCATCTTTTGAATTCTTGCCTGAATACAAACTTAGACTTGGCAATTGATTCAAAATACAGTAGCATCTTACTTAAAAAAATCAGATATATTACATTATAGAGGTTGTAGGGTGCAAGTGCCCTATTTATTAAAATAATTTGTGTTTGTAGCAGTTCAGATTGAGTCCAAAAGTAGCTTGTAAGTAGCAGAAAAGCAGTGAGAACCAGGACCATTTTCAGGGATTCTGGAGAGATGTATGAAACTTTCATGTGTCTATGTCTGACAACAGAGAAGCTTTGATGACAGATCCCAATATTTCCTGTGTCAGAAGCAATGAAAGACCCCAGTATTTTAGGTATAAGAAGCAAAGAAAGGAGTAATACAGGGCTATTACCTCCTCTCTCCCTGTTATCTCTCTATGCAGAAGTTCCAATGCAATATTTCCTAAATTTTGCAGAATTCAAGAAATTCAGAGACTAATATGAGTTTGAAATGCTATAATCAGAAGAGAACAACAGTCATCATGATCCTGTTAAAGGAGACGTGAACAATCTTGTACACCCCTGGAAGGAAGTCAAGAAGCTTCCATAGCTGAAGAAAATTGCTAACTATACCAGGGCCCTACCTTGTCTTACTTCTCAGCATTGCAAGAAGACCAGAAATTGTCACCCAGATTGAAAAGCTGCACAGTTACAGATATGTTCCTTTACTCCGTGTGTATATGTAAGAAAAAAATGTTCTTTAGATGCATATATCTGCTGAGATATCTGCAATATTTGTAAACAGATTTCAGCTAGTCTGTCTAGTTAGACTTTTAAGTCATGAGCATTCATGAGTCCATGAAGTGCCTCTGAATTGACTCCAGTTAGGAAAGACCGAAGCTGACCTTGTTTCACAAACCTGATCCAGAGTTGTAAGCGGTACCGATGCACAACTGTGGGCAGTGGGATCTGCAGGAGTTCTGTGAGGAGAGGCTGGGGCTGCTCCATGCCAGACACAGGTAGTTCCAACCCACCCACTGCAGGGAAGAGCTGAGTCCACATCTGACGTGAGAGCATCTCCGGGAAAGTGTATGTAACAAAGGAGTGAGGGAAAAAGATGTGAGAAACAGCTGCACGAAAAATAAGGTCAGAGGAGGAGGAGAGGAAACTCCATGGCTGAGCAGATACTCACAGTGGAGCTGGAGAAAAGGGTGAGGACCGCTCGGCAGTGGATACATTAGTCTGGAGTAAGCCTGGAAAGGGGAAAGGAAAGATGCTTTAATGTTTGTCTTTTTGTTTCACTCTACTTGAATCAATAATTATTTACTTTTATTTTAATAAATTAAGTTCTATTTCCCCATGTAGAATCTTTTTTGCCAGTGGTGGTAATTAGTAGACGATCTTCCTGTCTTTCTCTCCACATGGATATTTCTCATTCTTATGTACCTGCTTTCTTCCCTTTGTCCCACCAAGGGGCAGTGAGAGAGCACAGTGGTGGTAGTCTGGTTGCTGACCAAGGCTGGCCCACCAGAGATGGCGAAGGCTCAGGTTATTTTTACACATAGTCCTGACACACTTCATCTGTTACAAGCAGGGCATTGGCACATCCTGTAGGTCAATAGAAAGCTTATTTGGTTCTGACTCCCTTTTTTGTACAGAAGTGGGAACAAGTCCCACTGATTAAAACACTTGCTGAAGAGTTTTTTCTTGTTTCTCAAGCCATTCTGAACTGTTGGTACATTCTAACATGGCTGTTGTTGCCCCTTATCTGTCACAGGTACACAGGGTCTCCCCACATTTACAACCTCTCTCCATTTTCCCTTCTGTCAGAGCTGTGCACCTTGTACCCTACTCAGCCCATTCCTTTGTGAATAGACCAGCTGTGGGTCATAAGCTCTGTGGATAACCCTTTGAGAGCTCTGTGAAGCACACCTTGAATACTGGTTTAGCAAAACTCTTACATAAGCACAAATGCTAAACAGTGCTTCAGCAAGATATTCGTTATGTGCGATGCTTCCCTTTTTTCCCCCTCTATGTTTTATCCTAATAAAAATAACCATTGTGGGTTTTATCTTAATAAATGGATCAAAAAAATCCCTCCGGAAGGTTTTATCCAAGTTACAATGCTGCCTCCCAAGTTAGCAGCATCACTTCCAAATGCATAAATTGTTCCATACTTATCTCTATAAATAGGAGGATTAGATTCAGTTTTCTCATACCTTAACTCATACTCACACTTACCTATAACTGAGATCTCTTACTTCACACCTCCTTGCTAAGAAATTATGTCTGTGAGTATCTCAGATAGGATGAGAGAGTTCTAAACTGCTTGATACTTGCCAAACTCTGTTCTAAACTGCTTGATACTTGCCAAACTCTAGGCGCAAATTAAACTCTCTAAAAACCAACCAACCAAACAAACAAACAAACAAACGCAGATACCACTGGAATAAAAATATTAGCACAATCTAACTTGCGTTGATATGCAGTCATGTAAATTCAAATAGAAAATAAATAACAGTTTAAGCTTCATCTGAGGTATTCTCATTGGTTTCCTCAAAAAAGACTTACCTTAGAGAAGGACAAGACATTTTATATTCACAACATGTAAGGGGAGAAGATTTTAGTAAATAATATCATTTATTGGTAATAATAACTTTAAAATCTGATATCTTGGAAGATGTATGATGTTTTTGTTTCTTGTTTGATAAATGTAACTGCAGCTAAATTACTCTGCAATTTTATATGCAGTAACTGCAGTCACTAATTGGAAGCTAAAAGTATCAGACACTTCACTAGCCCTAGCCTGTTTCTGTACCAAGTAATAGGATTATTGAAAACTCTGTCCTTACATATTGTGTTCAAGGAGAAAAGCACTAAAAAATTCAAAGGCTTAATTTAGGCACATAATTTAAAATATATTGCAACTCTTGGACTATTCTATGCTGATAGGCAAAATGAGCTACTGAGTAGGGGCCAGCAAATAGTGTTCATTAAAAAAAAAAAAAAAAAAAAGGAGAGAGAAATTGGAATAGCCTTTACATTCATCTCACTGTACAACATGTGCTTTTCATTACTGCTTATATACATTTCGGTTCACGAAACTCAGCAGTATAAGGCGCACATAATGTTTTCAATTCAGATTAGTAAGGGAGACTTCTTAATGGAGAGGTACTAATGTGAGGTATTCCTTCATGTATGTCCCTGAAATAAAATAGTTCATCAATCACTTCCAGCTACGTTTGCCAGCTGAGCAAAAGTAATAGACTCTTAAAGGTCAAAATATTGGTTGTTATATATGCCTGGTTCATCTTGTTAACAAGATGCTTTAAAGTTTCACCAAACTAGAGAATTACTTTCTTTAAATAAGAGATCCTGGGCAGTCATCTATCCTACTATTTTCATTGGTAGATGTTTACAAAGTAGGCTGTTTGGACCATAGCTTTACTCTCTCCAAGCAAAAAGTAGTAAGGCTTCCTCAATTTTCATATGCAAGAAAAAGGCATAGTTTTGAATATATGCACAATTTCCTTCTGCTTACTGTAAAGTATTTAAAGACTCAGTGAAAATCTATTTTAAAAGATCCATGAAATAAGTCCATTTGAATGCCAATGTCAAGTGACTTTAATAAATATTTAATCTTCAGCTGTTTTTTCTGAGTAACGAACATGTATCCAGCTCAAGTACATATAGTTTCACTTATTTAATGACTGCCTAAATTGGCTTTTCTTCTTGTATTTCACACCTTTATCATAAAGGATAATTGTTACTCTGAACAGTTAAATAACTACTGAAATTTGTCTGGTTTTCTCTCAAATTTTTTTTAATTTATTTTGTGTCATCCTGTTTATTTTATCATCTTGTTTTCAGCATATCTCCAAATCAAAATGAATATTTAAATATTTTTATTCTTTTGAAAAGCACACTGAGATATGAACACTATAGAAATGCAAAACAACTGTCATTTTCTCAGGGACTGACTTTCTGCTTCAGCAATTGTAAATCGCAGCACAAATTTAAGGGAGTTTTAATAATTTTCTATACATAGACGTAGATTATTCGGTATGTATCTACGTCTGCAATGTTCGCATTCACTATGTTTTCAAAATACCTTTCAATGAGGGTATATGAGCAAATATTCTATATATTATTCAAGTAAGGTCATATACTTTCTTAGTTTTTTAATGTGTATTTCATGCATGTTTATTTTGTACAACATCCACTTTTGGTAATTTGTCTGTGTTGCAAAGAATATAATTGTTTTTTAAACAAAAGAATGGAGTAGGCTTATTGAAGCAAGGCAGTGGTTATGTCTCACCATTGTGGTGGTTTGCACTGTTTTTCTTTGTTGTTTGATCCAGTTTGGTATGCTTTCTGGTACTCACTTTTTTAGTAGTGCTTTGTTGCTATCCTTCCCTGTCATGCATTTGCAGTTTGGTTTAGTAAAATGCCAAGTGTTTTAAAGAAATTATTGTCCTATTATGAAAATTCCAGAGCTAACACCAGCTGACCTCAACATATGATGTGCTTATTATTTGCATGTACTCTGACTAATCATTGTTTATGCAATCCTTTTTATTAAAATGCTTATAAATTCCATCTGTTGATATAAAAAGAAAAATTTTTTTCTTCTCAGTACGCATGGTGACAAGAAGGCTGCCTATTGAGGGGAAAAGGGGCTGCAGCCAGCCATCCCCTAGGGCTTTTCCTAGCTTTCTGGGGCACGTGAGCATTCGTTCCTAGCAGGAGACTCCAATGAATGGTTCAGAGTGTTCAGGCAGGGTGCTGTCTGATTTCACAGCGTTTCTCAGTCTATCCTGGGGAGAAGTGAGCTCAGTGCTATCCTGTGTGTGCCCATGTGGCAAGGCTGCAGCAGAGCCAGGTGTGTCAAACCGTGAGAGAGGGTGGGGTGCTTTGTGGCAAATGTGCTGCTTACAGGAACATGCTTGCATGCACTCTTTGAGGATAGGGATCTGAGGAAGAAAAACAGTGGTTCAAGATAATTTCTGAGCTTCAATATCTGTTGTCTGTGGCCCTTTTCCTGTGCATGCACTTTCCCATGACTAAATCCTTGAAGGATGGGGATGATGAGAAATACTTCCCCGTATACTTCCAGGATAAGATTTCCATGGGTGTAAATGCTGGACTCAATAAGGGGAGAGTATAGAGAAAGACATGTGCATGGATCCATGGGTGTCCTCCACCAAGATGTACAAGCTATTTATATTTTTAGGGATGTGAATGCAGAAGACATCTGCCAGCATTTCTGTCCAGTTTTCTGCAGGGCAAAGTTGAGAGAGGATGAAAGGGGTTTGGGATGTGAGCACGTTCATCTTACCAAATGCTCAGGATGTTTTCAGTGCTATATTTTCCTCCTCTGCCTCCTTGTCTTCACATCCTTGTCTTTCAGGGCTGGATTGTGCCATGCTGTGCACACAAGATACTTCCCCATAAGTGGTGCTGGATGCATTTGCAAGGAGAGTGTGTGAGCAAACAGCTTATCAAGCAGGTCATGTATCATCACCATATGCACATGTGAGCGTCTGCAGGGATTATGTGTGGTGTTGGTCAACTTGCTGGTCCGGTGCCCTTTGTGAAGAGCGTAGGTTTGCTAGGAGGGGTTGTTGAGGAGGTTATGATGGCCCTGAGGATCTCCTCAGGAGACAGAATGAACAGTGGTTGGTAAAGTTAGAGTAAGCCTAGAGTAAGTTGTTTTGCATGTCTGACCTTCCACAGGGATCTTCCTAACAAGGAAAATAAAAACCCACAATCTTTCCCAAGGTCTTTCTGAAAGTGACAGAAGTGACAAAGGCATGCAGCATCCACGACAATGCTATGGCTTGTCTCTGCTGTGAGTGTTTTGGTGGCTGAGTAACCCACTGAGAAGTGGTATTGAGCTGAACTGTAGTGTGCACCTGTACCTTCAATGTCTGTTATAGAATGACTTATTTAACAGGTTTGTTACACCTGTTGTTGGAGTCCAGCATTTGTGACTTTGTTTTCGCTGTTATACCCAAATCACACCTCACTAAACTAGGCAGCAGATTGGTGCTGGATCATCACATCACTTTGGTCTTAACTCTTTTCTGAAACATAGAAGCAACTGACATAAATTTTTAACAAATAAAACCTGTGCCTAGGAAACATCCTGGTGAAGCTACAGATGAAGCAGGATTGTTCTACTAAGGCTTAAAGTACATGCTGTTAGACTTAAGGCAAGATCACTGAGTATGCAAACAGATGAGCAACATCTGATCCTATGATATGCCTGGACAGCTCTGAACTCTACACTGTCAGAAAACAAACCTCCTAAACAAACTTCAGGATTGAGAGGCAAACTCATCCTAGTATCCCTGCCGCTGAGCTGCTGCTGTGTTTTGCAATGTTGTCAGTGTGGCTATTGTTACTTGTGTATTTCATTTCATTGTATTTCACATGCATATAGTCTCAAAAACTTTCAGAAATGATAAGTACCCCACACCCATCTTCACAATGTGGTGACATAAGGTTATGTTCTTCCCCATCAACATAATTTTCTTTTTCAGTTTTTCTTTTCTTTTTTTTTTAATTTTTATTTCCTTTTTTTTTTTTTTTCTTTTTTAAATCTTACCGCCTGAATATAAAACTGGGTGTGTGTCATCCTTCGGAAAATATAAGGATTCAAACACGATGACATTAGATTTCTGATTTTGTGCACTTTCATTCCAACAAAGAAGTTCTGCAGGCTTTACTTTCTTTGCAACATCACAGTACCATAGACTCCATGATATAAATTCTTCAAGGAGTATGAAAACTTTATTCTTGAAACTTTGTATTAAAAATAACTTATTCATGGTATAAAGCACAATTTCTATTTCTGATTGATTTAAAAAGTGCAATCTATACCATTCAGATTATTCCTTTGGGTTTTGCCCACTTTTCTATCTGAGGGTGATTTTAAACTGAATATTTTAATTAAGAAAGGACATTAACACTACTTAACATTAACAAGTTTCAAACTTATGATTTTTTAAAACACAAGAGAAGATTAGAAGCAAAGTATTTGTGGTAGTTTGTAGGATCTGATACTTGATATATTAATGGCAAAAGAGACATCCCTGGATTTGTTTCAACCCAAGAGGGTTAAAAAGACATTAAAATTAGCTGATTTGTGGAAGTGAATTTAAATAGGATTCTGCATGAGTGAAATTATAGTAACTCAGAATATCTTGTATTCAGTATTCATAAATGTAAAGGTTATAGAACTCTTCCTGATCAAAACATAAGTCGGTTCTATTTGAGAGATAAAGAGTTTCTGAGGTAAGCAAATCACTGAGATTTATTCTGACTTTCATAATCATGAAAGTTTGCCTTACTTTGGTTTAAATAACCAAGATCATAACAAGAGAATGCTCATCTGGTCAGGCTATGAGGCAGTCTATTTTTGTGAGACAAAATTAAACAATTTCTTCTTTCACCATCCACCTTCCTAAATGAGATGCTTGCCTGGAACACTGTGCCAAAACATGGATCAAAGTTTTCAAACATGTTCTGAAACCCTGAGCTCTTCTGAGGGGATAGATGATATCAACCTTTAGAAAAAGAAGCAGAGAAAAAGTTTGACCGTGAGTTGTCTTCGCTTCCCTGGTGACCATATACAGGCTACCTTCCTTTTACAGGTGATCCAGCGCATATATTCTTCTGTACAAGAGACTGAGGAGCCACAGTACATGGTCAGATCTAAATGAAACAGCTTGAGCCTGTAAGTTACCAACAAGGAACAGAGCACTGAGACAAAGTAGGCAAAACTCAGCTTTGCTTGCTCAACTTCTGGTGTTATTCCTGGCCATTGTGTGTGTCTTGCCTCACCATTTTAACTATTTCGTAATGTAGTTACATTATAGAGTGGTCTGTGCAGCCCTCCAGAACATTCACTAACTGTATATTCAAGCAGCCGAATTTTTATGCCAAGGTTTGTAGTCAATTCCTCTTGTGTGGTTTCTTTCATGATAAATGCTAAAGGTAAATCTTGATTTAGCACCTTCTAGATGTAAAGAAAGACTTCATTGGCTTTTTGGATCTTTAAATCATGTGGATAGCTGCTGACATTATTAGCAGTATTATTTGGTTGATGGGGATGCAATTTGCTCCCCCTTTATAGCAACATTTATCATCTTCTCCAGGTTGGAAATGTTTATTTAAATAGCGTGAATAAAGAAAAACTGGAAAGATTAGTTATTAAAATAAGAAATATTCTCTATTTTTAGGACACACCAAATGAACATATTTCTTGAAATGGAACAAAAGAGCAAGATAACCCAGGTGGAGAAAAATTTAACCAAAATTAAGTTTTATGAAAACGTTGATTTTTTAATTATTATTATTAACATGCAGTGAAGCTGATAGGCCAAATGCAAGATTCACCCTGGGTTAAAAAAAAAAAAAAAGATACTAGTATCTCCATTTGGTGAGGAATGGAAACTGTAATGGTGGTACAGTAAGATAGGGGTGGCCCTCCTAATACAGCTGCTAATAACAGTTCACAACAAGGGAGATGAATCAGCAGCTCTCTTTTGCTGCATCATTCACTTCAACATGAACACTTTTTTTTACTTTGCCTTGTCAAATATTATTGTCAAAGTTCTAGTGCCTTTTGGGAAATCTTTGTGCAGTAAAATATATTGGACAGGTGAAAAAAATGCTGAAATGAGTTTTTCTAAGACAGGGGATTTGCCATTGAGGAAACATTGTAATTAAAGTACTCCTTTATTCTAATTTTCCCTTGTTAATTTTATAGAGACCTGAAAAAATGGTGACAGATGAAGTAAACATATTTCAAAGAAATTCAAGCCAAATCCCTCAACATTTAGTGACAGAAGTGGTCCTACTGATATCTGACATCAGTTGGGTGAGTAAGCACTTCAATTCTATTAGTGTACAAAATGCTGATACACTGGGCCCCACTGAGCATAAAATAAGTGTATTTCATTTATACTTTGCTGTTGAACTTTTTTTCCCATTAAAGCTAAGTACAATAGATTAGCATAAATGAAAACAAAATTAAATTTTGGAAGAGAAAATGTTAATATACTGACAAATGTTTACAATCTTTCTAAACATGAACAATCTATTGCTTCTGCTTTTTTCACATTTAGTGTCAAATCCTACTGTGTTTTTTACTAGGTAATGCACATGATCGTAATCAAGTAATTTATCTTGTTCTCTTATTTTTAGCCTTTATTGAGGATGATTCATTCCATAGACTAATTAGCTATCATCAAAGGGGGTTAATGTCTGCTTGGAAGTGCCCATCCCTCCTTCAGACACCAAGAGCTCTTGGTTGCTGGAATGAACATCAGTGATAAGAGTCAGGCATATTTTCTACATGTTCCTGTTAAATTCTCAGCAAAGGCCCCACCCTCAAAAAAACAGTCTATTTTGGGGAAATCTGTAGAGCTGTTAATATCATTGCCTTTTCCTAACCCTGAATGTTCACACTGTCATAGTTCCAGAAGCAGTTCTGGAATCCTGGGTGTACACATACAACTAACTTATATTATTGCTTATTAATGTTCATAGTTATGTTTTAGGAAGGCACGCTATGTGTGTGAGGATGCATGACAATAAGTTAGTAAAGCTAAATATCTCCACTGCCGCCTTCTATCTGATGGTTTGCTGCAAAGTGCTTCTTGTGGCTTATACTATGAGAGTATAATATGTTCCCATCAACTTCAATTGACACTTCTATTAGAGTCCAGAATTATAAAGGAAGCAGTTTACTGCCTGTTCTTTTCAAAGTTCTCCTTTGGGGCCAAAACACAAGAAAAGAAGAAAACAATAAGGTTAGAAAGCCAAGATGAGAATGTACACAGTGCAAATCTTGGATTCAAGGCATTCTTCCTGAAGTTGTGTATGTACACATTTACATGACAGAAATATACCTTGACGCTATTTGACTTGCTTTTTCTCCAGGTCTATTAGGTTTGTGTGGCAAAGTTTCAGTAGCAGTGGGATGACGGGGGGTGGGGACATTTCAGGGGTGTCTTCTGTGAGAAACCACCTAAAGTTTCCCCTATATCAAATAAATCCAATGCCAGATGGCTCCAAGACAGACCTGTTACTGGCCAAGGCTGAGCCCATCAGTGACAGTGGCAGCACCTATGCAGTAACATATTTGAGAATGGAAAAAAGGTACTGAGCAGAAGCAAATTGCAGGCAGAGTAGAGAAGAGAGAAAACGTGAGCCAAACACTCTACAGACACCAAGGTCAGTGAAGTAGAGGTGGGAGGAGGTGCTCCAGGTGCTGGAGCAGACATTCTCCTGCAGCCTGTGGTGCAGACCATGGTGAGGCAGCTGTCCCACAGCAGGTCATGGAGGTCCACATTGGAGCAGAGATCCACCTACAGACCCTGAAGGACCCTATGCTGGAGCAGGTGGATGCCTGAAAGAATACTGCGACCCTGTGGGAAGCCCACACTGGAGAAGGCTCTTGTCAGGATCTGTGGACTTGTGGAGAAAAGATGATACACTAGAGCCAGTTTGCTGGCAAGACTTGTGACCCCATAGGGGATCCATGCTGGAACAGCCTGTTCTTGATGGACTGCACCCCATGGAAAGGTCTCATTGGAAAAGTTTGTGGAGTACTATCTCCCATGGGAGGAATGCCACATTGGAGCAAAAGGATGACTCTGCCTGAGGAGGAAGCAGTGACAGAAACATGTGATGAACTGACTATAATGCCCATTCCCCATCCCACTGTACCTCTGGAGGGGAGAAGGTAGAGAAACAGGAATAGGGAAGGACAGAGTGTTGGGTTGAATGTGTTTTTAAGATTTGGTTTAACTTCTCATTATCCTACTCAGATTTTTTTAGTTGCTAATAAATTCAACTGAATCTCAGATTTCAAACTATGTATAAACTTGGACACAGATCCAGAGGAGGAAGAGTGGTTGTCTCAGTGTCTCACAGAGCTGAAAACAATTTTTCTTCTGTTGCACAGCATGGAGGCAGATTAGGGTGACAGATTCCAAACACGATTTTATCAGTGCCTGAATTTCAACAAAGTCTAACCTCCTCATACATCTGGAGATTAAGGGTCCATGAGGGTCTTTAGTCTAGTCAAGATCTACAACGCAGAAATCTGAAAAGCAATGTTTGCTTTATTAATGAGATTTAAGTGATAATGGCACCTTTCCCTAGAGCTTACTGATTATAGTATATTTTATTATCTCTGAGTCCTCATCAAAGACAAGAAGAACTGAGATGGAAGTTTATCTGAGCCACAGATTATACAATAAACAAATTTTTCCTAGCAATGCAAAGTCAACCTATTTTCTCCTCAGCTGTATGTGTTACTTCTCCAGCACAAAACATACCTTGTGTATATGCACAACAGACTTACATATGTACAACCCAGCATTTCAAGTACAGAAAACTAGGAATCAGCAAAAAAGAAGTGATGGTAAATCTCAGACAGTACACAGGGATTTTTGCCATCTCCCTCTCCAATTTTTTACAAATATCCATCCTTTATCTCTGTTTTTTTTTTTTAATTGATTTCTTAAATATTGCAAGAATCCAAAGGGAAAAATTATGCAAAAATTGTCATTACTCTTTAAGCATTTTGTGACACACACCTAAATGTTTGGAGTACATACCCAAATCTCTAGAATTTATATTGTAGGGATACTTGTCATCTGTGTTTACATTACTCCCACAATATCTTTGTCCTACATAATCTACAAAATATTTAGCCTCCAAAAATTCCTGATGTCAGGGAAGTAGTATTAGTATTACCTATTTATAGAAGTATCAGCAGCAAGCGTAATAGTAGTAGCAGTACAGTTTTAGTAGTATTGTATAGTGCAGTAGGAGTATTGTGTGGTATTGTAGAAATAGTATGATATATGTGACAGGACGGATGTACAGTAAGACCATAATTCTGTATATATTGAAGAATATATACTGAAGTAACTAGACGTCTAGAGGACTTTCAAATTTCAAATTATTTCAGCTTTTGAGCTCTTTCTTATTCACATCTTTAACCATCCATAAAGTTTCACTGTTCCCTCAACAAACATTCAAAAGGCTTTATTTACATTACATTCTAATGTTTTGAACAGTTCTAGCAGCTGCATAATTTTCACTCCACGTTGCAGATGAAAAAGGCAAACTCATGGACAAACTTAGCAGAAAATATTGCAGGTTGTGCAACTTTTTGCAAATTATTCAAATTTCTTAAGCCCGCAATGTTAGTTGATGCTGACTGTATGCAGCTACGAACCGTGACACTAAAATGCAGTAAATTCAGATGCTGAGCTGGTGAAGTCTACAACTTCTCTAACTCTTATCCAAATTAAAGACATAATATAAATCATTTTCAGCAGCAATGCCTACTCTATTTGGTTTTAGTTTTATGACCTCATTACATCAAAATAATCTTTGTTCTACTCTTAAGTATAACAGACCTAGAGAATGATAACAGTCCATATACCTGGATGTCTGTGGTGAAGAGGTACAACAGAAAGAAAATTTTTAATTTCTACAGCTCAGAAAGACGGTGTTTCTTCATTAAAACAGTGAAGTAATTTAATAACTCGTGTGAACTCATTCTTTCATCATTCAGTTTCAGAATCTTTCAGAAATATTAGGTAATGAAATGTTTTAACACACAAAATGGCATGCTTTGGTAAGGGAACAGAATAAATAAAAATGTTACATCAAAATGTACTTTATAGAGAATTTTTTTCCTAGATTTTAAATTGACAATTTATAGAAAAAAAAGACTTATATCACAGCATCATATATTAGGGTCTATTTTCCTGTTGTTATATATAAAGTATTGGTATATTAATAATAATTTAAATATCAAATATGCTTTATTTCAGAGCAAATTTAGAAGTGGATGAGAAATGATATAGAGATTTCTTCAAATGTCCACCATTAAGTAATTTTTTTTTTCTGCAGCTGACTATACTGCTGGGAGCCACAGTAGGAAGGAAGTAGATTAGGTAAGAGGTACTCTTACCTACTCAATCTTTACCTACTCTTACCCACTGAATCTTTATCACTTAAATTACTGGTTTCTTGTTATTATTTAGAGTCCCACTAACTGCCATTACTGGTTTGAACTGAAATAAAACAAACCTCTAGATAATATCACTTAAGAAATTTACAACCTTCTCTTTAATTGTACTTTAACATATTTCTCAAATTAAAATATCTCAGGCTTTCAGAACTACCTTGAGCATGCAGCCTATACCTCAGCCTGTTAGAAAACAGACCTTAGAATCATTTTTCAATGATTTTAGACAAAAACTAGTTTTCGTTTCTCAACATTTCAAGTTGAAAGAACAAAACAAAAGTCTTTACTGTGATGAAGATGCTTTGAGGAAGAGCCTTCATCCCCCAGTAAATTTATGAGCATATAAGAGAGTCTAGGAAGAAGAATATTTGATAAAATCAAAACAAGAACAGAGACCTAGCTGAAGAGACTTTTGCACTTGGAGCTAAACTGGTAGGGCCTGAAAAGAATGACCAAGCAGCAGAACAGGACAAGAGGCAACACGCAGAAACTGATGCATAAGAAATTCCACCTGAGGAAGAACTTTACTGTGCAGGTGAGCGTGCACTGGAACAGGTTGCCGAGAGAGGTTGTGGAGTCTCCCTCACTGGAGGCATTCAAGAACTGTCTGGATGCAATCCTGTGCAATATGCTGTAGCATGACCCTACTTAAGCTGGGGGTTTGGACCAGATGACCCACTGTGGTCCATTTCAACCTAAACTGTTTTACAATTCTAAGGTAAATATTTCCCAAAACGGTGTGCAAGTTACATGCTGTCTCTGTTTCCTATCAAAAGTTAACCTTGAGCCTGAAAAAAGTGGAATGGAGTTTCTGTTCAGCCAGCCACCAACATTAATCAGCTTCTCAGTGTTCAGTAATATGGGATAACATTCTGCCTGGTCTACACATACTAGCCTAGTTTAACCTCCTGTACAGTCAGCTGCTGCACACTTGCTAAGGGGTTTTACAAAACTCAGTTGAGCTCAAAATGAATATTGATAAATGACTGCAGGAATGGTGGTCTGCAAAAATCAAACATCTACATGTATCTTTTCAAATGTCTGTGATATGTAATAGTGTAGCCCTTTTCTTTAAAATACTAGGCCACTGAGCTGGTGGGAATAATTTATTTTCTATTGAAGTGATTTTTTAAGAGGGTTCCCTTATAAGTAGCTTTTCTACTGACAGTGTTTCTCGGTGCGGTGGAATGAAAATGGTAGTGAAGGGGATCATTTTTCCCAGTACTCTCCAAGTCAGTCTATTCTGACAGGGAGCGAGAGCAGGTAGTGATTTGAGACTGAAGCCATCTCAGACTTTAGGCTTTGAAGTGTATGAGAAAATACCTTCTTCAAGTCTTATCAATGTCTATTCATCTCTCTGAGCTATGGGGTTTTTTTGAGACACTGTGAATTCATTTTTTCCTCCTTCTGTGAACTGTGTTAAATAAACTCTATCTATTTAATGTGACAGTATATTTATAGACATGCTAAATGTTTCATTTTAACACTAACCTACTAAGGTCTTTATTTTATGTGTTTCCTTAAAAATACTAGGGAATCATGGCCATGATGGAATAAGGCACTAGCAAAACTTATCTTCTATCTCTTCTTTTTCCTAAAAGAAACTACTGAACTGAATGCTTCTTGTCTTTGACTACATAAATTCCGTAGTCATAATTCACTGAGTTTCACTCAGTATCCTGGCTACTATTGTTCAAATGTGAAAAAAGAAAACCAACAAAAAAACCCAAAATTAATTTTGTAACCACAATTAGGGCTTGAAGATTGTTTCATAAGCTTGATTTGTGTAATGTAATGTGACTAATGGAATTTTATTTTAACGGAGATTTTTAAAGTTCTGTTTAACATATTGCAAAGTTTCTATTTTATGCATATAATATGATAAATGAAAACGATGATTTTTTTCATACTAAGAATAAAAGTATTTGTAGGTCACTCAAAGTCTCCATGATTAGTGAGTAGTCTTACCAACTTAAAAGTTCCAAAATTTTCAATCAGACGAGTAAAAATCACCAAACTGTTATATAAATAAATCTTCTTTAAAAGATTATACTGCAACAGTAGTGTATCTGTGATGTCAGATGAGGTTAAAAATCCACAAAAAAGTACACAGCAACTATGGATTGGTTTTGAAACCATGGCAACAGTGTACCAGAGCAATGAAGCAGTGAAGAGTACCCAGTAACAGAATGCAATGAAGAGGGCTCACAAGCAGATTACTATAAATCCTTATTTCTTTGACAACTAATTCTTGAAATTGATTGAAGTAGAAACTGTAATAGAAAATAATGTTAAATAATAACTTGATGGTACCTGACAGGATGGAAAAAACCCTCAAGTTACTTTAGGTGATTATAATGCTTAAAACCCACCCCCGGGGAAATATGTATATGTAAATGATAGTATAATGAACTCAACCACCACATACACATTAAGAATGTTGTTATATGAGTGTGAGTGACTAATCACCTGTTTCTGCATCATTCTTTCTTTATTATCTCTTTGAATAAAAGATTGTGCTTGTTTCCTAGAAGGTGTGCCAGCTGTGTTAGGTGCCTGGCACCCTATTTTGCAGAATCATAATAAAATCAAATATCTCAACTCTGTGTGCTGTTTGGCTCTTGTAAACCAGGTGAAAGAACCCATATTTGGAACAGCATGAGTAGCATTCGAACATACTCTGGTAATCTGCAAGGTGTGTGACAATGACTCATGTTCACATTCACCTGTGCATTGAAAGGTAAGTTTTCATCCCTCATCATTCTTCCCACGAAACTCCCCCATTTCCTGCCACGCCTCTGCACTCTGCTCAGCAACAAAAACTCCTTTACCCCATTTCCAAGCACGCCCGATTCCATACTTCTTGCATCAGTCTGATTACAATTTCGCAGGGGTCAACAACATTTACCATTTAAGCAATTTAAGTTCCTCTTACAGCTTTCCCACCTCTCCTGACTCTGCACTACTTTAATCCTATTCTCCTAAGCTTACCTGATTCAGCTGGAGCAGCAACCTCTTCTCCTTAGACCTAGTCTGCCAGACAGACAAACAGCAGAAAGAAAGGCTGGACACCAGTCTTTACTTCTCCAAATAGAAAAGTAAAATAAAAAGTACTTTGGACTTGCAGGCAATTTGTTCTCCCCTCCACAGTACACTGTCAAAAAGATATATCTACTTTCAGCCCTACTCTTTTTGGCACCTTTTAACCACAAAGCTAGGCAAGTAGGGAAGGGAGCCAGATCGATGGGATGAGACTTCTTGAGCTGGCAGGGACCTCAGCCTGTGGTACCAGCCAGGACACCTGTTTAGGCAGAAGTGAGTATGCCCATCGATTCCGAGTGAGTTCCGACTTCTTTTTTACCTGCTCAGGTCTTTCTAGAATCCCAGATCATTTCACATTATGAAAAATTAGTCATCTAGGTAGCATAAACATTGAATCAGAGATCAAATTTTTCACATTCAGTTCCATTTAGGTGAGTAAGCAAGCGTCAAATGTGGATCACAATATATAATAAATGATAAAAGTAAAGCAAACACTTTAAATCTCCTCAACTGATTCAGCAGATGCATTAAGGATTCAGTGACAGTGAGTCACTTTTTAATAAAATCTATCAACAGAAAATGAAAAAAGCCCCTGTGGTTGTCATGGTATTTAATATAAAAATATATGGTAAGATAAATGGCTGATTTTTAATGAATAGGTCCCACTCTGTAAAGGCAGATATTAAGGATCTAAAGCCGTGTAGCATGCATAGCAAATTGTCTGGATCCAGGGCTTTGCTGCTGGAATTATAATTAGCCTGTCTGTAACTCCATCTGTAAAATGATTCCTTTTCAAAGCATGAAGAGATTCTATTGTGACAGTAAAGAAATTTCATAAATAACAGTAAGAGTGATGGTCACAATATAAAAATCTTTTTCACCAACACCCCAAAAATATCGAGCAAAACCAAATGATAATCCTCAAGAAATGTCTTAAAATATAAAATGCATAACAGCTCAAAAGTTTTTTAAAAAATAAACCAAAAAACCCCCCAAAACAAACAAACAAACCACACACACAAAACCAAAACCAAACCAAAACAAAAACCAAACCCAAATGTCGTGGTTTTGCCCTGGGTCAATTTGCTTTCACACCCCCCACACAATTACTTTAAGTAGAGAGAAGGTTTAT
>JAYRBT010000114.1:94381839-94428305 GCA_036023395.1 Myiotriccus ornatus
GAGGCAGCGCTGATGGAAGCGTTCTAAGAGACACAAGTGGTGGCAGTAAATGACCCATGATTCAGATCCGTATAAAACAGTAGACAGTACAATGGCTCTGTAAACGCAGATCTTTGTACTTTTCTTCGGGTGTTTGTTTTGCCACACTCTTTTATGGAGTTTACCAAAAGCTCTGTATGACTTTGCTAATCTGTTGTCTATTTCTGCATCAATCTTACCGTCCAAGGAGAAGATGCTTCTCAAGTAATTAAACTGCTGAACTAATTTAAGCTCTGTTTCACCAGTGGTGGTATGGGGATGGTGGAAGACTTCCTGAGGTGCAAGCTGATGTAAAACTTCTGTTTTCTTCAAGCTGACTTCCAGCCCAAAAGGCTCAGCAGCCTCTGCAAAGCAGGATGTTAAACACTGCAGAGCTCCTTCTGTGTGGGCAACGAGGGCAGCATCATCAGCGTAAAGCAGCTCACGGACAAGATGATTTAAGGTGTTAGTGTGGGCCTTCAGTCACCTTAGGTTGAAAAGGCTTCCATCGGTATGATTTAGAAATTATGCCTTGCTATTCAGCCATCAAGACCTGACAATTAGATCTGCCTTTCTAATGAAAATGAGCACTGTTACAAGTTCAACTTTCCATATTAATATCATGTTTCAAGGTATACAAATATTTTTATCTTAACTCCATGTGATCCCTCTTTTGGCATGTGCAGTTATCCTTTCTTCATACTGGTTTCTACTCATTTTGCTTGCCATCTTCCTGGCAAATACAGAAAAGAAAGTCTCCTCCATTCTCTCTCCTGCCATTCTGTCCATTTCTTTTGGCGGGAAGGTCCAGAAATCTCAAGCTGCAGAACCACTACTTGGGCCAGTCAAGGGAAGCTACACTTCTTGATATATCTACCTATTTGGCCTTCTATCTTTGTTGTTTTTTTCACAGAGGAACAGATTTCCTTTATATGAAGTGTCTTGAACAACTTCTGTATTTTCTGAGTGGAGTTAACAATATTGGCTTGATGAGCCAAACAGTTGAGGAGTCTCCTTGCTGTCTGCCTGTCCATTGAGTGAATTTGTTTCTTATAAAGATGAGGGAGTCAGTAATGTTTCTGTTTTGCAGGAGTGTTTCTTCTGTCTTGGTCACATCTGGCATTTTGCTGCTCTGATTTATGATCAGATCTCTAAACTCAGTTTTCAGTGGTGCAGAGATGATATTATACTCGTTTAAGAGAAATAGGTGGGACAAAACATCTCCAGATGCTATGGCTACATCTACACTATAAAATGCTGCCTGAAGGTTAGCAGAGCCCAACTCCACCTATCTTCACTGCATTTGGGAGCAGCCCAGGCTCCAGCTGACTCTGAGCCAAGGCTACCTTTTCTATTCAAAATCAGCCAGACCTCAGGGAGATGGGTTGCAAAAGGAAGACAGCAGTCCCAAAGTGCTTTTCTCCTCCAACACTGTAAAACATCAACTAATCCAATAATAAGGTATCAAAATAGGTGTGCTTAACAGCTTAAAGCTATACCTGAAGATGTCTTCCCTAAGAAAGTATACAATACTGGTTTACCTCAACCTCAGACCCAAGTGAACTTCTGAAAATAAATCACATGGGCAGTTAGCAAATTTGGCTTGGACACTGGCTCTGGGATTATCCTGCAGTGAAAAAGAACAATCAAAAAACCCTGAATGTAAACTAGTTCAGAACCAAAGAAGTAATTTTAACAACGTCTTCTACATCAGTAAATTACCATGTGAATTCTTATTTGTTACTATGCAATAGTCTTGTGCAGATTATTAGAGATAAAAGTGCAGGTTGTACTATTGCTGATGCAACTGCCTAGGAGAACAGGCCAGAGCCCAGTCTACTGTTTGTACACAGTCCTTGACTAGAGGTGATATTATTGCAATATAGAGGCCTCTTTTTAACTTTCTTACCATTTGGAAGAGAGACTGTTAACATGATTTTGTGATTTTTGCAAAGCTTGGGAGAATTGAGAATCAAGTCTATTTTGACAATGACACAAATAGTTCTAACTTGGAGTTTCAGACATTTTTGGTAATATGCAGTTGTTGACACATAAAATCAGTGCCCTCCTCCTTATACCCTTGGCCCTCACCAGCAGAATTTTGGAGAACACTTTCCATCTTCCATTGCCCACACTATTGCCTTCAGACCTCTGTAGGCACTTCCTCTACACCCCAGATTGCCCCCAGCATTAGCACTAGTGTCCACACAGAAAATCAGCAGAAGGTAACAGTGAGAGAGTTTGTTGTACAGGGCTTAACAGTCTCTCCACAACTTTCCATAAGCCAGCCACTGGAAAAACAGCAAACTTTTCTAGACAACAGGCTGGGCTAGCATATCCATATTATTTAATAGCACATTTCTTGAAAGAATTTCCACTCAGGCCAAGATTTCCCTGCTTAAAATGCCCAAGTGTAGTTCAGCAAGCTCCCAGCAAGCAGTAGAGAACAAGTCATAATGCTTTTTCCCCTCTGTGGGGCCAGGGAAGTTTAGTAATATCAAACCATGCTGTGCCATGCTGTTCTTCCTGTGGTCAGCCTGGGGTACCTTGGTCCATTCTCTCTTCTAGAACAAAACAGAAAGCCAAGGAACTGGAAAGACAAATCCCTCAGAGGAGAAAGTGTATTTAGCGTCACGAAAGTAGAGAAGGGGAAAATGCTGGTGTCAAATAAGGATAACATAAGAGATGGAAAGATAAATCATCCAGTATGCATTTGATTTATGAATCTCGATGCAATGACAGAAAGAAACAAGTTGTATATAAGCCATAAGGTGTTACTTGGAACTGAACAGGTCATATACTGAAAAAATTTGAACAGAGGATGACTCTTTTTAAGTGGACTAATTTTAAAAAATGAAAAACATTTTCAAAGTTGAACAGAGCACAAAAGGTAAATATAACAGTATAAAGCGAAGGAAGAACAGTGTAAAGAGAGGTGCATGGGTTGACAAAAATGAAGATAAAATCAAAGTGTGCACTCAAGGTAGAAATGAGCTACATAAGAGACTAAATTTGAATTTATGGAGACTAATAAAGATGGACGTAAGCTCACTAATAGAGGATTATTAAAGTCCATCCAGCTATCTGCATACAGATAAATGTGCAATACAATGTGCCTAACTAGAATTCTGTTAGAAGACAACAATAAAGGTATATTAATATCATGGGATATAAATTGTCGTTAGAATAGACAGGCAGTGTAATGATGCTTGGGCAATTAAGACAGAAAGAGAGAATTACAACTGTGATATATAGGTAGGAGGATGATTTTACTAATATATCTCTTGTGCATTTTTAGAAGTGCAGCAGTTGAACAATCACCATGAGGGCTGTATACAGAGAGTAAAAAGATGGACTCCTTAGGCAATCACAGGCTTACAGGTCAGATGTTTGAACGTTTTAAGATGGAATTCATTAAAGTGTTTACCCCAGCTCTGGGACAACTTGTGCTATCCTATTTTATAATGCTAGTGTCTGTATAGGTGGTGGAGGGATTGTTATTCCAACCAAATACTTAGCTGCAGTTGGACATTTCTCCATCAGACTATATCCTCCGTGTCCAAAATCCCAGAGGCTGTGATTTAGTCCCACCTTTTTTTTTTTTTTTTAAATTCAGACCCATGCACCGATATTCCTACTAATACTACTTTTTTTAGTTCTCATTTCCAATTGCAATGATCTCCTCTGATTCTTAAGGATAAGCATATCTCTAGGTCAGGGCTATCAGAGGATTTGTTTTGTTCACCAAGCACCCAGAGATTTTCAGGATTCACAAAGCATTCAAAAGACATCTGGGGCATATAGCTAATCCACTAGAATATCTCTCCCCTTGGAAAGAGGTAACAAAGAATTTAAGAAAGTATTTAACATCAGCTGGTTAACAATAATTCAACATCAAGAATTTAGGGCACTTGGTTTCCAATGGAGATACCCTGACAGGGATCCATGGTGATTTTTTTATACATAATCTGAGCACACATACTTTATTATTTTTTCTAATTTATTTTAACTACATTAATATGCTCTTTTTCCATCTGTCTTAATTTAATACTTTGTTTCTTTCAGAGCTGATGCATATCTCCTTGACACTAATAAAAAGCAATTAGATGTTTTCATTTGTCTGTGAATGGGTCTTTGAACATGTCTGTGGCTTTGCCCATGTTTTTAGAGGAATTTTCAACATCCCTCACACAATACAATACAGTTAGTTCATAGTTTTCATAACACTGCTTGGATTCAAAAAGATGTAAATTCCACTAACAGAAAAAATATCCTTGTTGTAACCATTACTTGTACTGTCATTGTGCCAAGAGATTGCAGACATGAAGCAGGACTTCACTGAGTTTTATATTGCTTAAATACTAAAAGAAAGATGGTTCTTTCAGGTTCTTCGAAGAATTCACATTTTAACATATTTTTAAGTATTTAGAATGGTTTGATTCAGCAAATGAAGATTGGAATATGGCTAGTGTCTATTTATGTGATAAGGGGAGCCAGGAATAAAGAAAGCAAATAAATTTTAACTTTAAGGCAAGTTAGTCTGATGTAACCATGAATGAATGCAGGCTGAAACTTGATAGATTTTTTTTTTTAAGATATAAGATTAAACTGAAAGATTGTGGAACATCTTTCCTTTAGACATGGAAGTGTAAACTCAGTTTTATGGTGGGGTTTAGTAAGTTTGTAAAGTGTTTGGGCTGTTTAATTTTCTAGAGACTGTTCTTGGGAGAAAGACTGAAATTAATTGGTCTGAAAGAAAAGAGGGACATATGAACACACTTGTTTTCAGGATCAAAGGATGGTCTCTGGCCTGTTATATTAGCAGTGTAGTTTGCAAGTCTTCACCCCTTCTTTCTACTGACTTTCTTGCCCCCAGAGGCATCTTATTTGGGAGCTCCATATTTTCCTTTCTTTCATAAGGACCATTTCTCCTCACAAGCCCTTTTATACCACCCTTGCCTTTTGCTCCCAGACCCCCACTCCTACTATTTCATTTTTCTGTTCTGGAGGCTCTGTGTGACCTGACTTGGCTATGACAGAAGGTCTGTGTATGCCCCTTCTCCTATCTTCCTTCAACATTTGCAGTTCATGGATGATCAGAGAGATGCTTTGAATGAAAATATTTTTACTGACACCTTTACAGAATAAGTAGAAACAGACTTGCATTATCTTCTGCCCCCTAGGGTTAGGCCAAATGTCCTTGCTTCTGAATTAGACCTTTGTTTGGGGAGCTGTGTCGTGCAAACCTATGACACTACAGTACACAGGATAATAAGACCTGGATAAACCGATATTTGTCTTCAGTTCCTAGACTTTAATGTGTTATTTTTATTAAGGCAAGGAAAGAGGATTAAGCAGGTCAGTGCCCATGTGCATGAGTTACAAGAGAGCACAACCAGTAACGTTCCAAAAGCAGATCACCCACTCACCAGTATTTAAGGACATATTTCTGTCCTATTTCAAGAATGACAGGGGAAAAGGTATTATTCTCTGGAATAATTTTAAATTAAAATATAGAGAAGACATAACCAAACATGAACTAGGAACAGACAAGAAACAGAATTTGCAGAATTTGGCAAAATTTCCATTTTTTTGATGTGAAGATAGCTTCACTGACTCAACTTTTTTGCCAAGAAAAGGTAGTACTTCTTCAGCAATACACACAGAAATTTGACATAAAGTTACAAAAGGGTTGTCGTTAACTTTATAAAATACCTTCAGCATATTATCTGATACTGAAAATTTATATCCTTCGGTAAAGTTATATTGTCAGTCTGTACATTCCAGTGGGAACTTAGCTAACTCACTGGTTATTTTAATATACATATCTCATAAATCAAAGGTTTAGGTTCAATCAAAAAGAGTAAAAAATCCCGAAGATAAGAAGAGAGAAGACACTGTAAGAGGCTGAGTGATAAATACATTTCAAGTATTAACCCACTGGATGCAGAAGATGAAAATCAAACCTTTTAAAAGTTAAAATTTTCATTTTCATAATTCCTAATTATTTTGTGATGCCACTTCACAGCAGTAGGAATCCAGAATCAATAAAAACAGCAGACTTTTGAGGTTTTTCCAAGAGTGACATTTTGTTTCATATTTTCAGTAAAAATGTGTTAACAGGAAGACATTTGAAAAGTATTTTTCTGAATAATGATTTTTGACTTTCCAGTCAGCTTCATGTATAATAAAGACTAAAAAAACTAGAATTGATTGAGAGAGAACAAGCTTTGTGATCCCTGAAAAACTCACCTCATCATATTTCCAAGAGAGAATCACCATTATAATAATAATAATCATCTATAAGATGTATTTTTTGTCTAGAAGACTGAACAAGCTTTCAAACCCAATTTTCCATTTCCTTTACTTGCTACATTTTGTTTTATGCTCTGAAAAGTCCTGGAGCACATAAACTCAATTACTTTGGGATGAAACTAAACTTCATGAGTGCACAGAACATTTTCTAATTGCTAATGGGTATGCAGTCCACGGGAGCACTCTTGAGCTGCTCCAGAAGGAAACTCACAAAGAGCAGTGCAGATGTCAGGTCTTTAGCAATAGTCATTTGATTGTATCTGTCCTCTGATTGCATCACACAACATGCTTACATAGATAGAGATCCCCTCAAACCAATGTTGGGATCAAAGCACAGGACTTTGGAGGTATTTAAATACTCATCTTCTCAGTTCATAGGTGTTAGCTACCTGAGAAGCCCTGAGTGGGCAGGAGTAATCTGATGTAAAATATTCAGAAACAGAAGAACATCAATATCTACTGTCAGTCCAAAATATTGAACACTGCCCAGGTGAGTGTCTCACTAACAGTACACCTCTCCATGTTATGTTTTTAACTTTGATTTTATTCAGTCTTAAATACTTTGGCTATCACTAGATGGGGGGAAAAATAAGATGTAATTCTTATAAATAATATCTTGGACTATTAAATTCAGTTTAATGAGACTATACTGGTACTCAAAACTGGGGTATGCAATTTGTTTTGGAGCTAATATTAATTTTAGTCCAATGGCTTTTAAATCAGGTCATTGACCAGTACATTTACACATCTTCAATTAAAGCAAATATACCCATATTATGCTTTGTGGAGCATTTCAATGTAGCAGCAAGCTCTAAACTGTATTATAAAATCTTACAGATAAGGGCATATAATTTTATCTGAGCAGCAATACTACTTAAACATACCATGTCAGTACAGTTTGCAGTCAGTGTCGTTCCTGTTCTTTACCATTTAACACCAAAAATTCCTGACTGGAAGTTGAAACAGTTGTCTTCTGAGATCTCAAGGGTTGTGCAGCTGAAGAACTGGGCCAATTTTTATAAAAATCCTGAAAAAAATACAGTAATGTCCAACCTTCATATTTTTGCAGTATTTGCTATATCTGATTATTTTTCAGTTTCTATCATTAGTAGTGATTCAAGTTGCTATACTTAAATAAATTTCATATTAAATATTTGGACCTTCTATTTATTTTTTTTTTTTTAATCTAAGCCACATGACATTACAGTTAATTCTATATTGCTGGATTTTTTAAGATAGAGATTTTTAATTTGTGGAGATTAATTATTATTATTATTATTATTATTATTATTATTATTATTTATTATTATTATTATATTTTACCTGTTATAAGGCCAGCCAGAAACTCTCATATTGCTCTATATTCTATGTAATATCTCAAATGAGAGAAACATTGAAAGGCACATTTAAATAAATTTTACAATTATATTATATAAATGTAAACGTCCTAGAAGTGTTTCCGCAAATGAAAACATCCTGTCAAAAGACCTAGAGATTTTATCTTAATATAAAAAAAAAGTCTGATAACACATTATAAGCAAATACATTTAAGTCACGTAATGGGACATGATTCTCTGCTAAAATTATGAAAGTGGAATTGAAATCAAGGAGATCTAACCTTAAATAAAAATTTATTTAGGTGAATAGATATGTGACCCAGAAAGAAAGCTCCCAGCAACTACAAACTGATACCATAGTTCAAAAGTTACTATAAACAAATACCTTCAGTTCTAGATACTGAACAAGAATATAATTCCAGCATTTTAAGGATTAGACCTTGAGTAACATATGCCAGTTATCTGCTGTAGAATAATTTGTTGATAAAGATGTGTTATAAGACATAAAATGTTTTAGATCTCTTCCCATTTTAGTTCAAATATAATAAATACTGCTGGCACTTAAGCTTTGTTTTTTCACTCTAACTTAATTAGATTTCATTATATTATTCTGTGTTATTACTTTATGTTTTAACATTAATCTTCGACATATAAGTTGTGTCCAGCACTGTGGCCTTCCAAGTCAAACTGTTTTCTGATTCAGCGACCCACAGATCACTGCTTCTCAGTGATGGACAGGAGATCTGTTGCATTTTACCTGTCATATTGTTAGAGAACCACTCAGTGGCTGGAGGTTGTTTACTGCTGGAACCAAGAATTCCATCCCCACACATATTATGCAATAATCTGACAGCTAAAATATCTCATTATTATTTTAATATGCAAAGTGCTTGATACCTAAAAGCGGTCTTTATCATTTCCTAAGAGAAAACTTTTAACAAGAAAATAGGTGCTATTATAAAAAATCATATTATATTTTCTCTCATATATTCATCTATTTGCTATCATGTTAATAGAGGTTGTCAAGGTATAAAGGAATGAAGTGGCTACAAAAGATCACTAAAATTTGAAAATAGTCTTACGGTTCATTAAGGATTTTAAAAGAAGGGAAACCTAATCAACACTCAACTTTTATGTTCTGATTACATGATAATCATTAATCACCATTGTCTCCAATCACATGAACTCATAAAAATCTCTCCCCAGTGCACAGTAAAGTGCCACAACATTAACTGAATTACACAGCAAGCAATTTTTATCTTTAACATTTTTAGTAGACTTGGTTGCGTTGTTCAAAGGTTGATTTTGTTGGGACTTTTTCTTTGTTTTTTTTTTTAATTAATTATAGTGAATAGGTAAAATTGAGAGATCCTTTCTAAAATTAAAAAAAAATCTGATTCACAAATTTAATTTATTGAATTTTAGTTATTTTCAAGATTATTGCAGTGTGTTTCAGAAAAATCTCCAGCAGAATCATGCAGTGGAGTTTCCACTTCTCTCTCAGATAGTTTTGACAGTGAGTTTACAGCTGAAATATCATTGAATTGGTAACATTCCAATTTATTCAAACTGCATATGATTGATTTTTTTCTCCTCTCTCCCTACTGAACAAGTGATACAGGAATTATTGATGAAATGGTCATATGCTACTCCATCATGCAAAGCACTCTGGCTCAGTCTGTAATTTATGCTTTCTGCGCAAAGTTAAAAAATGAAAAATCCCAGATTATTTTCTGAGACTGACAAATGTCAACATTCAGCACCTTGTGATCAATTTTAATTCCTGTATGGTGTAAACACATATGTTAATTTCCTGTCATTACAGTAATTTCAGTAAATATAATTAAAATAAATATGTATCTGCAGTTAATTTACAGTTTTACCTTCAGCTATTACTGCTACTTCTGATCCTAAATTTGTGTACCTAACTGTAAACAGCATATAGAAATTGCACAGCAAATATTACCTGTTCTTACAGTTTGGGACTTGAACTGAGTACTCTCAGGTATTTACTGAAAAGAAGAAGTGAGAAGAAGGATTTCAGGAGCATGATATTCTCATACAAAAGCAGATGATTTATCTTCTTGATATCTGCAGAGATTATCTTTAATAAAGATATTATCTTTACCACAGGTTAGAACAAAAATCAGAAATTGGTGGCTAACAGCCATAAATGCACAATTAGGAAGCAGAACTTTTAAAGAATATATGTCGTTTTGAGAAAAATAGCACATGAAACCTTTTATTTTGGTAAAAAAATTCATACTGCTATTTCTTTTTTTTTGTTTGAAGAACAGAATTTAAGGACAAAATTCACATATATTTAAATAAATTTTACAAGTCCCTGAAAACATCATGAAACAGGTTTTCTTGCAGACGAGATTAAATTCTTTTAGATACATTTATTCATTTATTTTGTTGGAGGAATGAAAGCAGCAGGCCTTAAAAAAAAGCCCTGCATGCTTTAGGTTCTGGTATTTGACCTAAGCTGAGGAAAGGCTGTGATGTAGTGAGGAGATGTAGATTCCTGCTGTCATTCTCTGCAGCTTTGCAAAAGTGTTTGTCAGCCTTGCAAGTTGCACCCAGAATTGCTCATAAGGGCAGTCTCAGCTGTGCTCCAGGACTTTAATTCCCTGACTGGCATGGCTTTTGCCTGTTCTCAAGATCAGCACAGTAACGTTTATGCTGCAGATGAGCCAAAATCAGCAATGCCAACCTTAAACTGGTCTCCTAGCACATTCTCTGGCAGGAACAGGCTCATAGCCATTAAAAAATCAAACATGTTCTGTGTCTAGATCACACACCAGTGTTCATTTACCTTCATGTAATAAGATAACTAGTCCTCTCATTTACCTGGACCATCAGATTACCACAAAAAGCACCTGAGGTCTTGTCAAAAGGAAACGCACACAGTTGAGAAAAATTTAAAAAGCTCATTAAACTTCACAGGAATTCCAATGATTTCACTGAAGGAGTGGGAAGGGCTCCAGGCAGATTGATGCGCCAGGCTAGCATCCACAAAACATGCCTGATGTTGCAGGTTAAATGTGTACTTTTAGTTTTCTGGACAAAACAAACTTTTCTAGCATCGAAAGCCTTTGATACAACAGGTGGAAAAAAATTGTGTGCAGCTAGACAGCACCATGTGCATCGTAGAGTCAGGTTTGACTTACTGCGTCTACTATAAATGACACCTGGTGCCTCCTACACATATTTTTCCCTCCACACAACAGAGGAGTTGCCATGCACTCTGTCTTTTGAACATCTACACTGTACATTCAGAGTCCAGAAGTCCAAATCAGACTGTCCTTTTTCAGATCTTCCCCAGCCTAGGCCAGCAATGCTGGTTCTATGAAGAGAGGAGAGACTGTACGTTCTAAGGGAAGTGGTTCTAGCTTGCCTGCATTTAGGTGTGCAGGGCAGGATCATCTCTCACTCTGAAGAGAAAAACTACTGAGGAAATACCTCCGTTCTGAATATTCATCATTTCCCAGTTTTCTGTAGTTTATAGAATCACAGAATGGTTTGGGTTGGAAGGGACCCTCCAGTCACTCTGTCACAGGTGGGAAACCTGCTATTAGACTACTCAGAGCCCTATCCAGCCTGGTCTTGAACACATCCAGGGATGGAGAGTCTACAACCTGTGTGGGAAATCTGTTTTAGTGCCTTAGCACTCACACAGTAAAAAATTGCTTCCTAATATCTAATCTAAACCTACTGTCCTTTGGCTGAAGGCCATTCCCCTTTGTCCTATCACTACATGCCCTCGTCAAAAATTCCTCTCCAGCTCTCTTTCAGGCCACTTTCAGGTACTGGAAGGTACTATAAAATCTGCCCAGAGCCTTTCCTTCTCCATGCTGAACAACCAAAACTCCCTCAGCCTTCAAAGGAGAGATGCTCCACTCCAAGCAGTTTAGTGTCGCTCCTCTGGACATGTTTCAATTGCTCCTCATCTTTCTTGTGTAGTTACCAGTTTCTTTTATATATATGAGTGCGTGTGTGTATACACTGTTTACAAGTTGTGATTTTTATTTTGACATTCACTGCAACACCAACAGTCTTTCTCATGTTAGAAAGCCTGCACTTAGTAAGAAGCTTGTGCAAGAAATGTTGTTTGGGAGAGTTTCTACTCCTCACGGGTCCTTTAATCTTTCTTCACAGACAATGAATGCTGACTGAGCTAAATTACTGCCACCACTTTGAGGTCTGGAGGGAAAAATCAGAGGTGCTTAACAATACTTTCTAGCAATGGATGCTTGTGCTATTTCATTTAGAAGGCAACATATCAGCTGGGATGAAAGGGGTTCCTTTAAGAAAATACATGAAGGAAACCAGAGAAAGCTCTTGGTTCAGCTTGGTTTTATTTCGTAGCATGTACATACTGAGGGTCTGCAAGGGATATTTTCTCTGTACACCAGTTTAAAGGCGTACAGGACTGAAAGAGATCTCCTGGACCAAATTCTGTTCTTCCATTACCAAAGATTGATGATAATTGTGATAAATTGATAAACTGACTAAGATCTTGCTCACTCATATTGCTCTCACTATTCATAATGGCACTTCCCTGAACCTTCATCCTGTGGTGACAAGATTTCTTCTGATCCCCAGCCTAAATGTATTTATAGCTCCTTTAAACTTCTTTGTGCATAAAACAGTATTATTGAAGCATGAGTATTTTTTCTTTTTTCCCTTCCTCTCACAAAATATATTTTTCATCTCTTTTACCATCTCTGGGTCTTTGAATTATCTTTGTTGAGTGCATTTTACCAGTGCCTTTAAAATTATTATTAACACTTCTTTATCTTTCCTGAACAAAACATCACCTGACAATGCCCATGACCACGTTTGTTTCTTTCACAATTAGATCACACTGATTGCTTCTAATCATCCTGCTAACAATAAATGTGCCTTCTTCTTACTCAGTTTGCAGTGTCATTAAACAGATATGAGCCCCTGTTGTTTAGGACTCATCTGGGTTAAGATTAGCTTAAAAATTAGCAAAATAATATCTCTTTGATAAGTTAACCTATTAATGAAACAGCATTTTGTAGCAGCCTCAGTAGCTACAACTGGATGGGTTTATGTTAGAAAATTATTTGTTTGTACTTCTACTCAAAATTATCAAATTTCAAACTTTCATAATATCATTCTTCTGACTCTACTTTCAGCCTGAAGCATTTTTGTGTGACATGGGTGAAAACAGTTAACAACTTTTAAGTACAGTGAGCAAAACAAATACTCTGTTGCCATTATTTAAACATTTTAGAATAAATTTAATACCTGTGCTTTGCAATAAACCCTTGATATTTGACAAGAAAAGTCTTGGTACAAAAAAGGAAAACCTACATCTATGTGTAAACTAAGCAAAATGATTTTTAAATCCAGATATTCCCAAGTTTTCTTGGTATCAGATGTGTATCTATAACAAAGGACCTGAAATAAGGAGGAAGCCACTAAAAAATTCACTACTTTATGTTTACAAGAAAAAAACAGGAACTTCATTTCATTCATCTGAGTTGAGCAACCAAAAGACCAACAGAGAGGCAATGAAGTGCTTTGAGTCTCTCCTAGGGGAAGACAGTATAAAGACTAGCAGTCAGATCTACTCTGCTTAGTGGAGTCTGTTGTTGTGTTCTGCACTATTTGGAGCTTCCAAATACCTAATGAATGTCTATTTGACTTCTCTTTCACTGAATCAGAATTAATCTTGGAAGAGGAATAGTAGAGCCCAGAAAGTCTCCTGGCTATGAGTGGTCTTTGTAAACATCAGGGCTTCACTAGCAGAGAACATTTAAGACCATGACTGTACTAGTACACAGGATGTGCCAAGCAACAATTTTAAGAAAGACCTGTGTAGGAAAACCAGGTTTCATCTATTCTATTAAATTATTCTCCAATATAAGGTAGCTGGAGGGTAGCTGCAAGTTGTGAGGTACCAGATACTACTGGTGTCAGTTGGGATAGTCTCTGAAAATTCAGCCTGAACCAAGTTTCTATAGACTTGTTTGGAAAAAATCACTCATCTCTATATCTTCATTGGCTTTACAGATATAGGGGTAGGCTGCTCAGTCAATGAGGATCTCTTTCTGGGATATTTTATAATCATAGAATCATTTGGGTTGCAAGGGACCTAAAAACCATCTAGTTTCAACCCCCCTGACATGGACAGTACACCTTCCACTAGACCAGGCTTCTTAGAGCCCCATTCAACCTGGCCTTGCGCACTTCCAGGGATGAGGCATTCACAGCTTCTCTGGGCAGCTTCCAGTGCCTCATCACCCTCACAGTAAAGAATTTTTTGAATGTCCAATATAAACCTACCTTCTTTCAGTTTAAGCCATTTCCCCTTGTTCTGTCACTACATGTCTTTGTAAAAAGTCCCTCTCCACCTCTCTTGTAGGCAACCTTTAGGTACTGACAGGCTGCTCTAAGGTACCCCTGGAACATTCTCTTCCCCAGGTTGAACAGCCCCAACTCTGTCTGTCTGTCTTCACATGGGAGGTGATTCAGTCCTTTGACCATTTTCGTGGCCTCCTCTGAACCCCGTTGAACTGGTCCATGCTTTTCTTGTGTTGGGGGCCCTATAGCAAGACACACCATTTCAGGTGTGGTCTCACTAGAGTGGAGTAGAGGAGTAGCATAAAATTTCACTTCTTTTGCACTTTATATTATACATTCTTTCATCACAGTTTGATACCATAACCTTCAACTAGAGAAGGAAAGGAAACAAATGAAGTGATTCTTTTTTCTGAAGTTCAGTTACCAGCCTTATACATAAATCTCACATGCTTTAAAACTTCCCTCCCAAAACAGGTCATCTATAAGCATGGAGAAGAATAGGAAACAAAATATTTTGTTCCACTTACATATTCTATTTTCTGTGTAGTTTTATAATGTGCAAACTATTCAAGTGAAATAGTTTCTTGGATCAAACTGAGCTGAAAAAACACTGGTGATTGCCTAAAGCAACATAAATAAAAGAACAAAGTTATGTTTTTTATTCAGTGTTTGACTTTGTTGTTTTCTTTTCCATTACTGAAACACACTTTTCAACAAAAAAGACACTGGATGTTTGCAAGTCACTTACGTAATTTCACTTAAGAACTGTAAGGTTTAGTTCTCCAAAATCTATACCAAACACAGTTAAAAACACAAACAGAAAGATCAAGCACTTAGAAGCACTAGAATGTTTCCCATTTTTGATTCTGCTGTAAAGGAAATACAAACTTCAGCATGTAGATATAAAGTCTGCACCTTGCAAATAGGTCTTCAAAACAATCCATACAAGACTGCAATAATAAGAAAGATGATAATGAGGAAATTGAGATGCAAGGGTAATACTAATGAAGAGGAGCAGTCTTTTAAGAGGAAGGATTTCTCAGCTAAGGTCTTTACATAACTTATTCACATCACCTGTAGCACTCATGAAACAGGAATTTACAAATAATTTATAGGTCATGCATCTGAAAATATGGTAGTGATTATCTGTCACCACTTTGTCAAGCAGCAAACACACCATCTTATCAAGTTTGATTTCCATTTTCATCAGTGTCACCTTGAGCATGCCCTAGACCAGTATAAACAGACATTGTTTTAAGTATTATAATTCTCATTTAAATGAAGTGAAAAAGTAGTAATTCCACATGTTGCAAAGCAAAGTTAGTGATCTCACTGTCCTGTTGTGTTGCGCGCATATCTGTTTATCGGCATGAAGCAGCTTCTTATCTCTTTTTCAAGCCCAAGGCAAACAAAGTTAACATTTAATTAGAAACTGTCTCTAAACTTATTGGTATTTTTGCCTTACAGTGAACTCTCTGCTCACTGACAAACACTCAAACAGCCCAACTTTCTATACACTTGTATCTACTGGTATGGGAGAAGTCTTTATTAATATCACTGATAGTCTTTTCTTATACAAACATCTTTATTTCAATGTCATTTGAAGAACCATTAAGCAGACATGGATTGATGGTTTAAACGGATAATCTAGACACCAGTTTTTAATCCTGTGAATACATTCAAATGGATGACAATGACTTTAATGGAAATTTTGTCTAAAGAAACATTGCCCTCTAATGGGAGAGGAGGAACAAGAGCTACTCAGAATTTATATTTGGATCCCATGTGTCATAACCTTTTTAAAGAAATGGGCCTTATTGTGCTTTTATGTAGTGCTTTGATTAACCTTCCATCGCTTCATGGAATTTGAGGCTTCAGGGAGCTTCAGATCATCTAGGCTGATTTCCTGAATAACACAGACCATTTGTTCTCACCCAGCAACCCTTTTATTATAAAAAAAAAAAAAAAAAAAAAAAAAAAATTTGCAAATGCATTATGTTAAAGCATTTCACTTTGCAGAATCTGGGACTCTTGCATAGCACAGGGGAGAAGCAGGGAAGCTCAGGGTACAGTTTCACTTCAGAGCCCCAAAATGGCAGAGAACAAAATAGAAGATATACACCTCAATAATCCTACAGGTACTCTCTGCTTCAGTTTTCCAAGGAGGAAAAAAGGAGGAGGAATTCTGAAGCCCTGTGAATCTGAATGGCAAGAATATTTCTTTCTCCTCTGTAGCAGCTGCTCAGGTTGTATTTTCTTGAACACAAATGATTGTTTTATTCCCTGGAGAGATGACACGGTTGATCTCAGGGCACTGCCGTTACACTGTCTTTGTCACCTCTGAGGTGAAAGTGAGGAAAACAAAATAAAAATGACAAAACAGCACAAAAGCAAAAACCTTCCTGATTGTGCACAGAGGAAAATGCTCCTGCAGACCCCAGAGAAAATACTAGAAATGGTGTTTCCTAATCCCAGTTGTCCTGACACTGAGCTGCCCTTCTTTAGGCAATATGAATGCTCTTACAAGATGGAGCAAAGTTTTTTTTTCTTTCATTTATTCTCTTTATTTTTTTTTACTGTCGAAATTTATATTCCTCTGAACTATGGTGAGTCCATCACCTCCCCAGTGTTTAATTACCTGCACTGCAAGAAAAATTCATCTTACCTTAAGGTTGATTTTTTTCTAACATTAACCAGCAGTCATTGAATCCTGTTTTGCCTTTTTCTAAGAATTTTAGAAAGTTTCCACTCATCAGATTCACTTAGGTGTGAAATGATCTTACAGACTGCTTTTCAATAAGCTCAATAAGTTGAGTGCCATAAGTCTCACAATGTTTTGCAATTCATAGACCATTCTGAGTGTCTTCCTTCAAGCTGTCTCCATACATCCCCTTTAAATTACAGAGGCAGATGCAATGAAATGCAATGCAATCATTTCAGCTTTAACAGTAGAGCAACCAGAGGCAAGCTCATGACCCTATGTCTACTCTTTACCCATACAAGGATCACATCAGCTCTTCTTGCCCTCAGCATTAAATGTTGAGGACAGGGGAAGCTGACTGTTTCTCATATCTTAACGCCCTGTTTTCCAAGATTTACATTCTCTCCCTGTTGACTGTCTTCATTTCTTACCTAAACTAACTTATTTTTCAGCATTTAAGTGCATTTTTGGGACATCTGAACACTTACCTTGGGAATTTATATTCCTGCATGAGAATATGCAGTCCTCATTGTTTATTTTTCCATCTATAGTCATGTCATGGCTGGATTTGCCTGGTAAATTGCCTTATCATCATAAAGAAAATTGCCATATAAATAAATACCAAAATTATAGTCCAAAGAGAAACTTCTGTTATTTGAAGCAAATAGAGATTTGCAGTGGACAAGCCTTTTGTTCACCTGATAGAATTCTTGTCAAGGAATTCTGAGGTCAAACCTTTTAATTAGTTTGCCATTTGTTACCGTATTATACTACGCAACTATCAAGATAATTAAGAATATTCTATCCAAAAGCAGTTCTTACTATATGGTTATAATAATATTTTGAGCAATAAAATTCTTTACTAAGTTCTAAATCCCAATCATTTTTTTCTGAGGATCAATGTCCAGAAACTGTATTGCCTTCTCCAAACTCAAGATGATTCATCCAAAAAAACAGGAAATTAGGAGAAGACAGCAGAAGGTCTGCATGGAATATTGTAATGTTGTCTGATTGTGCAGGGGTGGGGTTAGGAAAGCAAACAAGAAAAGTATGGATATGATGGACTAAGTCCAGCACATAGTCCTGAAGGTGATTACATGATTGAGGCATCTGACATACAAGGACCACCTGAAATATAGACAAATGCTGAGATCTGCAAATGTCAAGTGAAGGCTCAGGAAGGATATTATCATTGTGCGTAAATACGTGATGAGACAGAACAAAGACTCTTCTCAATAGTGTCCACTGGCAGAAAGAGAGGCAAAGGGCACAAACTGAAACACCTGAGATTACATCTGAGCACAGCGAAACTCCTTTTTACTGAAAAGGTTGTCAAACACAACAGACTGGCCAAGGAGGCTGTAGAGTGCTGATTCTTAAGTCCAGCTGGGCATGGTTCTGGATAACCTGCTTTGGCCCTTCTCGAGCTTGGAGAAGGTGGTCTCCAGCAGTCCTTTCCAAACCTCAATTGTTCTGAGTTTCTGTGATTCCATAAATGTGTCATATCATTTCAGTCTTTAGTCTATCCCTCTCTAATATTTCCTCGAGTCTTTCAGTTTCTCTTTTAACCTGATAGAATACATACATTTCCTGAATTATTATCTGTTCAATTTTTACAGAACCTGACACATTGGCTGACTGAATACTGACAGGAGCAGGGACCTGCAAGCACCAGGATGCAACATCCAAGGCTCTGAGGTGATGGAAAGAATATTTTCTTGAACATCCACAGGATAATTCTTGATATTTTTTCAAGAAAGTCACTGATAAAAACTAGACAGGAAATACTAGATGAAGGAATCTGTCAAGAAATTACACAATGAGTAGGAAACAAGTTTCCAAGCTTTCTAAGCTTTCTGTTTAATCAAGGTTACCCAATATATCTGAATTCTTCTATGTTTAAAATGTACCTTGTTTCAGTTTAATACACTTTTAAAGCCTTGATTTCAAGCATGGAATATACTGATGCCATCTGATACATTTGCTCCGAAATTCAGCTCTGATCTTGCTGCATCCAAATACACCTTCTCCTGCAACTGTATGACAATGATTTCAAGAGGCTAGGAAACACCAAAGCATTCAACTTCTACCCATTTCTACTTTTAAAAGTAGAAGAAAAGTAGAGTAGAGGTTCATTCATACAGTACCCAGCATCTCAGTGTCCTCAACTGAAATGCAAACAGGAAACTTCACACTAAATTTTTAAGACAACTGTATGTATGCATGCCCAGATGCTAGTAGCAGCAGGGGATGCAGGAGGGCTCTGTGAGGAGAGGCTGCAACTGCCCTGTGCCAGACAGAGCCCACTCCAGCCAGCTCCAACCCATCTGCTGCAGGACACAGCTGAGCCCCACGGCTGAGGTGGGAGCACTTCTGGTAAAGTGTATGTAAGAAAAGGCAAAAAAATTACACAGGCAGTGAGGAGGGAGGTGAAAAAGTGAGATAAACAGCCCTGTGAGCTGGGGACAGGAGGAGGAGGAGGGAAGGTGGTGCTTCAGCCACAGAATCAGGTATTGCAAAAGGGACTGAAGCTATGGAAGACCTGAGAAGGAGCAGAGGAAAAATATGAGAAGGATGAAGTGGCAGAAAAAAACCAAAATGTCCAGACCCCAGCCCACCCTGCAACCCCCATCAGAAGGTACCTGCTGCAATAACAAGGGAAGGAGAGGAGCTGTCTTTTGAGCCTGGGAGAGCTGTGTGTTTTCCCTATCTGCTTTAATGTTAATTTCTTGGTTTTGTTGCTATTTCCCAATATCCAAATTAGTAATTAAGTATTCATATTAATTGGCAATAAATTAATTTAATTTCCTCAAGTTGAGTCTGTTTTTCCCACAAGAGTAATTAGTAAATTATCTCCCTGCTGTTATCTCAACCCATGGGCTTTCTCAATCTTTCCTTATTTCCTCCTCTCTCCCACTGAGGGGGGGGAGGGAAGAAAGGAGGGCCTTGGCTGCCAGCGGAGGCCAACCCGCCACAGAACAGAGGCTTCTGATAAGCATACAGATTCTTGAAACCTCAGGTCTCCCAAGGCTGCAATAAGGGCACACTTGATCAGTGATTTGACTTTGTGTGGTCACAGAAAACAGAATTTGTTTGGGATAGTATCAGTAACACTGTTAGGAGGCACTACTGTTTTCTGCTGAGTAATTTTTGGTTTCTTTTTCAGTATAAGAAATTTGTTCTAAAAAGTGTATAAAAAATCCAGTAGATGTTGCCTTTTGATAGCCAAGTGCATGTTCACCAAACAACCAAGCAAAAAGGCCTGGGATAGTAGATGTCTAGCTTACCCTGCTAAATAGAAACAGTGGAGGAAGGTTCATTGAACCTTCTCAAGTTATACCTTAATTTATATATATATATATGTATATATATTTTATCTATAAACATTGGCCCCTTTTCTTCCCAGCATACCATTCAAAGGATCAGCCAAGCAAATAATCATAGGATATAAAGGCAGGAAACCAGGAACAAGAGATCTGCTGTTTGTCCCTTTGTCCTGGACTGCTTAGAGTTTAAGAAGTGGGGCTGAATGGCTTAGAGGCAAAGCTTTGCGCTTGACCGTGAACTTCACATCATCTTGAACTGCAGGCATGAGTTAAACTCAGAAGCTCTTACTGGAGATTGCCTGTGGGTCTGGACTTAAAGCTGACCTTTAGTTTGAGTGCAAAAATTAGTGTGCATTGAAGCCTTGGTAAATGCTCAAAAACTTTTTGAAGATTTTTTTTTATTGAAGTACTATGAATGAAAAAGTTAGACTTCTTTATTTTGCAGTGCATTTACAGGGAAGTCACTGTATTTCATTGGTTTCCGGAAGAAGTATAAAAATCCAGTCCTCAATTTTACAAAGTGTTCATAAGGACAGAAATATTACTGCAAAAACCAAAGAGGTACCAAAAGTCCCAAGAAGACTTACTGTCTTCAAAAGTGTTAAGAATCCTTGCACAGAAACAACTCTTTCAAGGTTTATTGACAGCTGCTGATTCACAAATACATTCAATAAAACAGTCAACTCAAGAAAGTGACAATAACAAGTAATGAACACTCCATTAGGAATGAGAACATCTGGTCATCTCAAGATGTGGAGTAAAAACAACGTCACTTAAGGCCAAGTTCCCATTGTCTTCTGAATATTTTATCATAAACATCCAAACTTACTCAGCTCTTTCTGTAATTAATGTCAACAAAAGGCTTTGTCATGAGGCTAAAACACAAAAGCAGTTAAGTGCATGGAGTGCAGTATATAACTGAAATAATGGCTATAAACTAAAAGTGATAGAGAATAAATATTTTATAATCAGACCTGTTTAACCTTCTTAGGAAAGTTAAAAAGACAGACATGTTTATCCAAAAGACTCCTAGGAAAACAATACATTCTACCACAAAAAATATCACCGAATCTCCATTGTTGCTTAAAGCAGAGAAAATGAATCACATGTCATACATTTATCATCATCATGGCTAGGCTTCGTGAACAAAGATTTGAGAAGAGCTCTACCCACGCTTGCTACAAGCGCACTGATGGCTAAAAAGGACAATGCGAGATAGACAAGTCCGGTTGCAGAAGGCACAGCAGAAAGACTCTCCAGGTGATATCAACGAGACGTGATTCTTTCTGCGTTGTCTTTTCTCCTCGAGAGTGATCCTGCGTGTGTTCTCAAAAGCAGCAGCAGCGTTATAGATGGTGTGTCTCCAGGCCTCCCGATTGCAGGCCAGGGTAGACCAGTGGTGATGATCAATATGGCCAAGGCTGAGGGATTGTTTTAGGGAGTCTTTGTATCTCCTCTTCGAGGCTCCTCTCTTGCAGCAGCATACATTTAAAAGCATTGTGAAAATACCATGTAGTTCTGTATTGCATCTGTGAGGTATAGTGACTTAGTTTACCTGTGTAATTTAATGTCATGGGGTAACTTAACGTAAGTAAATAGTTTGTTACAACAGACGCCCCCTGCAAGTGCCAAATAGTATGCACATATTTTGTGATATGTTGCAGTAACATATCATATCTTTTTAGACTGAGCAGACTGTGAGGACCTGCACACTGTTGAATATGCCTATCTGTGTAAAACTAGTATATATATAAGTAAAGGCAATCCTACTGTTCTTGTCTAAACTTGATCAAAAAATTAAAGGCAGATGAGCTGTGGTAAAATTAAGCTCAGATATAATCCACAGTCCATATTACATCTGTGTACTAACATACTCTATTTCTCATTTCAGTAAATTAGCCTTCATTTAAAAATGTGTTGTGCTGCCAAACTGCTTCCAAGCAGTTTGTTTTATCTCTACTTAATCCCACAATTTTGACATCCTGTAGAAACTAAATATTAGTGCAGACTTTGAAACCACAGAACTGGGAAAGGAACTGTAAGTGCATATTCTTGTGGCAGAGAGAATTTGCTACGAATGAACGAAAAAAAAAAGAAAAGCACAAAAAAAAAAAAAAAAAAAAAAAAAGAGGCCTTTTATGAGTTTATGACAGAAAAGAGAGCACATTTGAGAAAAGACACTCCAGAAGGCTCAGACCATATGCCAGAGTTTATTTCTAGGTGTTAGATATAACAAGCAATATATGTAGGTGTTTTGTTTCATGATCTGGACCTACACATAATTTGTGCCATCAAAATTAAAAAGTAGTTGTCCTAAAAACCTTTTGGCAGTCCTTCTGTTTTGTTGTTGTACTTCAAATTGACCATGAAAAGGTTTGTTTGATAACAAATACCACACAGAAGCCAAGGTGAGCATTGGCACCAGGCAGTAGGACGGTAGCTGGATCTCAAAACTGGAGTGCTGAGGAGACCAGATTGGAGCCTACTGACCATGACAGTGAGACCAAAGAAACGTAAAGTTAAGGAGCCCACATGGACCAGAGGATCCATAACAGCCCTCCGCAGGGAGACTCAGTCACAGCAGATTTGTTCATGTCAGAAATCTGGGGCTTACAACTTTTAAACAAATCAGCCTGGTCCTGTGAATGATAAACTGGCAGGGATAAGAATGTGCAGCATACATTAGTGTATACAGATATACAAACACACAGGAACAAATATATTTCTGATATTAAAGCACCAAAAAAATCAGTGCTCTGTGAGTGTGCCTGACAATCACATGACTTCGGGACAATGGCATGAAATACTGAGAAGCACAGGCAGCATTTAGTATGATGGCAGCTCACAGTCCTAGGAGAGAGGAAAGCACAGGAGTGAAAGTTTAGCTTGCCATGACTGATTAGAATAAGCATAGAAAATGATGCAAAAGTCATCCTGGTTCCTATATTCTCTTCCTTCAAATATTCTTTAAAGTTTTCATTTGCCACAATGGCTACAAGAAGCCTAAGCTACATGACACCTATTGATGTGCAGGGCTAGCTGGGATTCTCTCATTGTCTTCCACACACTCAGCTTTTCCTGTCTCTCTGCTGACTCTGTCAATTCTGCAGCTTAAGGTCAACTGTTCTGTGCCCTATTTGCACATAACACCTGTTTCATGCATTTGATTCCTCTATATTACAATATGAATGTATTACAGTACAAAACTATTCTTTCTTTTTATAATATGGCATATCACAAAGATTTTCTTCTGTAAAGAGAATCATGGAAGGTAGACACTGATATGCGTTTTGGGTTTACTTATGACTATATTCGCAGTATCTGTACAAATCTAAAAATCTACATTTGATATTGTTACAAGTTCTGGTTTACCAGCACCTACTTTTGTGTGGTAGATTTATGTAGTAGATTTTTACTCTGTCTTTTTAACAGAGTCCAAACCCTTTTATAATAATTGAGATTAAACCATGCCACTTGTAGGTTTATTTTACCTCTTCTAATTAGCTCCAGGGGGTATTCTCCGAGTAATTGACAGAGATGAAAAATACCTACCAATGTTTAAAAAACTAAACTCCAGCAATTATTCCCCTAACCACATCAATACAGATATTGCATAATGCAAAAAGTGCATAATCCAATAAAGAACAGAGGAATTTTTTTTTTTTTTAAGCTAAGGTTCTGTTTCATTAAACAAATATTTCCAAGGCAGCAATTCTGTATTCATATCTGAATGGAGCCTTGGAAGAATGTTCATGTGATTTCTTTAACTTCATTTTAGACATGTTTAGTGAAGAGAAGAATTGAAATAATTGTAATTATCCTTTAGGAATAAAAAAGTCTAAATGTAACTTATGGTAAACTCCATTAAACTTTTAATATATTTTGAATGCGTTATTAGCTACATGATTCAAAGGATGAAAAGGAAAAGAAAGAAGTGAAAAAGCTGGTTTTACTTTGACCGCATTTATGTACAATCACAAAATGTAACCAAAGGCTTTTTTATCATACAGGATATTCTTTTAATTTGTCCTTCAGACAGGAAAATACAATTGATTGTAGACACTTCTTTCTATAGTTGTGATAGAAATACAAGTCATGACAGCTGTCACTTCAGTCTTTTGAACATTTCTACATCCCTACCAACAAAGATACTTAGGTGGTGTTGTTTTGTTTTGTAAAATGGTGTCACACATTTGTTAATTCCTCTTTCTTGAATGTATTATTTACAAACATAGAATATTTGAGGTTGGAAGGCGCCTTAGGAGGTCACCCAGAGTGCAAGTAGAGCCGGGTGCCCAGGACCCCTCTGCCTTCCAGGGAATCAACAGCTCCTCTCAGTTTAGTATCATCATAAGTTACTAAGTAACTCAGCATACTTTGAAGTTCTATGTGCAGGGGCCAGTACAGTGTTATGTATGGTGCATAATGAAGCCTGAACTTAACTGATGGGCACCAGGAGTATAAGTTGTTTGCAATAAAAAACAATGTGAGAAAAATTGAGTCTCAGTCAAGTGTTAAAAATGTACACTTAAAAACCAGAGTAAATGAACATAATTCCATTGTCTTCAAATTATTGATGTGCCCTTGAGTAGCAGCTTTTTGCTTTCTACTTTGGAAATAAATACCTTGTGCTGATTTTCTTGAGCCAATAGCCTGTGAACAGCTTTTTAGCAGAAGAGAGAATGAATTGGATGGAAGACCACTGCTTCTTTACCATTACAGGGTGAAAAGCCCTTCTGCTTTGCAAATGACATCTTGAATAACATCAGCCATGCTAGGTTTATGTGAGTAGGATGACACACATCACTCTAAGGGAATGAAGGGGAACATCAGCAGGCAGCCTAAATTGCAGTGTATTTACTTCTCCACAATTCATATATTCACACCAGCTGAGGATCTGGCTCCTGAAGCTCTATTTCAGTCCAAGAAAGCAAAGTGCCTCATCACAGAGCAGCAAACTGCTCACAGTTGGTGCCATTCAAGGTGCAGTTTGCAAAAGCAGAAGTACTGTGGAAATACTGGAAAAACAGAAAGGTCAGTGGTTTCATGTCCAGTTCACTGAAATACTCTCTTCCCAGATTCAGCTGAATGACCAAAACAAGATAAGATTTATTGCCAATTCATAAACTACCAAGGAAGCAAAAACCTGAGTAGTTACTGATGATTATATTTAAAAATTAATAAGTCTTTTGATAATATTAATATAATGTAATAAAAATTGTAAAGAGCAGGTTTTGGAAATGAGATTTTGTTTTTTCATAATTCAGGAAACTCCCATTCTCAAGCAGACAAGCCACCCAGTCAAGTAAACACATAAACCCAGAAGAGGCAGACCCCATTAAGATGAATGTGGTTCAACAGTGCAGAAAATATGCTTTGTTACAGAAAAAAATAATTTTCTAGTAAAGTATATGAACAACTAAAGTAATGATATTGGATTTCTACCTACTTCTTTATCAGGAATTTATTTAATTTACAAGCAAGGGCCACAAACTACTTACAGAAGTAACACTGATCAATTATATTTTGCTCAAATTATGCAGTTTATTATTTTTTCAGGATGAGTGACTTTCTTTTGCCCCTTTTTCTGTGCATTCTTAAGCATCATGGGCCTAATGTGTGCTAGAAATGAGATTTTGAGACAGGTTAGATTTTGGAAAGATGGCACTGAACAGAGGGTGATCAGTCAGTGTTGTTGCCTAACAGCAGTTTTGCTGGCTCAAGGCACAGCTAGATTTAAATAACAGCCTACCTTTATACCACCTCCGCATGGCATGTACATGGTGGAAGAGGAAAATATGCACAATAGGAAAGAAGTCTGGCTGTGGTAAGTTCACATTTCAGCAATACTCACCCTTTACAGCAGGCCAGTAGAGGCAGTTAGCGAAGAGCTGCAGTATGTGCTGCTGTGACCTGTGCCAGGAAACATTTCTGAAGAGCAGAAATGCAGAAAACCACTGAGGTGGATGACCCGGTATTTGTAGCAGCCTGCAGTGGACCAGTGTTTGGTGACACTGAGGAATTTTCATGTCTGTTTCTCCTCACCTTCTTGTCCTTCTGTATAAAAGAATTTGAAGCTGATCTAGGCAGTTGCTTGGAAAACAGTCTCAGATCCCCTTTCTTGTTTAGGGAAAAAAAGAGTGCATAAAGGATGCATAGAAAGACCAAGGTAGAGATCTCATAGAAAGTATTTGAGATAGGACGGTATGCTGGGATCAGCATTCATTTACTTAGATAACTTGAATGTGCATCATTCTTGTCAGAGATCTGCCCTCTATTCCTGGCAAAATTTTCTCTGAAGGCAGGAGAAATTCTAACCTATAATGAACATGACAGAGCTTAAAATATCCACCTTTTTGAGCTACTCATATTTAACTTTTCCTAAGGTGAACCAACATTCAAGTTGGCAAACTCTTTTTCTAAATCACCATCTCTCAAATGAGGGGCTGAGGGAATGAAAATGGGAGTAAATTTTTCCCCAAAATTGAGAGACTAGTAACTGGTCTGATAGAAACAGCAGAAGTAACAACTTTACGGCATTGGCTTTTTTTTTTTTTTTTTTTTTTTTTTTTTAGCAATGAGCAGTTCAAGAGATTGCACAAAAGCCCATGTTCCTGGACTGCTGAGCTTGAGCATTACCCTTCTCCTTCATCATACCACATGCCATCTTCAGAAAATGGTTTTGTTCATCCCATTTACCCCAGGCCTGCTTTCATATAACTCCGGACAAACTTATATTGCACAAGCAATTTCTGCAGAGCACAGGGAAGCTGTTCCTATTTCAGAAATCAGGTTAGAGCACCACAGTCTTCCCTGGCTGAGTCTGTGTCAGTGTCTGCTTGTGCATGAGAGTGGAAATTCAAACAGCAGACTTAAAACAAAGGGAACAAGCACAATCAGGTTGGGGGGCTGGGGGGGTGGAGGGCAGACTTATGGGAGTTGAAAATGACTAGCTGGTTTTTTTTGGAAGGCCATTTTGTGTCCAGACTCTGCATCTCACTGTGAGCCTAAATTTTACATGTTACCATTATTGTTACATTCTCTGCTCTGCTCTGGAATCACCAGCCTGAATACACTTTCAAAAGCCATCTGTAGACAATGTAGGTGGTCAGCGTGCTTCCTGCATGGCCAAGATCTCTTCTTATCAGCTCCAAACAGTGGAAATAAAAGTGATTGAATAGAATGCATTTATTTTTGCAGCCAAAACACTAAACTACTGCCTGTGCATAGCCCATGTATTCAGACTTTAGGTACAAGCACAAACATGGCAGATGAAAACTTTCCATGCTCCTTGTTGTCATATGTTCAAAGGATAAAAATCTAGACAGAATCCATCATCTTTTTTGTAAAACCCAAGTATTAATTTGATGGAGACTAATTAGTTACCTACTTTTGATGAGAAATAAGTTCTCCACCTCCTCTCGTGTTTAAAGTAGATTTACTTCTCAATTTTAATGGCATTTTAAACATTTCCTTCTCTTTTAATCTGTAGTGCAAATTTCATATAGATACCTCTGCAGCAGAAAAGCTCTCTGCAAACTCATTCTGACACATAAGGTGAAGCAAGATCATTTTTCAGTAAACTGTCGAAGTTGACAGTGAGCTGATTATGATGCTTTGCTGCTGAGCTCATTTAATAAATTTGGACCATGGATTTAAAATGTCAACATCTGATGTAAACGCTAATAAATTATGTTATCATTAGTAACTCTGACTATAAAATTTCCATTCCCATCTGTCTTAAAAGCAAACAAACTAATATACTTTGCAATTTGGTGTGCTGACCCAATAAAGGCATGTTGATCACCACACAGTAATGAATATACATGTATCATAAACAGTATTAATTGGTTTAAAACAGCTGTAGTATATTTAAACTATATATAAAAGGCACAGAGCCTTTCTAGAAATAATTTACTAAGTTCTGCTGAATGGAAGAAAAAATATCTATCCTTTCTAGTGCAATTTGATGAATGATACTTGTTATTCTCACTGTCCATGACATTGGCAGAAGTAGTACATCTACCATGTATTGAAAGTATAAAATACTCATTATGGAAGTATTATTCTTCACTAGAGATTAATGTAAATGAGAAAGCTGAAGCTTCTGAAAACTTTTCTGTTGAGGAAATAAGTATAGAGCAGTTTTCCCCCACATCTTTCTGGATTTGGGAGGTTCTAAAATCACCAGCAGTCTGTTGGTACCTCTAATTGATCAGCTAATGCCATGACAAATTCAAAAGAAAATGCTTAATGAGAGCTTCATGGACTACCCCAAGTCTCCTGAGGCTTATGCAGAACAATTCTAATCTTTCATAGCAAGATTTAGTAAGCTGCAGTAGTTCTATGCATTTCTAGAGCATAATGATTTAGTGCACAACTTAGAAATAGAAACAAAGCATCATTATTTTGGGTAAAAATGTGATAGACAGAGTCTTATCGACAAATATTTACCAGAATCCAAATGCATCTTGAGGATCTTATCTTGAATGCTGATTTTCTGTTGAGAATTCATTTTCCCATAATAATACTTTTAAAGTTCATCAGCTCTGTGGGGAAAAGCTTTCCTTACATAATTTTATATTTACAAGCAACAAAAATAGTCTGAGTCTGTGTCTTTTTATTACTTTAAATCTTGTAAAAAAAATTATATTTTCTTTACACGTAATTCTATTTAAGTGGAAAATTTTATAATGTTACATAAGGGATGAAAATACTGCACACTAAAAAAATACTTTCAAAATAAAACATTCGTTATGGTATACAGTTGGACTCGTGCATATATTTTATTAAGAATTAAAAATTTTGATTTATACATGGCAGTTTTGTTCATGATATCCATACTGTAATTCCTGAAATACTCTACCTAGTATACATTACTACTTAGGGAAATATTGCCATGCTGAACTTGCTCAGGGAGTGTGATTTAAATGGAATTATATGGGTCTGTGTTAGCTCTGAATCTGGGTCTAGACTGTTTCCACAATATCTAAGTATCAGCTAATTCATAATCAGTGATCTGGCTGCTGCTGAGCTACCCTAAAATACTTGGAAGGTTTTGCCTTCACAATATACACTAACCTAGTAAAGGTTGGAATTAATATCCTAAGGTATTTCACGAGTGATATTAATTTTAAGTCTCTGTACGAAGTGACACAACAAAGCCTAAATGAAACAGAGATAAAACTGGGCAGTGAGTGTGTTTTAATTCTTCTACTGTCACTAGCTTTGTCCATGTTTGTTCCATGAAGTAAATCACTTCATTTTGTCTTTCCTATTTCCCTATCTACAAAGATGATAAGACAGACCTTGTACAGTTTGCAGGAAACTTGCAATGCACTGCTGCCTTACTCAGTAGCCTTACTCAGTGTTTCAGCATGACAGAATGTTTCTCTCTGACAGAATGACAGAGAGGATACACATTGGACTGAAAGTCTAAAGTAAGAAGCAAATATTGTTTTGCAGCTAGTACATACCACCATGCTGAGATTGCAAGCAACAACTCTCCTGCCAACCACCCTGACCATCTCCTGTCGTAGGTTTCATCCTCCCCCTTCCTGTGTGTCACCCAATTCCCCTGCCTGCATTCTTCCTAAAGTGCCCTTCCTAATGGGAAAAAAAATGGCATTTAGGGGAAGGAAAGGGAAGCCAGGGGCAGAGGTTCCCCCAACTGCAAAAACTGCTCATGCTAAGGAGAGTTGAAGACATTGGTACACATACTGGTTCTCCTGTCATTGTCTCTTGCTTCTCCACTTCCATTGTATCTCTTTCTGACAGGAATTCAGTAAAGACACATCCAAATTCAACTGCAGGTTTCTAAAATGCAAAAAATTCAAATGTTGAAAGAGGAAATGGAGGGAGTCTAAGTCTTTTGTGTAGCTGAAAAAACAAACGAAAAAACCAGCTTATTGATTGCTGAGAAAAACAAAGCTTTGTATGATTAGTTATTTACTTGGAAAGAAAAATAAAAATGAATTTTGATATATCCTTACAATGCAAGGGTAACAGAAATTCATCACAAACCAAAGATATTTAAAATGCAAATTACACTTAGGTCCAAAAGCCCTCAGATCATGATATTATTAATGATGAAATAATTAAACTTGAAAAAGTTTGGTGTAGAAGAAATACATGGATGTCAAGCAATTGCCATTTTGCTGAAATTAAAGATGTAAGTAAAACCCTCAAGTAATACACACCATAGAAATTTCCACTTTCTTTTACAAACTACTCATTCCAATGCAAAGATACATTTACCCCTGCATAACCCACTGCATAGTTGAAACTGACAACAAATTCTTCTTCTCCCAAGAAAAAAGGCACATTGGTCCAGTACAGTGGTAAAGTGACTTGCTTAGTAGCTGTTGAAATATTACACACTTAATGACTACAGGCCCTTGCATCCACTCTGACTCCTGCTTTGCTCTGCTGGGAGTCCAGCTAAGGCATAAGTTGCTGAAAGGTGAGTCACAGACAGATATCTGGCTTAATTTAGGTGCAATAATTTTAAGAAAGGAGAAATAAATTCTCAGAAGTATTAATCAGTCTCAGAGCTCATCAGGTGCTTTTTGAATGTTAGCTGAGAGACTGACTAAAGCCATCCAGTGGGCTGTGGTCAAGCAGAGAGATTCAGAGAAAATGTTACACCTGAGTAAGCCTGCTAGCACAGGAGAAACTTAAAGTATTACAGATGAAAAGAAACCCAGATCGAAAAAACTCTGATTGGTAACAGAAATCAAGCAACTTCAATTAGACTTGCCCTCAAGGAGATGTCTGGAGCTGCAATGTGGGTACAAATTGCATTGCATTGACAAAATACAGAAACTGTCTCTTTCAGAACCACAAAAATCTACTTTGAACAAACGATAGGCCTACTACCATATCGAGTGGAACAAATTAAAATTGTCAACATCAGAGCTACTGTTTTAAATTGGTAACTTAACATGACCCTAAAGCGGAATAGAAATTAGATGTTCAGATAATGTTCAGAAAAGTGAAGGCAGAGATCGGCAGCCTGCCCTAGGAAACAGCGAAGTTGTAACATGCAGAGCCCTTCAATGAAGTGTTGGCTCATCCCCACAAAACAGCTTTAGAAACTTCTATAGGCTGTGCAATAATCTCTGTCAGAATCATCATCCAAGGAAAAGAAGTCATTAGCAGTGAGCAATCCTCAGATGAGTGATTTATCACTAGTCTTCTAAATGATCAGTCATGGTGGGTATGAAAACTTCCTTAAAAACATTATGGAATCAATATGTAATCTCTACTGTAATGCAATGTATAATCATTAAGAGCATGAAGGGTCTAATAATGTATACCCCTGCTGTCTTCCTAGTGCTGCTGCTTGGTTAAAAAATTATGTATGTGTATATATATATATATGTAAATTTAAGCAAATTAAACACCTGTTCGTGACATACTTTTTAAAATTCAATCGAAAATTTGACAAAATTGATAAATAGATAAGAAAATTCTAACTTCCAAAATATTCCCCATATGCACAGCAACCAGTCATAACCAATAAAATACAAGACATTCCACAAGAATTTAGAAATCTAAATGTTAAGCAGTGTTGCACCTAGCCTTCAGGTATCCCAGCGCAGGACAGCTAGACATACAAATAAGAGTATACCAGGCACAGAGCAGCCTAAAGGGAAGTCCTGAAGAACTGGTTTGCACTGTGTTAATGCTTCAGCACTACCAGGCAACACAATCTTCCATTTGGGATTTGCAACCTTAGAAAATTCTTAGTTTTTCTTTCCCTCTACTCTCAAAACAAACCAGTCAAACCAACTCTTTCAGGATACAATTTTTTGTAGGAGGATTTGGCTAAGACAAGACTTAGCTCTCTACAAATACTTTCTGAGGACACAGGGGGAAGAGGCAGACTCCAACAGATTCAAGCTCATCCCAGGAGCTCACTTGTCCCACCACAGCTAAGGTATTATCAGGTAACTGTAATGTTCTGTACTAGATACTTATCAAATGTAAATGGTGAGGATTTTAGAGAGAAGCTGGATGAGGGTTTGTTGTTAGGTGTTTCCATTCAGTCTAAATCCCCCATCAGACACTGTGGCCTTTTTCTAACCTTTGAATGATCAGCTTTAGGATGGCCTACAAAAGCCGCTTTGTTCATTCAAAATCAAGGAAAAGAAAGCGTGGGGCTGCAGCACATTTAATGCTGGCCAGATAAATGTAATAATGTGGTATTATGTTGAACTGATATGCTTGACTGGTTGCTAGCTGACTGGACGACAGTGTGCTGGGACTGCAGCCTGTGACCTTTCAGGGGTGAAAGTTGTTCCACGGCACTGACATTTACTCAGGCTTTGAGAGTTTCTGCCTCCTAATACAATGACTGCTTTATGAGAAGTCTTGGCATATTCCACAGTTAAAGAAAAAAGAGAGGAGGGCAGTGTAAAAGGGATTTCAGAAGCCTTGGTTACCAGGATAAGGAAAGGAGAATGTAAAAAATCTAGAAATGTAAGCTTACTATTATTCCCAGGGAGTGGCAGCTCACCAAAACTCCATTAATTTTACAGCTCTGGTTTAAACTGAGTGAGTTTTGTGGCACAGATGAACACTGGCTGTTCCCTGCTAGGTCTGCCCCAGTTTCACATAATTCAATTACTACCTCTAAACTTCTGTTTGTCAGTGTTCCTGGCTGCAGATATTTCTTCCCGTTCTTCCATTAGTTTGTCTGTAACAATTATCTGTAGATGACAAAACCTGAAGATCTTGAAATATATTTAGAAAACTGCAAAATATACAAGGTTCTGACCAAAAGGCCCTGCAATATAACAGATAATACTTATCACTAAAAAAACAGGCTGCAGAGAAGGCAGCTTTCACACGCACTAGTAACATCACACTGTGAAAGCTGTAGAGAGGATGCTGTTGCACTGACAGATAATTTTGTCAATAATATTGCTTTTGGTTATCATTTTTACCCAGGTAAATAGTTATTTGATACCATTAAAAGCATTTTCTTGGATCCAAGCTTTACAATTAAAGCAAAGTTAGTGTCACTGGTATTATAAAATAGAATGTAAAACAGAAAAATATGCAAATCAAGGGAAAGTATGTTGCTTTAGCTTGCCCTGTGAGTTCAAGATGATTTACACCATTTTACGGAATTAAAAGAGTCAGCAGCAGTGGAAAGATTACTCAGGGTGGGATAACTTCTTAGTGGGGCTGAAAAAACGTAGCAGTTCCCAGGTTGCCCTCAACCCTATAGCTCAAGTAAGGAAGGAAAGAGTTAAAAAAAGAGACTGTGCTTCAGCATGACACTGACATTACATGTGTGCCACGACAGCCACTCAGGATCTCTCACAGCAGAGAGAGGATTGCAAGTATTGCAACTTGTGCCACCAATCTGGTCTGATACACAGCTGGCCCAGGGTCGTGGTACTGACATCTAAAGTAATTTACAACATCTGTGCACCTCCCCCAGGTTACACTGCGTGCCTCGAGGCTGCAGTGAGAGTTGGGTCATTAACTTTAGAGGTGTTTAACTTATGCTTGCATTATGACTGCTGCCTGATGGCATCCTACTCCCCTCTGTTCCCAGGTTGCCATGACAAACTAAAAATCTTGATGCAACCAGAAGTCAGTAAATCAGATGAGTTCCATGAGAATTTAGGGGATAGTAACTCTGCCTCCAGTATCTTAAGAGATAATCATTTTCATGGCCACTTGACAGTGGCAACAGTTATGACTTCTGCATTCTGCTTCATTAACATTTCTGGGATTCAGCACTTTGCAAAGATGCAGCTGTTCTTTGATTCATGAACACTGCAGCAATGCACAGAAGATACACATGGCCAAATGTCCATCAGCCTGGATTTAGGCATCTGTATATGTGACCTTCTTTTCATCATTTGGAACATTTAACACATCTCTTTGGCATCATGAAAGTGTTACTACTCATATTCTGATAAGAAATAAGCTCCTTTTTCTCCTCTTTGTCTTCACCCTTAAACTAAAAGAATATTTGTTTCATGAAATTGTAAATTATCATTTTAGATGTTGGTAAGTTGGAATTTTTTTACCTGTAAATATGAATTAAACAGCTTGATTTATGCACCATTTTATTGAGCACATCCAGAACTAGGTATCTCCTAGATCCTAGTTTTCCCCTCTAAACAGTAAATACTGAAGATCAATGTGAATTGAATTCAGGGTAATCTTCATTTTTATAAAAGTACTTCCAGAATATATTATTTAATTCAAACATTATGAAAAAAATGGCTTATATTTGCACAGATAAGCACAACACTGTGCCTGGAAATCAAACTCCTCTATGAAGAAAAACTTGGGGTTTGGTTTTAAGCAAGTTCTTTTCTGATCCTCACACCATTTTAATTACAGGTTAAGCAAAATTTATTTCATTGTGTTCATACATTATTAACTCTCAGTCTTCAGGTTTATGATAAAATTATAGCCCAGGGATGCTCACCCCACACTCAGTGGGGTTTCTGCAGCCCATCAGAAAAAAAATCCAGCCCACAGCTGCTTTCAGAACCTCTCTCTCTTCAGCCTGTTCAGCAGCTACCAAGGAGTAGGGGTTAATTCTAAACTGATTTGCTTCTGTCGTGCCATGAGGAAAGGACCAAAAGGAAAAATGGTGATGAGGAGCAGGCTGCAGTTGTAAAAAGGGCAGTTCATGTAGCCAGAGGAGATCTTTCCTCACTCCATGATAACTCCAAGGACAGAGGTTTCAAAAATAGTTGGCCAATTTGCTCCAGTGGCAGCAGCCCACTCCTGGATGTTTTTCTTTGGGTGCATCTGAGGAGACCGCACTTGTAAATTATGTGGTTGAAGAGGACAGAATAAGCCCAGTTCTCCTGGGAAGCATTAAATGCACTTGAATTCCCTCCCCCTTTACCTGAAGGGTAAATTTTTTTATTTGCTCTCTTCTCATTTTTCTAACCTTTTCTAGTTCTGACACTGTCAGTGTTATATCTTATTGATGGATCTAGGGCTCTTTGTCTGTCTTCTAGCACCATTCAGCCATGCTTTTTAGCAGGAATTTAAATTTTATTGGAATTAAAAATATGAACATTTGCATTTTTAGTATCACTGTTGGACAGTTTTTATCTCTCCCCTATCACAAATACCACTTTTAAGATAAACCATCCTACTGCTGAAATGCAAAATGATTTAGTGAGACACAATACTGTAAATTCTCTCTTGTTCTCATCAGCCTTTTTCATTATCAAAGGAGTGCAATATCAAATTAGTTTAACATCTTAACTCACAAGAGAATTGAAAGAGCTCACAAATTAAGATTCACCTGCAAGAATGTTTTAGTGCCAGGATTAAAAGTGAATGACCAGTTGATTGATAAGCAGAATTAAGACAGGTGAGTAAAGTCCTTGGGGACCAAACCTTCTCAGTGCCCAAGAACACGTCACTTAGTATAACCTCATTTATTTTAATAATATGCCAAGTCTGAGACTTCTAAAAATTTCAGCCTGGTGATATACAAGGAGTTGCACCCAGCTCAAGGTATTTAATGATCCCCCTCTCCGAATACAAAGACAGCTGTATTTTTCATATATCTTTTACAGTAAGGAAACCATCTTCTCACCTCCCCAGTAAGGGAAGGGATCTCTCACTGAAACACCTAACTGAACTTCCCCTTTCAGTTACTTCTCATTCCTGTTGAGTCATACACCCTTCATGATGACAGGGTCTCATTCTTTTGTTCAAGACCTTGTCCCTAAATCTGTGAGCTGAAGAAAGAATAAAAGTTTCACTTAATATGACAAGATCATATGGGACTACAGCAATAACTTTGTAGATTTTTAAGGCAGAAAGAAAAAATTTGACAAGCCTGACCAAAAAAACAGCCAACCTCTGTCTCAGCCCCTAGAAAAAAACCCAAAACAAATAAAAAACAAACAAACAAAAAAACACAAACACAAATGAAGTCGACCAGTAAGTATTAAATAACTTGTAATTTAATTAAACTGTATCTATTCAGAAAGACTCTCTCAATTGCTATTGAAACAATATCCCATATATTAATTGATTCTCACAGTTGAAAATTATCTACTTGCTTCCAATTTGAATTCTTCTGGTCCCAAGGAGAGTTATTTCCCCCTAATACCTGGTGTGGAATGCTTATCAGTCAGTCATTTTTCAAGCAACAGAAGAATGATGGGACTTTAGTACTACCCACATTTTTACACATTGCTTTTTTCACATGCTTTCATGCATAGTGCATCATACAAGACATAGAATCATGTATTTGTCTCTAGAGATATATGTGCTTTAGCCCCAATGAAAAGCTGATCTCTCTCTAGGGAAGGATACCCCTGAGAGAAACTGAGATTTTTATGGTAGATTAGTCACTGTGTAGAAATGCTCCACTTTTTAATTTTTTTCCCTTTAATTTCTTTTTTAAATTTTAACAGAATCGCAGAATCAATTAGGTTGGAAGAGACTTCCAAGATCAATGAGTTCAACCTTTGATCAATCATCACCTTGTCAACTAGACCAGAGCACCAAGTGCCACATCCAGTCATTTCTTGAACACTTCCAGGGATGGTGACTCCACCACCTCCCTGGGCAGGCCATTCCAATGCTAAACAACACTTTCCATGAAGAAATTCTTCCTGATGTCCAACCTAAACCTACCCTGATGCAGTTTGAGGCCAGTTTAACCCCACCTTCCTACAATCTCCTTTCAGGTAGTTGTAAAGAGAGACTGGTGAGATAAATTACAAAACATCTATTTTCTTCAGTTTATGTTGTCAGAGTTTTCTACATTTTTACTTGCTAATTTTACACCAGCTCACAACTTTTTTCCTAGAGTCCCAGTTGCCCGTGATAGTGCACTACCTTTTCTCTACTATTCTATCTTCATAATTTCATTTTTCTGAGAAGACTTTAAATACTGGTCTGTTAAAGCTTTTTGCTATAAAATATACTTCCAGTAAACGATAACTAAGTTCTTGCCATTCTGGGTTAAATAGGCATACTGCAGCAGTTATTATCAAGCTTATCAAATGTGATTCATGGTGTGTAAGAGTTTATGCACTCAATCAAATCCTTGTAAAAAAAAGGATGTGATACTTGTGTCCCATCTGGCCACCAAAATAAAATACAATTTAAAAAAAAAAAAAAAAAGAAGAAAAATAAGAGCTACATAAACTACCTTCTCTTTTTCTTTCAGATTAGGTGTAGGTTTATCACTGAATCATTTATTATAAGTCAGGAAGATAAAGAAACTAACAGAGTAGAGCTTAAAAAATCAGAAAATGGCAGTTAAAATATACCACTTTTTTTCTGCAAATGCAGTGCTGCAATTCTTCACAAAATAGCTCATGGCCCCAGTGGCAAGGTAATGAAAATAAAAGAAAACCTTGAAAACAAAGTAATTCTACAGGTGAGAAAAATATATGCTAGATTCTTGGGAGTTGTTTTGTACAATGCCAGAAGAGCAAGACAGTCATAAACAGTGAGGTTATGGCCACAGTGTGTCACTGGAGCCGAGTACATAGAACTAGGCACATATCAGTGAAACTGGAAGGTCATGGCACCCCTTATTATTTTTTCTATTAAAGATTTTGGCTTTATAAAACCGAAGGAAAAAAATCTATGTCCAGCTTGACAGATGAAATCACTGCAGAGGGAATACTGATAGGTGTACGGGTTCTGTTCTGCTCTGTTTGAAATCCATCCCACTGCTAGTGAACCAGAAAAGAACATTTAATCAGGTTATGTAGCCCAAACACAAGCTTTCGTTTGTTTGTAGTTCTGTTATTAGTATTTGAACAGCTGGTAAGAAGAAACTCTCCAAACTAAAGAATTCAAATCTAGCACCTCCTCAGATAGAAGAGGGTGTCCCAGTTCTCATCATGAATAACAATCAGGTCACCTATGTATTTTTTATCAGGTCCAGAGATCCTGAGAAGGGGACAGGTTTAGCTAGAAACGTTTCAGGTTGAGATTTTGAAAGTTTGTCTTGAGGATCTGGTCACAGATTTTCATTTGTTTGTTTAGAATCATGTAGCTGAGTCCCTTAGTAGGGTTGGTGATCTTTACATTTAGAATAACAGAGCTGTGCAAGGATATTCTATCGTGATTAAAAGAGCAACTGTTACGTTCATCTGACTAGGTTGAACCTTCTTGTGCAGTTCAATCACATAACTCTGCTTCTGGTGTCAGTGTCTTCTGCCACCTAACACTGTTTGCAAACTGAAATTCTGACACTCCCACTGCAAACATCCTCATATGGCCCTGAACACACCCTCTATTAATCTCCTTCTCAGCCTGCAAACATCACTGAATGTTTAATTTCTTTTTTCTCCCTTCATACCATGGTTTGTGTTATTGCTGCGTCTTCCTTTAGTATTTGAGTATTTGATAAAGCTTTCAATATTGCTATGGCTTGTGGTCTGACATGGTCTTCCCCAGCTACAGTAGTATGTATCCTTCAGTTTCTCAGCAGTCTCTCTCTTCCAGTCTGTCTTTTCTACTGCTTAGATCTTTCGATTCTCTAGAGTTTCACCCTTGGTTATCCCACTCGCTAGCCATGCTCTACTCCCTTAGATACTGCCACTAATAATAATTTTGTCTAATCAACAGCAGATTTCATAAAATACTGTTCTAAGATACACAGATCTCAGACTGTGGAAAGAAACATACCATCCAACCCATGAGCCCATGTTTTTGTCCTTAATGCTTTTGGGCCTTCATATCCAGCTGTGTTTTGTTTCATTATTGCTTTGTCCACACATGTATCTGGGTACTCAGCCTCATTGCCCATCTCCTTTACTGCAGTCTCCATCTCCTCCATCTTGTGCTCTCCCTTGTACTTTTAAAACTCTTCTTGCTCCTCACTGTCTGTTTTCACAGCCAGGCCAGTATCCCCATGATCAGGTGCTCTCTGAGCCTGTCACTTGCTCTATCAGATGCTTCCTGGCACATCCATGGTCCCCCTTTCTGTCTCCTTCCTAGGCTCCCTGAAATCCCAGGCTTCCCACAACCATCTGCTCCTCATCCGCTCTGCAACAGCATCAGCCAGCTCTCTATTCCTACCCTGCCTGAATCCCACAGGGAAGCAGGAGGAAGAAAAGAGACACTCTTCACTGCAGCATCTAGTTAGTAGAGAAGGCATTGCCTCTAGCATTCCAGAGGGGTCATCTCAGGGAAAGCTGATGTTGGTTAGAGCTTGACCTGTGTACAGAGAACTATCAGAGACTTTTGCCTCTAGGAAATCTCCATTCATGTGCAAACTAAAATGTACCAACTTGGCCCAATTGAGGCAGATTTTGAAAAATATAAGACAACTTTCTTCTGCATATCCCCTTTCGTGTTCCTCTCCATTCAATCTGTCATGAACTTAGGTTGCTTGAAGAACAACTGTCAAAGGTATTAGTAAAAACAGTTTTAATATGATGTTGTAAAACTGTGTGATAACAAAGTTCCATGACAAGGTTCACTTTATTACTTTTATTACCATTTGAACTCTGATCCAGCACGTATCAAGACACAAATCAAAGTTACTAAGTTAAATCAATGTTATCAAGCCTTAAATCAAAGTTACCATAACTGCGAGGTCATACACAGTATTGGTTGCTTACCAAAGAGCAGTTGCTGGCAAAAGGTCTCACTGTCTCAAGGAGGAACCTTGAGGTATCTCAGGTCAAGGGGAGATCACTGCCATGCAGCCATGCTGCCCAGCAGGGATTGCTCAAAGAAGGCTCACTTAGGCTGTCATATTTACGTGAGGGTCTCCACTCTGTGAGTCAAGTTTCTAAATGTGTGAACTGCATTTGGCTTATGCTGGCAGTGATTTCTCCTGCAAGAAGGATAAGCGATCCTTCAAAGGTTAACCCAGTCTCTAGGAAAGGTGTGCTGGTATCATTCTCAGTGTCATTCCTGAATCAGAAAACACTACAAGTTTCAGCTGCATTTTTCTGGATGGGTTACTTCCTTAGAGGCTCAACTTGTTTAACTGCTCAGACTAAAGACTAAAGTCCCCTTTGCCACTCAGTGTATCTCTGTTCTGTCTCTTTAACATCAAAATACAAGATCTTCTGAAAGAATAAAGATAAATATAAGCAAGCTGCCAATCCTGAAATGCCTGCGGAGCATCTTTAATTACAGCCTGAGGTCTCAGGAGGAGACTTGGGAGCACAGTTACTGCGAAGTCATTGGCCCATGGCATTTTCAATTAAAGCCTGTCAAGCCCAACAAGATGTGCTCAGATGGAAGGGGAATTACTAGCTATGTTCTTTGGAATGAAATAATCATACATTTTGGCATGGGATGGACGTGAGGCCTGATCAGAGCCTATCAGAATGTATCATGCAGAGCTCTGAAAGTGATGGAAATTATGTTTCCAAATCTTTGGTGCAAGGTAAGGATAAGGTTTTAAGACGGGAAATCACAGTTAATTAAATGGGCTGCAATACAGGTGATTTGATATCCTGGTTGAGGCTGAGATAAAGTTAATTTTCTTCTTAGTAGCTTGCAAAGTGCTGTGGATTGGATTTAGTATGAGAACAATGTCAATAACACACTGATATTTTAGTTGTTGCTAATAGTACTTACTCCAAATCAAGGACTTTTCAGTGTCTCATGCTCTGCCAGCAAGCAGGTGCACAAGAAACTGGGAGGGAGCATAACCCAAACACCTGAACTGACCAAAGGAATATTCCATACCAGGGAATGTCATACTCAGGATATAAACTGGGAGGGGGGAGGGAGTTGGTTGGAGTTTGTTGATGCTGCCTTGGGATGGTCTAGGCATTGGGCAGCATGCAGTGACTAATTGTATTGTGCATCACTTGTTTTTCTTGGTTTTTACTCCTCTCTTTCTCTCTTCTTTTCATTACAATTAGTAGTAGAAGTAGTATATATATATATGTTTTTAATTATTAAACTATAAGTATCTCAACCCACAAAGTTTACCTTTAGCTCTTCTCCCTGCTGCCATGGGGGAGGCTGGGCGCAGTGAGCAAGCAGCTATAGGTGCTTAGTTGCCAGCTGGTGCTTAACTGTAACACTTGATGATGCAGAAAACAGACAGGTCTGCAAGAGATACTCTCTGATTTGCGGTGGGACACTTCAGGCAGTCACAACAGGATAGGACACAGACTTACTTCTATGAGTAAGCCTGAAAAGAGTAAGATCTGTAGGAATTTAGCCGTCTCTCTAAAAAGAGAGCTGTGCATGTAAAACATAATTGTGAAGGATCCCCCTGCCTCAAAAAAAAAAAAAAAAAAAAAGTAATAGGTTTGCCTGTCATGCTCAGAGAAGAAAAAAGACATATCCAAGAAAACCTGGAATCCCACTGAGCAGGCATAATTGCCGAATAGACTGCAGCAGCAAGGGATATGTACCAAGATAAGGAAAAAGTCTCTCAAGAGTGCACCTGTTCCTGAAAGGTCAGAACATGATCTTTAATAGCAAAAGCTGCCACAGGTGTTTACTGTATGTGACCTGGAGATCTATCCAAAAACTAAGAAGAAAACCAAGAAGTTTTCTTAAATTTTGCAGGTTTAAGCCTGAAAAGTGCTTTATACATTGAAGAGGAGTTGAAGCACGAATGTGCCAGTTAACTGTAACCCATTTTTCCCCTAAGTTACCCAAAAATTAGTGGGAAGACCATCAGTGGAGGATGATGAGAAAAAGGCATCATAAACAGGAAAGGGTCAACATCCATTCATGCTGGGTTCAGTTACCAACAGGACAAAGGCTCATAGGCAGCTGAACCAAACATTTAATTTTCATTAGTGTAGGTTTGCTTGCTGAAAGAGGTTATTAGAACAGCAGGCCATGTAGCCTCAATTATTTACTTACTAATAGGTCACTAAGTCTTGATTCTATCAAATCCACATTTCATGTGGCTACTGGTGCTTGGACACTTCAGTTACAGCCTCTTCTAGTAAATTAACCAGTGCTAAGGCATCAGCACTGAACTTAATTACCTAGTCCTTTTATTTGTTTGGACTGAGCTTAGCAAAGTTTTGGTGCAGGTCAGCTCACACATCCCTAAACACCTCCTGGTCTGAAGTTAGGGTAAGTACTGTCTCCAGGGGGCAGTTCAGGTGACATTACACTTTGTGGTGGACACTAGAAGAGTTTAATGTGATGTGTACAGCGTGTTGGCCCAGGGACTGGATAAGTAAGCCCTGTGCTGTTTTATTTACTGAGACAGATTCTGCCATTAAAGCAGAATCCAAAGACAGCAGATGGAATGACAGAGGAAGACAGATCATACCAAGAAACCACAAAGCCCAGAGAGTAACAGAGCTGAACAGAAAGACAACAGTAACTAGTGAGAAACAAACTGAGGACTAAAGCAGACAGATTCCAGCCCAGGAGCAGGAGGATTCAGAGCTTTTGCCAGTCACTGAGCTGCCTTAGGCAGAAGGAGTTGGACTTATGAGAACCACAGAATGGTGCTTCTCCAGCCAGAGGCTGCACTTGGCCAGCACAACAGAGAAACTGCATAAGGCACATCCTGTGGACTTAGCAAAAGGACACTAATAGACCATGAAAGGGTTATGGCATCTATTGGTTGAGATGTTGCCACAGAGACTTGGCACTGAGAGAAGGAAAGGCAGAAACAAATCCCTAAAAAAAACAGCAGCCAACCAAAAACTGGGATGAAGACTTACATATTTAAACTAATAAAATACCCAACACAATATCTTGGTAAAGGCCAAATGATGATAATCAAATATGAGCTGGGACAAAGTGACTGCTGGAAGTCAGTAAATACCCAGATATTTCAAAATAACCTGGATATCACAGAGAAGGCAGAAAATTACAAAAGTTCAGCAAAGGAAGCCAGACTGTAAAAACACAGCAAAAACGTCAGCTATTATGAAACATGTCTATAAATAGATTTTTCAACTAAAGAGCAAAATTAGAGAAATATGGTGCAAAATTTATCACACCTGACTTCAAATATCAGCCATGCAGATGTCTCCCATCCAACCAGGTTTTAATAAGCTCCCTTTACAGTCACTGGAAAGAATATACATGATTCACCTCACTTATTTGAGACACCTGCTTTAGAATGACATGACTTGTGCCCTACTGGTACTTGTTTCTCTCCATTTCCAAGAAGGGAGCTTCAGTGATTAGCTCAGATGGAGACATCTGCATGTGGCCTCATAACTCCCAGCCGGGGAGTCGTCTTGTGTTTTACCTCCCATTAAGCACCATGCAGGAGGTTGATTGCCGTTTTCATATGTGGAAGGCATTTTTTCCCAGACAGCTAAAGTGGCACACTACTGTATGGGGTTCTTTTTCACATACTATCATGCAATCAGGAGAGCTGGCTTTGGGTTGATTTACAATAGTGGAATTGCCTTTTAGTGGAACTTCTTCATTCAAAATGGTCCAGTGGAGGTCACTAAGTCAGCAGACTAAAATTTTGATCATGATTTGTACCATGATTTAAAATGGTAAAGAGCTGCACTGGCTCTGTCTTTAATAAAAATTGTAGCTCTTTCCATCTGCCTCTCTTGCACATGCTGTGTTCACCGTCATAGGATGGATAATGGCTTCCCACAGAGTCCCTCAGCAGGGTGGAGGGCAAATTGACTCTTGGAATGCACTGGTGCTGGTGAAATCTGCATGGGACAACCTTGCTGGATAGTTTAGGATACCATAGGAAAGGCTTAAGCTTCACCTAATAAGAATATCAGTTCTAACTGCAGTAGGGTGTCTAAGTCTCTTTTTCCTAACATTTTGTCAGCTGTACAATATTTATAAAACAGAGGAGCAACAATAACAGAAAATGAAGTTACATTAACCTAAAAAATGAGACAAGAGTATTACAAGTTAGCAGTCCTTCCTACACCCACACCAAGTTTAAATGTTCACAAATGAAATTATGTGAAGTCAAGTGTGCTATTTTTAAAATATAACAGACTGATAAACCTTGAGCTAATACCCAAGGACAAAGCTGGTACTGAGTTACTGTACACTCCAATGAGGAATTAAATATTAATATAGAAGGCTAGTGGTAGTTTTTTACAGGTCTTGACATCACTGAATCTTGCAGTGGCAGTGCTAAGAGCCAGACCCTGTGCTTTTTGCTCACAGACCTCATGATAATTTCAAATGGAATCTTCCCTCTGTAAAGGCTGAATAAAAATTGTAGGGCATGGGCCTTGCAGCATGGGAAACAGTGTTTTAAAAACTTGTGGAAGCTGCTAAATCTGAGAAGTTTGCATTTAGAGCTTGAACTCAAATCTTCCTTCGTAAATATAGTCAATACGCTGGTGTTTTCATATCCTAAGGAGACACTTGATGTAACATGAGCCTTGCAATATTTTACAAGGCATGCTTAACCTCTTAATGTGTGCCATGCAAAGATTAAGAGGCAGTGTTATTACTTGCAAAATCACCTGCTATTTCCGGGAAACAGTCATTTACTGGATCTGTCCTTGTCACTGGCATAAGTATAATGCTTTTAATAATCTTCCATTGCCTAAGTGATGTGGTTGCATCAAAATGATGGATATGCTATAGCTGGCAGAATTTTTTAAGATCTTCTCATTTCTATCTTGTTCTTCTGGTGCCATCTAGAGGTTTTATTCTTAGATTTACAAACAGAAAATAAAGTGCTTTATTATATTTAAAAGTTTCCTTTAAAAACCGTCTGTGAGTTAACATCGCTTAGGGTGCTATTATCACTGAACCTCCGTCTCCATACAAGAGCAGATTAATGAAGTGAGTACAACTTTTTGAGCTGTGAGATGCAAGTGAGTCTTATGGGCTGGAGAAAGATTTACACTAAAGGCGAATACTGTCATAAAAAGCACCCGTAAATTTGCCTTAGGAGGAATTTTCATAGAACTTGTTTTCCAGAAAATAAACAGCAACATATCAAAGCAGCTTCAAATGAAGCAGGTGCTTGGAGAAAAAGCAGCTTTGCCAGTCTTGTAGCAGAATGTCAACATGACAGGCACAGCCATGACTTTGGCCCATCAGCACAACGGGCTGATATCTTATCTGCCTCCCATGACAAGTCAGTGATGCTCCATTTCACTCTAGCATTGCCTAGAAAAGCGCAACATGAAGCTCAGACAACACAAAACTCAACAGTGTGACAGAAAATCATTCTAATAGAAACATTTCTTCTTAAAGGTAACAGAAACAGCTAATTTACTGTAATGGGGTCCTGGTTTTGTAGAAATAATAGACTAGATTCACTTCCAGTATAAATGAGTCAGTTCCCTTGACCTCAGCGTGAACAGTCTGATTTGGCATAGAGACTTTCTCCAGCAAATCTTATCTTCTTGTTTCCCCCCTTCAAAATGTTTATTAATTAAGCTAATGCTAGCACTACATCTATGGAGGGTGTGTTCAAATGCTAATATGCCTCACTATTTATTCCATCTGAATTGATTACCACAGCATTGTGTTTGTCCGTCTAATATCCACCTAATTGTATTGCGCCTCCAGGCAACTAGACACACATTCACTCTGAAAAGATAGTCTCTTTTAAGTAGAGTTGACCCAATTCATTTCCTAGCACTGGTAACAAGATTTTAAAATGTGTACAAAGGAACTAAAGGTGCACTGAACACTGAAAAATGTGAAAGAGTTTCTAGGAAGTCCTTAGCCTTTTGAATACAATGTTCCTGTGAATGATAATTTCTGTACTTCAGCAGAGGATTAACTGTCATAATAAATTATTTCTGTTTGCCTGGAAGGAAGTAGGTGAAGCTTGCTTAACTAAGAAGGCCAGCTAAAGGTACAGCAGAGATGAGACTAACCTTGTCTCCTGTGCCCAAGGATACCTCTGAAAGGCTGCCATAACATGCAATAATTTGATAGTGTCAGCTAAAATTAACCTGTGTACTGTAGAAGGAGATAAGAATAATATTAAATTCCTGCTGGTACTGATTTTGTATGCTGCAGAGACTGGCTCTGATGTTTTGTGAGCCTGCTAGTAAGCTTTTGAAAATCTTAAAGGCTTTTAATAAGAAACTAGAGTTAAAAAAAAAAAAAAAGAAAATTTGGGTTATTCTCTTGAGATACTTGCTGAAGTTCTATGATGACAGGTTCATATAAAAATATGTTTTCTTATTTTGATAGATATTTGGAGGATAAATCCTTGCTTTTCTTTGTGTTCTAAAATCTCCTAACTAAACTACTTTGTGGCAGTATCATGTTCTTCTGTCTTTAACCTTCTTGGATGCTTTCATTCAACGACCAGCTGCAGAATGTGGTTCCATAGCCACATAGCCACAAGTTTTCACCCAGAAGAAGCACTTTTCATCACTGTTCAATATAATTCCTGGCTATCGCGGGGGGGGGGGGGTTTGTCCCCCGCGAAGAGACCCTCGTGGCACACTTTGGATAGGAGACGGTCACACACGGATGACCCCAAAATGGCGTTTATTAAAACAAGATGTCAGTTTATATACGGGGGGATATGGAAGGGTC
>JAYRBT010000114.1:94428405-94460693 GCA_036023395.1 Myiotriccus ornatus
TGAGACTTCCTTGCAGCTCTGTTGCATCTTTCTCCATTCTCTGTAGGCTTCTGCTGGCCCACCTCCGACACCTGGCTGTTCATACTATACTTAAATATAAACTCACTGTTCATTTGCTCTAGGTATGAAAATCTTTCAAAAAGCTTTTAATTTTAAATCAAACATCTTTTAATAAAGTATGATTAAAGCCTATTTCCTTTCCGGAGCTGGTCTGTTGTTTTTTTATCATGACTACTCAATGAGTTTAAAAGCAAGCTTGCAGTCTTTCTTATTTGAGGAATTTTAAACTGCAGAGAATCCATCCTCATCATTACCTGTTCAAATCATCAGGTTTCTAAATAATTTATACTACCATTTTCCCTGAATCCTTCCTTCACTACTGAAAATTAAGATAAATTACAAGAAAGGGAGAAAACCTCTCAAATCTAGCATTTAACAATATAATGTGAGAGTCAGGATGCCTAGATCTGTTTACCCAGTCAGGCAAAGTTAAAAAAAAAAAAAAAAAGATAAATAGAAGCAGCACTTCAAATACAGGCCAAACTCAGCATTATTGCACTACCCTTAGCAATGAGAGATACAGGTTCAAATCTCCACAGGCAAGGAGGAGGAAGTGGCTTGCTGCTCTCCTGTCTCTGAGATGAGTGCTCCAACCTACTATATCTGACAGGTTGTAAATAGGTTTATTATTTAGTCTGCTTTTCATCTTTCTCAAAAAAAAAAAAAATGAATGAAGTGAATTGTTTGGCAAACAAAACAATGAAAGGTCTATAGAAAAAAAAAAAAGAAAAAAGCACTGAGATTACATTTGTTCTGAAACTGTCCATTTTCCTGGGGTTTTCTCAGTTTGCTGTGGAGAGAGGGTAGAATTCAGAACTATATTTCCCACACTTAAACTCAGAAGCCGAGACTCAGAGTCAGAGACTCAGCACCAGCTTTCAGTCATGAGCCCAAACACAAGTTACAGACCCAATACTTGTGCCAAACACTTCCATCCAATTTCTCCGATGAAGATTTTGCAGAGCACCATTTCTCCATGCCACCCCTCATTCAAGCTCCACTGTCTCCCACAATGCTCCCTTTTCCTCTCATTTATCCTAGAGACTGGGAGAGTCACAAGAGAGGAGGGCTGCATTCAATATGTTTGTGTCACAAGTGTTACTTACTATTAGAACTCTTTGCTGGAAGCTGCTTAGCAAATAACAAAGGTTCACCTAGGTAGATAAGTGGACTTTTATTGAACAGGGAACCGGATCTGCAAAAGCCAGTTTTCACTGCAAACACTCAATCATGTATTGTATGACAGACAAGTAAGCAATTGCACTGAATCCCATCGTATTTTAACTTTTCATGATAAGCATATATTGAAATTTTTGTCTAGCAGATCACTTCACTCATGGAAGAGTTTTCTTGTTCTTTTTAGTTATAGGAGAATCAAAGACATAATTATCTGGAGCGACTGAGTTGTATACATATCTTTTGGTATCAGTTTAAGCTTGATCTGTATTGTAAAAAGTAAAATTAATGTCACAAGTGCCACCCAGTGACTGTGATTAACCATATTTTGCATTCTTTATTGAAAGTCAATAGTCTTCATGCTACCAGCTGTGAAATTGTGCAATAAGCAATAATTAAACAATGAAAAAGAATAAACAGAACTAGTTAGATGTGTTTTGGAGCAGTGAGTAGCAAAGGTGACTTTTAAAGTTTTATTAGCACTAAGCAAGAAAAGCAAAATACAACCATGTGACCTGTGGTTGAGTGAGTAAACAGTGAATATCTGTGAAAGTCTACTAAAGTCACACTACTGATAGAAGAACAGTAACACTACTAAATCAAGACTATTCACTAGACTCACAGGACTAGAGGTTTCAAAGTCAAAGGGACCATCTCTGAATATCTACCTAACTGCAGTTCACTACCTTTACTGATGGCACATTTGCTCTCAGAGGGTTGCTGTGTTGCTTTGCAGATGGTTGAGAAGTGTGAAAAGAGGTTTACTTTAGATTTGTGAAACTTACCATTGCATATGGGAACCTCTGGCAGGAATTTGGCTTTTTGCTATTTGCAAGTCCCAGCCTATTACATGTATTCAAAAATAAGATTGTTGTAGATATGTACAGCACCACAGCACAGCTACCTCCCTAAAGCAAACTCTTAAAAAGCTCAGTTTCCCTTTGGGCATTACCAACGAATTCAGTGAGGAAATAGCTCAACTACAGCTCATGTATTCCATTTTGTTTGTCAAATACAGTGTCAAGCTTCACTTGTTATTAGATTTTCACTTGTCCTCAGGTTTGAGGACTTCTTCTGATGGTGGTATTGGCCTGGGTTTAGCAAGTTGGCCAGGCTTAATTTCAGGCATTTTTTCACCATGTCTGTACACACTTACAGTGACATCCACTGTTTCCCCACCATACTTGTTCTTGACATGGATGCTATATTTGCCTGAGTCTTCTGAGGTCACTCCCTTGATTGTTAAACTGGCATATTTCCCTTGTTCCAGTGAAAATGAGTAGTGCTCATCAATTTCAAAGGCCTTGTCATTCTTGAACCAAACAACTTCAGGGTCAGGATTTCCAAATACAGTACAGGTCAGATTCAGTGTCTGAGAGAGGAAAACAAAATTAATTTTGAGATCGGTCAGTCAGACTTATTTAACCAGAATATTCAGGCACTTTTTATTTCTAGTTAATCAAACTATGTATAACATGGTATCATGTTCTTGAAGACTGAAAGTAGAGTTCCTAATATTTCTTTTTTCCTTTACTCAAACTTTCCACCGTCTCACCAGTGACTGCGATACAGTACTAGCCTCAGGGTTAAAGTGTCTGAAGATGGTAAGTTGGACAGTCATTGCAGTCCTGCTTGCAGGAGACTCCTGACAACCCATTAGTCTGACATGAGGTTCAGGTAATGACAGTTTTAAAAACATCCTTAAAGCTTTGCTTTACACAACAGGGGGGAAGACTAAGCAAATCTTTTCTGACCAAAGCCTCCTGAGGTTATTGCTTGAGGTGATTAAAAAAAAAAAACAAAAAACCACTGGACATCGATTCCAGATGCTGCTGACTAGTAGAAGAGAAAATATTTCATGAAGAACAAATAATACATAAATGTTGGTAAAGTGCTCTTAGAATCTTAGAATGGTTTGGTTGGAAGGGACCTTAAAGATCACCTAGATCCAATCTCCCTGCCATGGGAGGGAGACCCTCTACAGGCAGAGACATGTTCCACTACACAGGGTTGCTCAAAGTCCTATCCAGCCTGGCCATGTGTTACATGCATGTATGACATATTCAGAAAATAGCTGAAATTACTTAATAGACATTCCTGGTTGCTTAGGTATTTTTCAAGGACTTAAATGAGATTGAAGGAGGTCATAAAATTTTCATGGTCAGTCTTCCAAATTTTTATATGTTTACTGCTGAAACCCATTTTGACCACTCCTTCTGTATATGTATGTAAACTTCATATACTTAGGTATAGTGATCACATAATAAAAGAAAGAATCATTTAAGAAGTTACACTGATTACTTCAGTGCCCTCTTTGTTCACCTTTCTGGAAACTCATTCTGCCCAAAATTTCTCTCCCTAGATAGTTAAGTCACCTTACGACTTTCACATATGCAACATTGTGTTAGAAAACAAACAAAAATACACAATTAACAACTCAAAACTAACAATTTCTACCAGCATTCTTCCTTATATTCCCTCTATTCCCCTTCAGGCTTCACCAAATCCTGAGGGAGCTGAGAAAGTCCGAGTTCACATGTGCATGTTTTGAGCAATGTCTTTCTTGATTGGTGATGACTGAATGGGTGTGATATAATTCAGAGTAAAAATAAAACAGGAAGAAATTTTAAGTGATCAAAAGCACCATATGTTCACAAATGGAAGAGAGTCTTGCATACTAAATGCCTCCAAAGTCAGGAAGAATGTTGAAGGAAGATTTACACACTCTGGGTACAACCCAATGAAAAGCTAAATCTGTGAGTATTCTTGAAGAAATTATATCATGTGGGAGGTAAAGTTAATTAATAGCTTATAGGAATCAGCCTTACTATAAAATATTTAAAGGAGTATTGATGCAAAAGTGAAAATAAAATTTTGGGAAAATAACCTACTGTCTACTAGTGTGAGTTTAATTCTTTCTATCATTTCTATAACATGGGCAACATTTAATTACTATTGCTTTGAAAAGTTACCTCATTTAAGAGCAATTAATAATTAACTCATATTAATTAATCAAGTCTTAATAAGTTAGCATTAAAAACAGTAGAGAACAGATATATTCCACAATAATTTTAGATAATTTGGATCTTTTGTAATCTATTAAATTTTAGATCTGACCTAAAATCAAATTATTCTCCTACTGCTTTCAGCTTCTATAAAATCATCTGCATTCCCTCCCCTTTTGCCATCAAAGTAAACCTCCCAGCACCCAGCATCGACTCACTGACAAAAACTGTCCTTACCTTCCCATCCATTATAGTAACGACATCAGGCAAACCACCAATGACTTTACCACGATCTAGGAGTTAAAGAAAAATATGGGGACTTTCTGAAGTTTAACTCTCAAAAACACCCATATCTTAATGATTTTACAACTTAGTATGAGTCACAGCTTTTTTTTTTTTTTTGTCTTTCTTTTTTTTGAGTTACCTTTAAAAAAACATAATACAGCTTTTGTAATATTTTGTGGAGGGAGTTTTACGTACTGTAAGATCCCCAAAGATTTTTTTAGCAGAGATTGTGCTATACCATTCTAAACTTAAACACATAACAACCTTGAAGCTACTGCTGACCTTGACAGTTTGTACTTTGGGCCCAAAGCAAAGCAAGGAGGGTGTTTTTAGCATCTTGGTGGTATCTAAGATCTACAGAAAATTTGTTCTGCCGCTGTCTTTGTGGGTAGAAGCATCCTGTCATTACCAGGGGAATTGATATCATTTTCAGCACTCCTACAGTCCCTATCAGTAACAAGCTTCCCCACTGTCTAGGTCTAGCAAGCAGTGCACAATAGGCATCAGCAGGCAATTTTTTACTTAACAGATAGATACCAATATTCAGTATTATCAGCAGCTTTCAGAGTGAACACCTCCTTGTATGACACACAAGTCACACTTTATCAAACTTCTGCAGATGCAGGAAGATAAAATGGAGACTTGTAAAATATGCAAAGCTTTCAGTGGGTTTCCATTGGAACTAAAGACAACTAAATCCACAAATTACTATTATTATTGGAGTATTTTGTGCTAACAGAGGATTTTTTCAGCCACAGAACTCAGTCAATTGTGGCAGCGTATCATGATGGATGCCTTAAAAAGAACACTAGGCTACATCATAGAACACCTATGATATAAAGTAAAATAAACTTACTCTTCTCAGCAAAAGCAGCTGCCCTATAATTTTTGAGGAAAAAAGAGAAATATATAATGTTATGGATGAAATTAGTAATGAATTTTTTTTTTTAAAGTAAAGACACTATTGCTAAAACATTAAAATGCAAAAGATGTAGCACTTACTTGAGTCGCTGGAATTCTGCAACTGCATCATCAAAAGCTGTAACAAAACAATTGAGAGGGTTATTGTCTATCAACATAACTTGCACTTGGGGCTCAGTACAAACTTTTAAACACCTACCCATGTTACAGCTCTCTTAAAAAAGAGTCACATATTAGTGCAGTGGGAAAAACAGACCCCTGAAACCCAATGAAACTGGTGCTGAAACCAGATACAAGACTAAAAAGGTCATAGCATTTAAAAGACTGAACTACAGCTGATTCTGATCAAAAACTATCTGTTTTTAATGTAATTTCTCTGACTATTGCCAGTAAAATATGCATAATCTATGAAAAGGCACCATATAAATCTGGTATTATAAATATACCTTGCCCAGACAGATCAAGTGTCCGTTTGTAGGATTCCTTGTCACCAAAGATTTCAAAGGTGTAGTTTCCCTTATCCTTTTCTGTGGGTTCCTGTATCTGCAGCCATGCAATATCCTCTCCTCCACCAATCTTCATCTTTTCACCCGAAGAAATCTTAGATTCCCTGGAAAAAAAAGATGAGTAGAGATGAGTTTGAACATCTTTTCCTGTATATTCTCCATAAGTAATAATCTATAAAAAGTTACAAAGGATAACATACTATTCCAAAACTACAGATTGTAACTAATGGGAGAAATTTCCCAGAAGACTCTTTGCTTCCTACCGGGGGTAAGAAACACTTCAAAACCATTAGCTTGAGTTTTCATTTCAAAGATTCATTTGTTCACCCTCTTCTCATTCTGCTTCTCTCCACATACACAGCTGTTTTTACATTTACATGCACATACACAACTCTATGTGAAAGTGTTTAGAGTTCTGTACACTTCATACACAGTAACATAAAATACATCCTAATAGTAAACCTGAGGCAGATCACCTTTTCTGATGATAGAAAAACATCTTTTGTCTTTCATTAATTTCAAAAGCTCAATTAAGAAAATAATAAAACATTTGTCTAGAATTCCTCTGATATCAAGTAAAAATACACCTTTGGGTTTTTAAAAACAAGACAAGAAAATTTCTAAACTTTAGATAAGTAAAAAAAAGCACTTTGAAAACAGTGACATTATACTGATTTATCAGTTCCTAGTTAAGAATAAAAGAAATGCCCTATGGATTCAGATCAGGGGGTCTTCTGATTCACAATTTGTCATGAAGAGTGGAAACAGAAGCAGATACTTAACGAGAGCATGCAAACCAAACCCCTTTCCATGGTTCAAAGAGAACTTTCCTCTTTCATTCGTTAACTAAAGAAATATTTCTTTTCATTCTTCCTCCCCAAGCATCTTTAGCTGGAATTTTTAATCAATTAAGTCAGTTTTAGCTTCTCCTTGATCATTCATTTTAACTTCCCAGACAGAGCTGATTTGGATTTATACCTAGAGAGTAACTTTGATGGGGGAAAGGTATATTTACGATTTTGCTTTCTGTAAGACAACTGCATTGAGTTCAGCCTACCAAATTAGATTCCTGGATAGAAAATGCTATATATTACAAAATATTGCATATAATATTCCCCACTGTGCCACGAGTGGATGATGCGTACTAACTTTAGGATTTTTATTGTATTCTCTGCTATGAAAGACAGTGGATAATTCAAAGCTAGCTTGAAATTCCCATGGAAAAAAAAAATCATGGTTCGTGTAGCCTTTCAATTTTTCCAGGAAAAATTTTGCTATAATTAAATTTAAAGAAGCAGGGAAGTTTTAAGAGGGCTGAGAAAGGTTGGTTGGTTGGTTTAGTCTTTGTTTTAGCTTTAAGAGCTCTGATTATAATAATTTTATTCACTGCAGAATTTAAATTTTATTTGTTCAGAATATGTGTTCACTGATCTTCAAGAAAATCAATGCGTAAGACATTATAAAATCTGAAATATTTGGGGAAGAGGGGGAGTCTATGTAAATAGATATTTTCGTATTAGCCATGTAACATTCTTTGGTTTTATATTTCTATGAAATGGATGGTGGAATGGACTAAGTCACTTTTAAAACTCAAGCAGATATAGTAAAAGGCAGAGGCAAAAATTTTTTTCTTTTCCTTTCCATCATATTAGTACCACACTTATGAAAGAGGGAACAGAACTTAAAAAATACAAAGCTTGAGGTATAATACAGCTTCATATCCTTGCAAAAGTGTTCTTGAGCTCCTTGAACCTGGTGATCATTGACACTTTATATTCCTGTCTGATAGAAAGCAAGGGCTGGACAGCATTGCAAATCTAGGATATTATACTGATAAACCAGCCTTTCCTGTCCAAGTCTGAGCTTTTCACTGTGTGTCATCTTTGTAGGCCATCAAGGAATGTGATAGCTGAAACCACCTAAAGAGTTTTAAAATCCTTTCAAACATTACCTGCAGCTTCAAACAAGCAAGGACCAGACATAGCAAAGCATGTGGACACAAATTTAACTGTAAGTACAGAGTTTGGATGTACCAGTGTGTAGATGATTAGACTGTATCCAAAGTCAAAGATTAATGTAACATGAGAGTGGAAAACTATAAGGAACTTTACAGCTCCTTTTTGGACATATTCTCAGCTCTGAGGACTATACTTGAAGTATTGTGTGCCTCATTGAATGTCTTTTCAGAGAGGACTATCAACATCAAAATATTTTGGGTTACTTATGACTGTATCAGTTTGAAAAAAAATAACTTAATACAGGCTTTTATTACGCTGTGGAGCAGATTCTTGGTATTCACCTAGTACTGGAGGAGAGTTCCTTCACTTTAAGAAAAGGGCAGCCCTAAAAAGGAAACTATGCCCATTATTTTGCTATCTTTTAGTCAACCAATGGAAGACAAACAGTCTCTTGTTGAATAAGAGAACACAATACTGTAAATAGCTTTTTTCCTGTCTGTTACAACCCTACTGATTGTTGTTGGACAAGTCTGTTAATATTTCTTTTACCATATGTACTATCTATGTTAAAAATAATATAATGTGCTGGAAAGAGAAAATGATTAATGCGGTCCAGTTACTAAATGAATGTCACAGAATAATAAATAGTAAATCATAAAGACAGCATTTTTTCTCAAGTAAAATTGAAAAAGTATTCTTATCTACCTGTGACACCAGCTGACTTTCATTTCCTCATTGTAGTATTTCAAGAAACACTGGAGCCTTATTCCTTCCTCATTGCAAAGGATCTTCAGTGGAGAGGCTGACTTACCTACATATAATAGAATATGTGTGGATCAAAGGGAAGAGATAGTGGAATGAACAGGAGGAAACAGTCTAATGGACTATTTGTACTGTCAGGATCTTGGCCATGATTCTCAAGTACCACAGAGACAACTGTCATACCTCTCAAGGGACATCAGCTAATTTATATCAGGTGAAAGTTCAGTATGAATTTATGGTTTTATTATCATATAAAGGCAGTATGACTAGCAAGACCCATTGTGAAATAATAATAAGCTAGTCATATAATTGCTATAAAACAGTAGTGTAATGATTCTAATTGCATAAAAATTTTATACTTGTGCAAACCCTGTTCTTTCAATGAAATGACTCCCAGCTTCTCACTGGGAGCACGATCAGAGTCTCATTCTCTCTATATCAAGGTTCACTTACTAATGAGAATTAGAAAATTATTGCTACAACACTGTCACAGTATCTAAACCAAACAAGCCAGGTGGAATAATACTTTGTTCTCTTTTAATAGTGTCCATTAGCAAGGTCAACTGCCTATTCAGAAACTTAATAACATGTCCATAATAATATAACCATCATGACTCTCACAGATTTACTACTTAAAATAAAAATATTCTGCCTCAGATGACTTCAACATAAAAAGCCTACATGAAAATTCAAGACAGCATTTACTTACCACTTGCTCCACTCAGTGCCAGAATTATATCATCATAAACTGCAGAGAAGAAAAAAAAAAGGAAGAAAATGTACCATCAAAATTCAGTCAGAATATAGCTCTGTTGTGTTCAGTATAATTAAAGCAATATGGTAAATCTTCATATCCTTAAGTAAAGAAAACCATTAAAATTGCAACAGGTGTACAGGATAAATTGAAACTGTCTGTGTACAGCATGTGAATTCTGTGCTGTGTCATTCAGTATCTCTGCCTTTTGTGGAGTCAACTGTCTGATGTCAAATCTTTGTCTCTGTATCCCTTAGGCCAGAAAAAAAAAATTAAAAAATTAAAATTAGATAGTTCACCTTTAAAGAATAGTGCAGGGGGAAAAGCAATTATCACATTCTAGGTGAAACAGGTTTCACCTGCTCCTTTTATGACGACATTTGACAAATGTAAAATCCTTTAACAGCAAGTAAAATAAACTAGGTATCAAATCAAGCTTTTGAAATATCACAGAGCTGATGGGTTTGCAGGAGAGAACCCTGGAGACAATTACAGAAAAGTGGAGACCTCTTTCATAGCAGAAGAATCATATTCAGTGACACTACATAAAATGGAAAGAAAGGGAAAGAAGCACCATAATCTGAAGAATGCATGGCCAAGACTGAAGGATGCATATTCTAGGCTGAGGAATTTTTATGAGTAAGGAAGACAAAGAAATGTATGGAGTTCAGAAAATATTACTTATATATTTGTTCTATATTGATCTGTATATACACATTTTTTCTCTGTTAAAATAAATTGTGATTCAGTTCCATAACTCTTTGCAATCTCCATTGTGCTTCTACTGACACGTTGACATGAGGACATGAATTTCATACTGTATATACATTACATTATGGATGTCTGAGAAGGTAGGGTTGTGTTAACCATAATGTCTAAATGAGATTTTGGTTTTTTTCTGAAAGAATTAATTACATCAATTACATTAATGGGCAAAGAATTTATGCAGAGGAAAAATGCCCGGGATATTATCAACTGATAATACAGCATTCTGTGGTAAACCACAGCTTAATAACTCAGCCTGAGTTATTAGTTCCACTTAGTTCAGGTACTTCCTTGATCTGCTGAAAAAGAATGTTAAGATCTTTGGCAAACTGAGTTAACTTTTTAACATGTCTTTCTTCTTCTACTGGGAGCTTGAAAATATATTATGCCTATATGCAGGTGGGATGAATACAGGTTCACTTAGGCCTAGTTGCTGGGACCTAAGCAAAGAAGCCTAAGCAAGCTTTTTCTAACCAAGTTAAGTAAAATTCACTCATGCTGGCAACAGATCAGTCTTTGCTGTAGACTCAGAATCACAGAATATTCTGAGTTCGAAGGGACCCACAAATACCATGAAGTCCAACCCTTAAGTGAATGGCCCCTACAGGGATCAAACTCACAACTTTGGCATTATTAACATCATGCTCTAACCTACTGAGCTAACCTCCAGGTCAAAGCAAACTAATTTTTTTTTTATATTAAAAAAAATTAAATATACACAGAATTACAGCATCTCAATATGATGTCTGATGTCATACAAAACCTTTTTAAATTCCATCATGGGTTTATTTTAGACTACATTATCTTATTTGCATTTATCTTCATTTGAATGTCAGTGCACACCGAGCTTGAAGTTACCTGCCCCATAGAATATCCAGTCTTCCCCACTCATGCTAAACTTCTCTGTTTATCTTTTCTGTTTTCACCATTTAGAATACACATTGTTTGGTTTTGCTTGCTGACGTTTTCAAAGCCTCCTGGATGCACAGAAGTCCAGGATACTGTGATATTGTGAATTCTCTAAATAGACATTACACTGTATATTTCCAACACAGCACCGTTTTGCCGTACCTGAAGTATAGTCACTGGAAGCCCTGACCACATGAGGGAGCCCTCCTGTACCTTTTGCTTATTCCAGTGATCAGGATACACACACGCACACACACAAATCCATAGACTAAGGGAATGGTATCCATGTGTATGTCAAAGGACAGGAAGGGAGAAGTTGATTATTGAGAACATATTGCATAGTGTGGGACCCAAGCATGACATAAAATGTATGTAAGAAGGGATGGAAATTGTACTGGTTTTGGCTGGGACTGTCATCATAGGAGCTTGTATTGTGCTGTTTGTGTGTCTTAGTGACTAAAGCAGTGTTGATAACGCAGGGATGTTTCAGCTATTGCTGAGCAGTGCTTGCACAGCGTGAAAGCCTTTTATTTCTTCTCCTCTGACTGCCTCTCCAGGAGGAGGCTGGGGGTGCACAAGAACTCAGGGGGGACACAGCCAAGACAGCTGACCCCAACTGATCCAAGGGACATTTCCTACCATATGACACTAAATTCCTTATATAAAGCTGGGGGAAGAAGAATGAAGTGGGGAACATTTGGAGTGATTCCATTTGTCTTCCCAAGTCACTGTTATGTGTGATGAAGCCCAGTTTTACTGAAAATGGATGAACACCTACCTGCCCATGGGAAGCGGTGAATGAATTCATTGTTTTGTTTGCCTGCATACATAGCTTTTGCTTTACTCATTAAACTGTCTTTAGCTCAACCCAGGAGTTCTCTCACTTTTCCCATCCCAATTCTCTCCCCTGTCCCACTGAAGGGGAGTGAGTGAGAAGCTCCATGGGGCTGAGTTGCCAGCTGACACTAACCCACAAAACAGCTTTATGATTTTAGAATCAAAATCACTCTCAGTTCCCACTGACAGTCCCACATCAACATATTCACCACTTTGTTGCCTTAGGTTTTTTTGTAGATATTAAAGCTTAGCAAATTTGAGAGAGAGCTATCTCACATAAAATAGAGTGTTTGTCTGATTAGAAACATACTTCATCTCCTGCCTGTCAGAGTGCTAGAGATTAATCATTACAATGCCCAGTGTCACCCCTCCTAGACTGCTGATCTGCAGTTCGGGTCTGTGTAACATAAAAAGATAAATTAAATGCAAAGAACAACAAAAATATTTGTTAACATGGCATTTTCAAGGATAGATCTTTGACATCTCTTGAGAACATGTGAAGATCATTATTCCTTTATAGTAAATTGAATGTTACCTTTTCCCGATAATTCAAGAGAAGATACATCATGACCTCTATCATCTGATAGTGTTGCCTTATAAACTCCTTCATCTTTGCGAGACAACTACAGGGAAAACACAAAATGTTTACTGACAAACTTCATAGTAGTACTAGATTTGTTCAACCCCTGCGTAACTTTCTAAATAAAAAACTATACATTTTACTGCCTTTTGGACAAATAATCTTAAAGAAATGAGATGGAAACCTGTTCCTTTTTTTTTTTTTTCTTCTTCTTAATGGAGCTGTGTTTAGTTCTTAAGCCTAAAACATATTCTGATTTCTGTTCAATTGCCTCAAGAAACCATGTTGGGTTTTTTGGTTCCAAAAAGGCAACCAGGATGGATAAAGGTCAGTAGAAATTACAAGCAGCATAGTAAAATGTAACAGAGCATAACTTCAACCCACACAAACTTCAGAAATGCAATTTTTCTTCTGCCAAAATGAATACTTTTTTGAATTATGTAAAGAATAACAGATATATATCTTATAATTGTGCAAATCAACTCTTTCATGCTGCTTTCGTTCAAGTAGCAACTGTAGTCAAATTATATCCATGCTAAGCAAATAATTAATTCATTACCCTTGGAGAATTTACATTCTAAAATCTACCACAGTGATGCTGCATTAAAGGCAGTCAGAGGTTTTGATGGTTTTATTTTAGTTTATTGTAAAATCTGAAGGAAAATATATAAACAATTATATAGAGATTGGAGATTATTTAATTCTTGGATTTACGCAAATCCACCAGCAAGTAAACCACAGCACAAGTATCATACTGAATGACAAGTAACAGGAGCAATCCTAGACAAGCAGAAACCACCCTCCCCAAAAAAAGTTTACTCAAGAAAAATGAAACCACTGTATCCTCTTGCAAGTATCCTCTTGCAAGTGAAACGAAGGAAGGAAATTAGAAGAATATGAAGCAATTAAATAAAATAAATAGATCAATTAGATGGAATGCACATTATGCTGAAAGCAGAAAATCTCAGTCTGGAGAGGTTTTTGTCACTTGACAAAGGCAGTGACTATGTAAGTTAAGGTTTCAGACATAAGCTGGATTATCCTGTCTGCATAAATTTTAAGAAGCCATATACTTCAAACTTACTCATTTTAGGCAATAAAACTGAAACACTGTCAAAAATGAGGTGTTTGAGCAAATTGAAAAATTAAGGAGCAATAAGAAAGAACAAGACAGAGTTCACCTAAGGACTCTGAAGAAACTTGAGCATGAACTGTCTGAGCTGATAACAAAAATAGATATGTTGTACAAGCACCAGCTAATTGAAGGGTAGAAAATATGGGGGGTTTTTAAACTTCACAGAACTCGTGGTTGGTTTAATGCTTGCCTGGCAAATCCATAGTATGTCAAGAAGTGACTGTCATTTCTAATCAGTAGGTGATACTGTACCTTGGGAATACTGAGGTGACATTCTCCCTTCTGCAGGTCAGGCACTTCCTCAACATCAACACCAGAACCATCCTTATACCACTTGAAATCAGTCTCCTTCTTTATGTTTGCAACCTGTACAACAGAAAAAGCACATAAGCCTGTCTATATCCTGAGGAAAGATATCACACTGCAGGTAGTCACTCAAGTACTTTCAATATACGAAGTAATTTTTTTATAGCACGTGTCAAATAAAGCTAAGTAAAAACCCATATCAGCCAAGTCCTACTAAGCAAATCTTAGTCCTCTGGTATTTCTTTGCAGCATAGTATACAGTTTACAGTTTCAGAGCCCTGTAAAATCCTTAAAGAAAATCCTGTCAGTCTCTTCCCTTAAATGGTTTTGCACCCTTGCTCTGTGGTTGTAGTTTGTCTAGAGATAGCTGCGACAAGTATCTTTGAAATTAGAGCTGCTGAACTCTCCTTTAGCATTTTGTATTTGCCATGTGACTCCAGAGAGCTGTAACACAGAACTTGGGCCCTGTCTTAGTCAGTTTTGGGTCAATTTGGAGATTTATCCCAGCTACCTAAGGTATGTCTCTCATGGCTAAACTGCAAAAAACAACTGAAATTACTATTCTGAGAGCATCTGAGACTTCAATATTGCAAGCTGCAACAAGAATCCTTTTTTTTTTTTACTTACTACATTGTGTCCTATGGGACTTACAAAGATCCGAGGAATCCTACAAATTGCAGTCTCCCCCAACACGAAGGGGCTTAACAACATAGCACAAATGCTTGAAAGCTAGAATTTTGCTGTAGTAGCAACAACTCATCTAAACAATGCATAAATACACTGTAGTTATACCTCAGGGATTGTTGTAATTTTGAAATAAAAATTGTGTATTGGATAAGCTTAAAATATCAGTTGATAAATTACCTCAAACTCTGAATTTAAAGAAACTAAAAGTGCAGATATTTTTAGACACCCTGGCAATATATATATTTTATTTTTTCCCTCACTTTCAAAAACACTGTGGTTTATTTGACGTCACTATCCCCATACCCTTCTAAAATCACAAAGTGCGTTGGTATTTTCAAGCCTTAATTCCCAGGCAGCGTGGTTTTGGTAGAAGGACAGAGCTGGCAAGACATTTCTCAGTCCCCAGGAAGTTACTTTAAAAAGGCTCCTTAAAAAAAAAAAAAAAAAGTAAAATACTGAACAAATGGATAGAGGGCAGTCAGAAGTTAATACAGATCTGCAGTAGTTTTCAACTGGCTTGCTTGGAGAGAAAAACGTGTGCCAGGTTCCAATCCTTTCACATTAGAGAAGTCATTCCATAGATGAATAGCTCTATGAAAGTGACTCTTAGAGTCATTCTTAGAGTCTTAGAGGTGACTAAATAAATAGGAGGGTCTCCTATACTGATTCCTAGACATCTCTATGAAACATGCTCAAATTAATCACATCTGCTGCTGCTTAATTACCAGTGTGGTTGCTATGGATCTCTAACGGAGTATTTGAGATCACAACCTGGCCCAAAGCAATGATTTGCTTGGGAAAAGTGAGCAGCATTTTACATTTACCAGTGACTACAAAGTGGCTGTTCCTGTAGTCCTATGGCATGAGCAGCAATTTCATTTGAACAAAGCCTGAAGGAACAAGCCTTTAAAGCTTTTCAACAATTTTTCATCAGAGACTGTTAGCACTCAATCTGACAATAAATAGACTGAATTTTAGACATATGTAATTTGCAGTGCTGGCGTTACTTCATGTTGACATTTACTGAGAAAAGTTACTTTTTTGCTGTTTAGCCACACATCAAAAGTCTTGTTTTTAGCAGACACAGTACAAATAAGGGTCAAAGTTAGGCAAGAGCAGGTAGCTTCTAAATGTTCTGAAATTTAGAATTACTAGAAGAAACCTGACAATAGCTGCTGGCATGTGAGGAAAAATAAACACAAAATAAAAAGCAAAAAGCAAACACCATCAAATTGTCATTCAAATGGACAACCATGTCCCACTGGCATTGAGGGGCTGCAATACCAAGAACATGGTCATTGATCCCAGCTAATTTGGAATTCAGTACTAGTAAGTCAATTAAAAGTCAATCAGGTCCAGTCACATACAAAATAAGTGGTATGTGAGGTAAAATTTGATATACTCTTTTATAACACAAACCACTTTTATTCATTGCTATTGTTATGGGCCTGGATCATAGAGTCAGTCCTCTGCCCTACACAAGCTTCCATCTGAGATGGTTTCCTAACTGCCCTATGTCCTGCCTTTAAGAAAGCCAAGGCAAAATGCCCTCTCTTACAGGTACTTCCCTTACATTATCCCAGGCTCTTACAAGAGGTAAAAAACCCCTTTGACAATTGCTTTTGCAGAGGAGCACTAAAAGAGTCTGGAAGAGACCTGGGCCAAGTGCTGTGACATGTCCTGGGGACACAGAGATGGTTCCTTGACTACTTCTATTATCACAGAAATAGCCCAGCATGCCCACTCTTCAAACTTTTATGTCAGGTATCTGGAGTCTGAAGGACAAATCCATGCTTTGTTGTTCAAACTCTTCCTGTGTACAAATATCAGTTAAACAGCCATAAACAACAGTACCGTGTGAACCTAATGGCCAGTCACATACTAACAGTAACAAACATTATAAGGTCAATAGCACAGTTAAAGTGATGAGTGCGCAAACATCCCACATCCTAGATTTAATTTACATAAAATGTTCTGACCTTGTGGAGAAAAAGCACACTGGTGAAAAGCAAATAATCAGATGCTCAGCCTTTCCCAGCTTCCGTGGTATAAACAGGCACAACAGTCAATGAAATGAAGGATAATTTCAGATTAATTTGTAGCAAATTAACACTAGTATAACTGGTTCAGCAACATTTAATTCCCCATGTGAATGAAAGGATAAGCAGGGTTCATGCCTGAGGCAAATGCATGTGGAGATTATAAAGTACTCTAACTATGCAGCTTAGTACCAGCAAAGGTACCATGTTAGCTAATGAGTGTTGAGCCCTAGGATGTGGGCACACAGAGTGGCAGCTTCACCTCTCAGGTCAGTTCTGATGGGAATAACTTGAGGTTAAAGGTCTCCTAATTAGTGAGCAGAAAAAAAATCCTACAAATGTGCATGTAAATTGCTCATAATAAATGATTCAAGTTAGCCTAATTAAAAGCCAAAAGTTATTCAAAAGAAGAGGAGAAAATTAATATAAAAGAGACCATATTACAGGAAAAGAGAATGAAGAAGAATTTGATGCCTGTTGAATTCAATTAATTTAGTTATTCAGACCTCTAATTAGTCACTCTAGAAGAGCAACAAAAATGAAAATATATCAGTTCAGAAAGGCATATAAAGGTGTTTATAGCAAAATTTATGCCGAATTCATTACAACTTATCATTACTTAAGATTCAAAAGTCATTAGCCAAATATAATAAAAAATGATGGTTTATACCTTTAATTCTAGAAGCCTTTGTTGCACATTTGGTTACAGTTGATTAAATAACAGATGCTTTGTTAGAGAAACCTCTAAGTCAGAAAATGGTGAGGAAAGATTTTGATCTGGCTTTTCATGGCTATTTTTTGAGGAAGGAAGAAGAACCGGTAAAGGATACATATTTTGTGTAAATTATTTTTATGGCTCATAATTATTATTAAGAATTGGATCACCTACTAATGCATTTAGAAATGGTGGTTTTTTTCATTTGTTTAATGAACACTATCGCTGAAGAATAGTCAGTTGGAAAATTTCATATTAAAACTTGCTAAATAATTAAAAAATGTTCCTAGGAAACTTCTAATTTTAAAAATATCTAGATCTTTCCTCACATTTTCCTTCTTAAGTTTTTAATCAACATATTCTAACAAATAATTTCAAGTATATTTTCTTACCTTACAAGAAAGTAAAACTTCACATTCCTCTGTAACTTCCCAATACAAAAACTCTGAGAAGTGAGGACCTAAGAAACAAAATTGTTTTAAAGCAGAGTCATAGAATGAAGAGTATCAGGGCCCATAATTGCAATATGCAGACCTGGGAAGCAACAACATCTCCAACTTTCGCTTAAATCATTGAAAACTGAAAGATCTTGTGAGTTTATGCTTCAAGTGGTATAATTTCTTTTCTAAATCAATTTAAACAGCCCTCAAAAAAATTTCATTGGTTCCACAGAAAATCTTACTGAAGTTATTTAGAATAAATGTTTTTAATTATTATTGTTGCTTTCATCCTAATAGCCATGTGCTTACAAGTGAAAATTACAAACTAGAGCTCAAACTCAATTTTTTAAGGATTTCACAGTGATAGAATTCTGAATTAGATATTCAATAGTAATTCTTTCATTCAGCTGCAAATGATATTGATAACAAATACGTAACAAACTCTACAATTGTATAACAACTATGCAACAAATATACATTTAGTTCCTGGAATTTTACCTGGGCAGAAACCACATGGTCAAGTTCTTAATCTTCCTTGTGTGGTACTACTTTTCTTGGCTGTCTACTCTTTTCTCAATTACATTGAACAGATAATTTGTATGCTTAAAACTGAAGGTGATTAAATATTTGGTTGCATCAGAGCCTACAGTAGGCACACTTCTGTATTGAGCAAAGACAACCTCTTGTGAGGGCTCCCACTCTATTTCTCTACTTAGTTAAGGTTCTGTCACAAATTGATAATATTGGAAAATGGGGCTCAAGCGTCTTCTTAAACTGTACAATATACTCATCTTCTAATGAAGAATGGAAGCTGTAAGCACTTAGTACTCACCAGAAATTAATCATTAGCTGCAGACTGGGCCTAGAGTCACCAATCTACTCTGTCTTACCTTGCTTTCTGAGAAATTCCTTTCGCTGGAGCTCAGACTCAGCCAATACTGCCTTGAATGCTGAATTTTAGAAGAGGTGAATGAAACATAAGTTAATTACAAAATTATTCAAAGAATACTTGAAGTTCATTAAAGTTTCCATGTTTCAGTGAACATACCATCTCCAATGAGAACTAATGAGGACTGGTTCTTGGCCTTTCCATCTTGAATCTGTACTGTGTAGGTACCTTCATTGTCAATTGTAAATGTTTCCATCACCATTTCTATAAGGCCATTTGAACGGTCACAATTTATTTTATGCCTCTGAAATAAACAAATAATAACTTTAGCACAGCATAAATTACTTATTATTCCCATCAAATTAATTATGTTTTATATTCCTAACTCCACACTCAAGATTTTCTGTGTCCTTTTAATTGTAAACTGTGGAAACGGATGTGCTTGTATTTACTGTTGTACAACAAATCTCTGTGCAGCTGCAGCTGATTTGGATTTGAAAACAATAGTTTATGGCACTATGCATGTTTGAAGAAGAGCCTACACAGCCAGCCTTTAGCTGCCTTACAGCTTCCAGTTCAACAAGGGGATTTACTAAGCTGAAGCACTATTCCTAACAGAGTCCAGAAATAACTGGAAATATTATGCTTGTAGATAAAAATGTGGATCTTCAAATAAGTCCATCACAGTAAATCCAAAAAGTCATTACTACTAAATATCCAAGACATACATAGGTGATCTTATTTTCTCACTAAAAAAAAAAATGTTATTTAGGAAGAGTATAATGATTTTCTCATTTAATGTTAGATGTGATTTTCAAAGAAAGACAAAGGGAAAGGGTGCACAGAATACTCAAAATACCAAATACTTACTTGAACCCAAAGTTAAATGCACTTTTCACTGTTTATGTTGTTTATGTGTCTGCTTTCTTTTAAATATTCCAGAAAGATAAATTATTGGCAGACATCATCAAGAAACACAAAATTGCAAGCAAATATTGGACAATCCATGCAAAATACATGTTTTAAATTTGCAGGTATTGTTTTAGATACAGGCACTTTTTACTAAGTAATATTCTCTTTTATTCATTGACTTCTAACCATGAGGTTTGTGTCTCCGACTACCAGTGATGTTTTTTGAATCTCAGCTAACAAATTCCTAAAGCTAATTGGGAATAACCCACAGGAGTTACTTGGTAAATATATTTAGGTAATCAATGTGGCCAAGGATATTACACACCAACTTCCATTTATGATGGCACAGAAGAGTAAATGTCACCATCTAGATGGAGTTATATGCAGTGAATTATTATAGAGCCCGTTAGTGTTAAATTTATTATAGATACAGTGAAAAGGAGACATGATGCCTTGTAAATAGAATATTTTTATTGACCTGCTTATTGGATTCCAAATGTAAAAAATGGTACTAAAGCCACAGATAAATAAAGTTTAGGGAAGAAGAAGGAAGAAGAAAGACCAAAAAACCGCTCGTAAAAATGCCACTTATTAAACTCTCTATGACCTTCCTTAAGTGGAAGAACCTCTAAGTCCTGATACAAAAATAGTAGAAATGACACCACATCTGCTTCAGCTTTGAGTGACGCATCTTGGCCAGCCTCAAGAACAGACTGACTGTTTTATGGATAACAGCTCTGGAAGAACAGTGTAGACATAGTCAAGATGTTTAGCATTCATTACTGGTATTCTCAAATATACAGGTCTTCTAAATCTTAGTGGGGTAACTGAAGGATGAAGAAAAGTATATGGAATTAACAAAACAGTAGTTAACAGATTGATTGGGACAATAATTTATTAAATAAATGGCTTATAAGGAAAAAACCAGAGGTATAATATTTATATAAAATAACAGGGAGAAATGCTCATGTAATTTGGATACACAATTTCCCATACATAGTGCAAAGGAAAATATTAAAGAGTAATCCAAGATAGAATTAATCAGGAAATTAAGTAGAAAATCTACTTATGTAAGAGTTCATCTGTAAGAGTTAATGAGATAGGCCAGGTAGGTTAAAAAGAGCATTTATAAACTTACCCAAACTATCAAAAAGTGACAATTAAAATTCCTGCTTACAGTCTCTTGCTCACAGAGGTCAAGGACTGAACTGGCATTTACTTCATGAGATCTCAGGACAAATGTTAGATTTAAATTTGCCAGAAGCAGAAAAGGCAGGGAAGGCGAGGGATCACCAAGATGTATGTTTTATTCTGATCCTTTATAAAGCTTCTTTTTCTTCTTTTTCTTTTTTTTTTTTTGTTTTTAATTTCTTATTTTTGGGTAAAGGAAACAAAATATTAAAATATTTAAATGACAGCTGAGTAAATGGGTTTCAGTTCATTCTGTTTTCAGCTTATTTTGAAATCTTACCAAAAACGTTCCCTTTTAGGACCTAGCAGGAAAAATTCATCACTTCAGCCAATGTCAAGAATCAGGCCACAATTCACCAGCATAATGGTCTATTGAACATGTTCAGTGACTGTAGCCCAGTCTCCAGACAGGTTTTAGAGTGCAATTAGGCTTCTAACTATTGCCATTATGCAGCAAGATGAAGTTCAATGATTTTATGGGCACCATAAATATTAGGCTTTTATGCGACTTTCCACAAAAATATCATCAGTCTCCAAACGTAAATGTCACCTGTGGGTTACTAATTAAAGAGGTGAAATAATGCAGCTTCACTTCAAGACTCTCTGATGTCAACACTTCCAAAACATATGCAAACTAAAAATAGCTCATCCTGTTCCACGAACATTGCCAAGACAAAGTATTGTCATTTTAATACATCCTAGGCACTAATATTCAGGTTTTCAGTGCTACAGTTTATTACTTCTTAAAGCAAGAAGAACAGAGAAGAATTTTACTCAGAAATACTTCTTCTTCCACTTGTCAATATGCAATTAAAGTAAATGCTCTTTGCTTTTCTACAGTATAAAAATGCTGATAAGCGTCTCTGACCCAAATCAGGATTTGCATTCTCAGGAATAAACTGAATCTTTCAAACAGCTGCACTGGAGATTTATTCCTCCCAGGAATATGTATTCCCAGTGCTGTGTTTTATGACCTGTATATGAACCTTGCTCCCACCCTGCAAAGGCATGACCTTGTTTACTTCTCTGCCCAATATGAGAGCTTGTTTGTGCCCCTTTGTATGAAAGGTCTTCAAGAGCTATAAAAATGCAGGAAGCTGGTGGCCTGCCCTTTCTTCTCTACAACTCCATTGGCCATTCAGTTTCTAAGCCAAAATTAAAAAAAAAAAATTAAAAAAAAAAAAATTAAAAAAGAACTTAAATACAAAGTGATACCATATAGAAGTTTTAAGTTTATGAATATTGCTTCATTGTCAAGCACCTCCCACATTATATGTAAAACTAGTAGCATGAGCCTCAGAGAGTCTCTGGAAACAGCATGTCTTGCTTGTTTGGAGTCCAAAACTTGAAGCAGCCTTTTTCTTGAGCTATTTTTCTAAAATATTTGTGCTTAATGCTGCTCTGTGTCTAAATTCTCCTCTCCTTGGCTGTTGGTCATCTAGTTACTCAAAATGAACACAGATTTCCGAGAGTTAAACCTTGCTCTATTTTTCTGGTATGAGTAGGCTCACTCTGCGACAGGAATTCTATACTGCAAAAAAGGTTCAAGTTAAATATTGGCATTCTTTTCAGGTATTATCACATCTTAATAACATGATATTAAGCAACCATAATATCCAGAGAACTACTGTCCTATCAGCCTGACCTTGGTTCTAGGGCAGGTTAAGAAGCAAATCATCTTGTAAGCCATCATGCAGTATGCACAGGACAAACAGGGGATCAGGCCCAGCCAGCATGGCCTTGGGAAAGGCAGGTCTTGTTCGACTGACCTGATCTTTTATGACAAGATGACCCACTTACTGGATGAGAAAAGGCTGTTGATGTTGTCTGCCTGGAATTAAGTAAAGCCTTTGACACTACTTCCCACAGCATTCTCCTGGAGAAACTGGCTGCTCATAGGTTGTATGGGTGCACTAATTCCTGGCTGAATGGCTGGGCCCAGAGTGGTGGTGAATGAAGTTACATCCAGCTGGTGGCCGGTCACAAGTGCTATTCCTCAGGGCTCAGTACTGGGGCCAGTCCTGTTTAATGTGTTTATCAATGATCTGGATGAGGGGATCAAGTTGAATGGGAATGTTGACCTGCTGAAGGATAGGAAGGCTCTGCAGAGGGATCTGGACAAGTTGAATAGGTGAGTCAAGGCCAGTTGTATGAGGTTCAACAAGGCCAAATGCCGGGTCCTACACCTGGGTCACAATAACCCCATGCAGTGCTACAGACTGGGAGAAGAGTGCCTGGAAAGATGCCTAGTGGAAAAGGAGTAGGGAGTGCTGGTCAACAGCTGCTGAACATGAGCCAGCAGTGTGCCCAGGTGGTCAGGAAGGCAAATGGCATCCTGGCCTGTATCAGAAATAGTGTGGCCAGCAGGACCAGGGCAGTGTCATCCCACACGTCTAATCCTGGGTTCAGTTTTGGGCCCCTCACTACAAGGAATACATTGAGTGCTGGAGCATGTCTAGAGAAAGTCAACAGAGCTGGTGAAGGGTCTGCAGCACAAGTCTTATGAGGAGAGGCTGAGGGAGCTGGATTTGTTTAGTATGGAGAAAAGGAGATTCAGGGAAAACTTTATCACTCTCTACAGCTACCTGAAAGCAGATTGTAGTGAGGTGGGGGTCATTCTCTCCTCACAAATAACAAGCAATAGGACAAGAGGAAATGGCTTCAAGTTGCACTAGGGGAGTATAGGTTGGATATTAGGAAAACTTTTTCATGGCAAAGGTTGTCAAGCATTGGAACAGTCTGTCCAGTATAGGGGTTGAGTCACCATCCCCAGAGGCATTTCAAAGACATGTAGAGGTGGCACTTAAGGACATGGTTTAGTGGCGAACTTGACAGCGTTAGGTTCACTGTTGGAATCCATGATCTTAAAGGTCTTTTCCAACTTAAATGACTCTATAATTCTATGATAACAATATTATTGCATAAAGGTTTATTAAACGAAATCACTTATATGTAATAATATGTACTTACATCACTGTTTTCAATTTCTTTATCATTAATAACAAATCTGAAGGTGGAATCTGGAGATAAGCTTTCAGCCTGAATCCAGAAACGAACTTCTCCTTTCTCAAGAACTTCGTAAGCTAATTCTGACTTCAGAGGTATTGCTGCAGAAATAAAAGGATCAAAAGTCAATAATACATGAAACCTTGTGAGAAATGCGAATACTGTAGTAAAATACTAGCAACTCCCTTTTATTTATGCATATCAAATCTTATGCAGGGAAAGGCCTCTAATGCAGTCTTTGGCTGATTTTTAAATTAATTTCTCAAAGGGAGAAAAGAATTTACAGCTTACACGTTGTGTCAGGATTTCTCTAGGAACAACCTGTAGTCAATTATTGAAGTTAAACTTCAAAGGCATTTAGGAACAATGATTGTGTTCAATGTCAACTAATATTCTTTTAAACAAACTAATAAGGAAGCAAGTTGTTCCATGAAAAATGAAGCTGTCATGAAAAATGCAGTCGCCATTGTCTCAGGAAGAATCTTTTTGGAACTCCAGTCATTCGTATATTATATTTCTTCTGAAATGCCAAATAGATTCAGATCTTCAACTTACTCGGATTCTTTATTTCATAGCTTAATGCCATCAAACGTTCAAGCTCTGAAAAAAAAAGAAAAATATTCATGTTTTAATTTATTCTGAAAAATGCAGTCAATGTGTGTCAAATGTAGAAAATGCAGTCAAATGAGTGTCAAGGAAGGCATATATCAGCATAAGCAAAGTGTGCTCCTTATGTCTTATACGTGAAATACCTCACTCTCTTCAGAAAATGGTGACTAAAAAATTAAATTTAGAAAACTTAAAATTCTCATACATGGATTTAGCAAGTGTTCCTATTCCATGCATTTTCAGGCACATGTTCTTGTGCAAGAAAATTTCACAAGGGTCAAAACCTACTTTAAACTTAAAAAACAGTAATATAAAAGATGGGAAACAGTAGCTTCTAAGCAGTGTATGAGGTTTCTTTATCTGATGATTTCCTTTCATATACTGTTCCTGAGAAGTTTGTTTTACTGTGGCAGGAGACAAAATTGAGTGCAAGATAGTCTGAAAACAATACAGAAAGTTCTGTTTGATGTACTAGATCCACAGGAAGGCTGTGTGAGAATCCAGAAATCACTTTGTTAGATTTTCATACTAATCCTATTTATCATATTAGTTACCAATAAAGATTTGGAAAATGAATATTACTGCCAATTCCAAATTTACAGACAATGTGAAGACCAGAGAGAGTTAACATGGATTTATGACATGGTCAAGGATCTAGCAAAATTACAGGAGAATGTATAGCATTTTAGGGAGCAAATGAGCAGTAAAATAATAGGTTTCAGTACTAAAATGCAAAATCTGAAACTTGTGCAGGGAGCCATTACAAACAAAATTGTCATTTTGAGGGACAGATATGACCAAGGAAGATGTGGGTTGAGTGGGGGATGGGAAACACCTTCAGTCCTCTTAACCAAAAATCCTTCAAAGGTAGAACTGACAGTGACAAGACCTACAGAGAGATTTCAGAGTGATGCTTCAAAGCTAAGCCAGAGGGCAGTTCTCATGATAAAATGCACTGGAAAATTAAAAAATATTGCAGATTTATCCTCCTTAGAAGAAACAGATATTGGTAATGACTAAGTGTCCTCATAAATCATCCAGGTCCTGGAGAACCTTCAGGTTTTGTTTTTTTGCCTGCACATGGATTTATTCTCAACACTTACTTGGAAAGGGTGGTTTGACAAGTTTCTCACTGTAATAAAAGTCCTGCCTACTATAAGACTCACACTTAGTCTCATCTCCTCTCCTTAAATGACTTAAAAAGATGGTAACCAGAAGGATTTTCACACTTAAGGAACTACAGCCTGAGGACTGGGAAATTTTTATGCTGTGTAAAATAGCAAACTTTCCTCTTTGCTTTTTATGTTAGTACCTCTCAGAGACAAAACAAAGTCAGACTGAAGCAAATTCATTGCAATTCCAATGAAACAAAATAGCTACAATTAAATAAAGTAAAACTAATATAAATGTAAGACAAATTATCATTTGACCCAATGTATTCAGACCTTGTTAAAGCATCATCCTTTTTCTCACTGATTTCCTGCATCTCAGTTATATGGAACTGTATCTAGAGCCTCAAGCCCAACTGAAAGTGTAACAGACATTTGCAAACATCATTATAATCCCAGCATAAAGAAAACAATTCTGATTTCGCATATTCTTAATCTTTAAAAAAAAAAAATTGCCTCAAGTTATCCCATCTTTCATCATTATGATAATCAGAAAAATAGGTACTGTCATGAAGCCTGTTTTGCAGTCTTTTTTGGTTTTCCTTAATGTGTAAGAAAGAACGTGAGAGCTGTGGGTTTCCTTTTTTATTATTATTTTTAATTGAGTATTTTTAAGTGCACTTGAGGTGATACAATGAAGAAAGACTTCAGATTTTAAGGACCTTACCTTTCTCATCCATAACAAAGCTAGATGAAATCCCATCTGTATCACTAACTGAGATAGAGTAGGTTCCCATATCTGATTTATCAGGATTTTTGAAGTACAGCTTAGAACTAAAATCGCCAAAAAAGAACATAATCAGTTAGGTTTCACATGTTATTGAGCTTTTTAATGTGAAAAATTTCTAATATTTTGATAGATTGGTACGACTTACTGATTTCCTTCTGTTTCAATCTTAAACTTATCAAAATCATCAATCTCTTCGTAGGATTTACCCCATGCAAAATGAGATGCATCTGTAGCTTCTTTACAGTCAAAAGCCAGATAAATATTACCCTCGTCATCCACACCTGAATAGATTTCTTTTGTTCCTGCAAAATAGGAATCAACTCAAAGCTCAAGGCTGTATTTTTCTTTCAGAATGCAATTCATAAATTACTAAAGCCCATGCAAATTTTGTCCATCTTCTCTAACAGATACTGATTTTATTAACAGGTTTTAAAGATGTTTATATCGCATTCTGACTCAGCATCATATAGTATCAAGTTTCTCACTCTACACACAAAATTAAGAATGTTAGAACTAATAAATGCTTACTGATAAACATATCAGTAAGATGTAACTGAATATGAGAAGATACGAAAAGTTTAAATAAACCAACTCTACTATTACTCTTGAAGCTTTATTAAATGTTTTGTTCATACTTTTTTTCAGTCACAGCAAGTAGCACCTTTGTTACAATAAAAACTAAAATTACTGATTATCAAATAATCTCTGTAGTAAGGAAAGTAAAAATTCTTATCACTACCTCTGTATCTACATGATTTTTTCTGTAAGTTTTAAGGCTAAGAACTTCTTAACTCCTGACATACTTATCTGTGATACAATATTGGATGAGATTAATTAAATTCAATTCTAAATATTTTAGCATTTTAGAAGCAGAGGAGATTAAACCATTCATTTTACCTGGTCGTGCCTCAACGAGCACTGGTTCAGATATCTCAGATGACTTGCCTACCCCAGCATCATTCACTGCACGAACTTTGAAAACATAGGTATGACCCTCATGTAAATCAGTGACCTTGAACAAGATAAAGGGCAAAGCCAATTTAGAAACAATCCAAACCATTTTGTTTATTTATATGAAGATGTCAGCAGAAGCGAAAGTTCAAATGTATATATATTCTATACTCAATCAGAAGTCTTTAGAACTTAGTTTTGAATTAATAGTAAGTAAGAAAAAAGTTTACCTTAAGATAGCGCTTTGAAGTAGGTTTTTCATTAGCAGTGATCCAGTCTTCTGCATCTACTTCCTTATAGTCCACTAAATACCCAGTAATAGGGCTTTTGCCTTCATACACAGGAGCTTTCCACAGAAGAACCAGTGATGTATTTCTAATTTCACATATCGTGAGATCATAGGCAGGACCTAAGATATTTAAAATATTGGAAGTTCACTTCAGTATAATGAAGTTTGGGAAACTGTCCCGGCAGAGGCCAAAGTCTACCTCTATTATTTTGTATGTGCTTGCTTTCAAAAGACTCATTCTCTCCAATAAACCTGCTACACTTGGTATTTAGGTCATTTTCCCCTCATGTCTGCATACAGCAATATCTGCTTTATACAGTGAGTGACATTAGTATGCTTAGCTAGATCTCAGTAACTCTAAGGGAAAGTTAATCATGTGGAAGATCCATGCAGATTAAGATTTTCCAACAAGTAAGAGAGGCTTCTTGTCTATTATTTAATTCACCATCCCTACATTAATGATGCTTCACTGAGTCTGATTCAGGTTCATAATTTAACATTTGGATTTCTATTTTTTTTTGTTGGTATACATGAGCTTTGATCTTTCAGGGTAATCCAAAACCCACTGGCACAAGGGGACTTTAGATCAGGCTTCTCATTCTCTGACAGAAGATTTTTTTTTTATTATGAGGTGGATAGCTATAGCCAGGAGGAACTTTTCAAGATTATATCTGTTAGGAGAAAAATTTACACCAAAACATCCTGATGCTCTACAAATGAGAGTTTATACACTTGCAGCTACCAGGTTATGTTCTCCCTGCTATACTTTCCCTCTCCTTCATGTAACTGTTCTAGTGCCATTCAGTTTAACTTATAGTAATTGTTTTTTACTATACTCTTGAAATTTATTTATATTAGTAAAAAATATCAAGAGTAAAGGCATAATCATGACAGTTTCCTACCATGTTCAAAACACCCATGACAGAATACTCATATTCAGCCAAACTATATAACTTGGTTCTTCTATTTAGAAATAGAGTAAGGAAAGCTGAAGATGCTTGAGACTTAGAGATTTTCTCTGTTTTCAAGATATGACTTTTCCCTACAGCACATCTCACCATTAAAAATAAATTATTAAAAAAAAAAAAAAAAGAAGAGTGGAAAAACCTTACAAATAAATCTGATTGCCATTCCAGCCTACATGATGTTAACCAGTGATGAATGAACAAAATTTTGTAAAGGATGGTATTCAGCAAATATAAAGCATAAAAAGAAAACATTAGAAATGCGTTTCTCCAAAGTGGATAAGAACATTTCAGAAAAGAAACATATTAAATATCTGTTCCAGTCCTTATAAGGGTAAATACCATATTTCTCATGGAAAGACTGCAATTTTCAAGGAACCTAAATCTTTCCCTCACGGGTCTTTAAAAATCCCAATCTAAATGTCTGTATATACACAGATAATTAAAATTTCTGCTGTCAAATACACCCCCTAGAAATCTAGACAGCAGAAAGAAAACTGTAATGAAGTATTCTGAGTATTCTGAGACCCCAGGCATTTCATTTTATTTAAAGTAATATAAAATAATCCATTAGCTATCATTGCTAACTCACAGAAACTCACAGAGATACCTAAGAAAGGAGTTCTGCAGAAGAATGAAATAATTATGAACTCTGGGCAAGGAATCCGTTATTTATGCTGGAAATCCTGCAAAGGGCTTTGGCCTTTCAAAGGAAACCTCCCTTCCATATCAAAAGGTGAAAGAATATTTAATTGACACTGGGAGTATATTGCAGTCACATTACATTAGTCTTCAGTATCTTTTGTAAGTCAAGGAAGAGGGTCAGGCTCTTTCCCACAGTCTTAAATCTCAATTGTTTCATTTCATTACTGCTAAGGCATTTTTTTAAAATGTATTTTTTAAAAAGCTTATGAAATATTATAAAAGGTTTGGAGATTTATTTTTTGGGGGAGGGGGTACGAGTAATGCTGTTTGCTTTTGGTGTTTTTTTTAAGCAAGAGGAATCCAATACTGTCTGTTTATCTCATTTAATAATGAGAACAATGTAATCAGCCAAAGATTAAGAAGGTCAGATTGTTCATTATGAAAATGGAAATTTCACTCTCTTCATTTCCTGAAAGTGCCTTTTATTCAATTTCTTTATCTATCATTTAAAATGAAGGATAATCTTCACTTGCTTACACACTAGGCAATTTCACTGATGTTTTGAAAACACTGTAGAGAGTATAAATCACAGATTCTTTCTTTAAGAAATACGATTGTTCAACTGATGATGCATTTCTACTAAATATTACAAGACGATATGAAAATGTAATTAACAGAAAGTGAGTTAAGGTCAGGAGATTAAACATTTTGCTGTTGACAGCTTTGTCATATCATTAAATCCATACGGTAAGATTTATGAACTCAGAAGAATTTAGCTATAAAATTAAGAGAATAGCTCTCTGACAAACACTTTTGCAGAAAAGAATCTGGGCATTAAAGAGAACTAAACTTGCAATTTAGCAAACCAATGTAAATTTTAAAGGGCAAATGGAAAGGGATATGTAAGCAGGCAAATGAATTGTAGGAGGTGGAATTTCTATGCTCAGCATTAAAAGATCTTAATTTGAAATAGTGTCTCCAGTTTTTGTGCTGCCATTCAAGAAATAAATGAACCAACTAGAAACAGTTAGAAGAAGAGCAAAAAATTTGTTTATTTAGCAATAGGGAATACATACTCTGTGGAGAAGGCTGCGGAAAGAAAGATTCAGGAATATTAGAGAAACTTTTAAACTGTAAGCATAGTAATATTAGGAATGGATCTTGTCCAGAGAACCTGGACCTTTTCATGAGAAATCTTTAAGGATGGATTAGACAAGCCTCTGTCAATGAGATGGGTATAGCTGACCTGCAAGTGGGCAAGCAACTGGATTAGACAACATTTGAGAGTTTGTCCTCATAAACAATTCCATGATCTTACAGAATTTTTTATTGTTCCGGGTAAGAACTACATTTTACATAGAGCATAGAAAAGAAAACTGAAACTTCCCTGCCAACTTCTATCACCTCACTAATCATTTCAATAGTTTTACAAATCCAGATTTACAGGATGTGTGGGTTTTTAATTTACTGAGAGAATAATCATGTGAACATTCAGACACAGAAGAGATGCTTGTAGGTGTCAAATAGCTCCTGATGACATAAATAAGTGTTAGAATGGATCTTTAATTGCATATCAAAGCTCAATGTCATAAATAGAATTTGATATAACAATACAGCAGTATTTTACAGCATTTGGGGGGAAAGAAGGAAGAAATATTTTAAAGTGGTAGATGCCTGTGCTTTCATTACGGGCTATACCTGTAATACACTTTGTTTTAGCAAATTAGTCCAGACATCAGGTATAGCTTCAGCAAATGTGTTGCTCAGCATGAGTGAGGGTGTTACAGTGTTATAAAATAAGCAGGATGGGCCCTCAAAAACCCTTTCATACTTTATTTAAAGACCTCAAGCATTGCTGAGGTGGACTAACTCCTTAGATGTCTAACATGTAGGCACAATTTATATGCTTACATGAGGCAGATTACAGTTTAACTTCCTTTTCGTGGGGGTCCGGAATTCACAGTACTTAGCATTGCAATTGGCAGTCTTCAGCTCTATCCACACTGCCAAACTACAGACAACCTAAACACAGGTTTTTAGTACTAGCACATAGTCATTCCTACTGTATGTTTGTTAACACATTTGTTCTAACACCTGGCTAATAATAATCTCCCAGGTAACACCTAGGTACAGTCTAGAGCAAGCACATGTATGTGGGCAGTAGAGACTGGGAGACATTAGCTATGCTGCTTGTCTCTGTGTCAGAAACACACCCCTTTTATGTGTTAACTAACATAGTTTTGGAGTTTGAAAACTCCAGGAATATTTGGGACTGCATTTATGGTGCAGAGATGCCTATATATTGTACAGGTGGTGAGTGTGAAGTGGAGCTTGTAGGGCTTGAAGATGTGATAGAGATACAAACACAGATTAAATGCTCAAGACTTTCTGCTCTGAGCTGACGTAGGCAGTGAAAGGGACAGTCAGCAAGCTGAGTAAAGGTCAGCTATTTCCCAGGAGATTCAATGTCATCTGTGGGGATGTGGAGGTAGCTTTTACCAGGAGATCTCAAAAGCAGAGGCAATCTCAAGAGGTAACATGGAAGAAATTAAGCAAAAAGATATCCAGAAGATTTCGGCTGGAACATGACACTAGCTGTGTTTTAAGGAGTTTATACTGAATTGAGATTCATAAAGAACTAATAGACTTACCAGGTTCTGGCATAGTCCACGCTTTGCACTTAAAATGCTCACTGGGATCTGAAGGTTGACCTATTCCAACCAGATTTGCAGCAGCCACTTTGAATTCATAGAAGGCATCTTCTGTCAAATCCTCTACCTTTTTTTATTTTGAGAAAACAGTTCAATATATCAAAAGTCATGACTTATATTCATTTAATAAATACTTGAAAATAAGCATTGATTAATTATCAGGCCTCACTGCTGTGCTGGAAGATCTAATTTGAAGATTTTTCTCTTAAACCAAACACACTGCAGAGTTCTATATTATACGTTCATGTTTTGGTGATATTATCCCAGGAATAACAGCTTTCATATATTGGCATAAAAGGCTGTCAAAGATTAGAGCAAACTCCAGGGAGCCCAGTCGATGAATGACCACTAGCAGGTATTTATGGGTGAGTGTTCTGAGAT
>JAYRBT010000114.1:94469123-94512795 GCA_036023395.1 Myiotriccus ornatus
CTTAGAGGGAGGAGTTTGGGTCTTTTCTCATAACTCATCCTCAGCAAAAGACCCTTGTCTCATTTAAACTGGGACAGATCAAATGGAATCAATTTCAGATAAACATCCCTGCATTTAGGCCTTTAAGTGTAAGTGTCTAAAAGCACATATTCTTAAGCTGCCATTATAGTCCAAGACCTAGGACTTAATTCAGTTACCCAAACAAAATCACTTCAGGCCATTTTAGACCATCTAACACTTCTTCACTGAGCTGTCATATATGACTCAGGAGATAATATGTGCAGTCCTCTGAAATGGCAAACTGAAAGCATTTGCAAAGGTACTAAAAGCCTGTTTAGTGGTTAAATTGAGCCTCTGATCAGTGCTTGGTAGAGTCCTGAAAATGATTCATCTCACCCTGGTGCAGGTACTCCATAGCTGGGTACCATGGGGCAGCTTATGGCAACATCAGCCAACTTATTTTCCAGGCTCCAGTTGCCACAGTGAGAGCAGAGGCACCTAGTGCACCTCTGTAGACACCTACATGGAAGCACCTAAATTTAGATTTTAATCTCAGACTGAATACTCTTTTACCACTGAATTCAACTGCATAATTTTAATCATCATTTTGGATGGCCCAATCCATTCTCTAGTTTCTACTCATAAGCTACACATAATTGCTATGTAATTATTGCCACCCCACGTAGTTGTCTCAGCTACTTTCAAGAATATCAAACAACACTACATGAAGGCAACTAAAAGGAGCGATGTGTTTCTGGTGTATTTTAGCTCAGGTGGTAAACTCCATCTCTGAAAATACTCCTGCTGTTTCTCTTTAAAATAGGATCTTCTGCCTTGTGCTTTATTTAAAGCTGTGATTTATTCAAAATGATTTGCATTAACCCCTAAGGGATATCCTATGTACTAAGTGAATTAAATGCAGTGGTTTTTTTGCTGTCTTGAGAAATATTGAATGTTATATGCATTAACGAGACATCAAATCAGGAATATATAAAAGCAAAAGATGCTTTTATTTTATCATGTACGGTTACAGATCCAGCTGAAGGTACTGATTATATATCAGATATTGTAAATATTTTTTATATTTAGCAAGTGGTTTAGTGAGTTATGTGCACTTAAGGTAACAGCTATCAATACATAGAGCTGTTATATGTGACCTCTGCAAAATTGCAAAAGCAAAACAAATATTTGAAAAACAAAATAAATAGCCACTCCCTACATTTTCATCTGTGTTTTTGAATGTGGTCCCAAGATAAACATTTCATTTTCATCTGGAAAATTACCACTGAATACGTAGTTGTATCTTCCCCTATTTCTGAAATCTACTCATCTTCCTGCCACAGGAATTCTGCACCAGTAGTAATTTGCAACTTAGAATACTAAGAAAAAAAGGAAAAGCTACCTTACGTAGCTGAAACTGTAGGGAGTTAGGTAGTATATAATTACCTGAACCAGACAATATAATTATCTAAGTTGGCAATTAACCTGCATTATCAATTTTTCTGAGAAGTCATATTAATAGAGCACTGAAGAATTAATAACTAAAACTAATTTAACTTTTTAATTATTATTGCTTTCAGTAAGGAGATTTGTGATCATTAGGAAAATTTAAGAAAGTTTCTAAAATTTAGCATGTTGATCTTTTTGAAATCCTTCACTGAAGTGAACAAAATAAAGTCAATTACTATCACTGTAGTTATATTAATCTAATTATAATGAGCTGTCTATTTCCATTTTGTAAAATATCTATTGCTTTTAATATTAGTGTCTTACAATTAACGCCTTACCAACAGTATCTTGTGGTTGAATAGGTTCTGTGATTTCAGATGGATCACTGATGCCATGTTTGTTTGCTGACAACACTCGGAAAACATATGGTTTTCCTTCTGCAAGGTCAAACACTGCATAGCGAGGAGATTTTACTGCAACCTGTGCATTGACTCTTTGCCAACTTCCACTGCCAACCATGGACTACAAGAAAAAAAAAAAAAGCTGTGAATAATTTCTGTGAACTGTCAAAAAATGAACATATTGCTGTATTGCATTCTGTCATGAATTTATTAAGAGCCGTGAGAGAAAGATCGCTCTCAAATGCCTCACTTAAACATATGCAAATTCCTGTAGCTCATGCATTCCATTACTCTTCAAAAAGGTCTGAGTATCTCACTGTCTCCCTGCCTGTCTCGACTTCAATACATGCATACTTGTACATACAGCCAGCCTTCAGTCAGGGCCGTGACTGTCAACTGTGATTGGTCCCAGAAGAATTGCTCTCATTTCCTGCAAAACTCACTTGAATACCCAAAGATTTGGTATCAAGTAAGCAAATCCTAATCCAAATTCTGCAGAAAGGTAGAGAAGGAAATGTTACTTTACTCACTACTTTATGTATTCTGCTGAGTAACGTCAAGCCCCAAAAAGCATTTATTAAATGAAGTAATTACTTCTGAATATTCTCAGTGCAGCAGCTGAGCTTATCATCACCACAACTGCACATGGAGGCGAGCCAGCAAACCAGCACTCTGCGAGAAGTCTGCTGTCCCTTAGATTTCCCTCGTAAACTGTTTACTCTAACCAAAAATTAGTCATGGAATCTTTCAGAAATTTCACTAAAACCCAAGGGCCCAATAAAAGGCTTAAAGAAAATTTCTTTGATGCACAGAAAGGTGCATAAAAATTATGTGTTTATAAAATTTTGAAACAGAGATTATGGGAACAAAACCTGATGGACTGTGAACTTCTTAGAGGAGGAGCAGTGTTTCATGGGTTCTTGGAACCTACCTTGTTATAATGAAGCTTACTATAGATAAATAATAAAAATAAATGGCTGGAGTCCATATATCAAGAGCTTTTTCATAGATTCTGAACCCACCTAGTGTTCTCAACAGAAAAAAGAAATATAACATCCATTTTCTTGATCATAAAAAGCTGGAAAATATGAAATAAACATTATTTTGCCATATATTTTACTTCCTGTCATGAAAAACATTAATTGGTGCATTTCATTTTCACAGAGGAAAGACTCAGCACCACATTTTGATCCACGGTTTGATTTGATTTATCGGTTAAATTAATGGTTTTAAGATAACATGGCTTTATAACATATTGAACTCATTTCCATTTTGAGTTTCTTAATACATTTTTATTCTTCAGGATTGAGTCTTCTTTATCTGAAATAAAATAATTAAAAACTGTACTTTTCTAAATTAGCAGATGACTGTGGAAAGCAAAAAACAAAGTTAATCTATGAACAGACTAAGCTATTCATATATACTAGTTATTTATAGGCAGAAAGATTTTAAATTCAGGTATTAATTAGAATAACAGACCTTTTTTTTTTTTTTCCTAATAGCCTTTCAGTCCTCATTCTTAATTCCCTTCAGTAACTTTGGCATTTAACTGAGACTTGTTTTTTCATCATTGTGATTGATCTGTACTGTTTCTGGAGCTATATAAAATCATTTCTATAAAACAAGCAGATAATGTATATTTTTAAATTCATACTTAGAATGAAATTCAGATAACCAAGTGTAGGTGTCCACTCAGTGGAAATCTACCTCTGAACTTTTGATCTACTGGGCTATTTCTGCATATTCTGGAAATAACAAGGTATTTCCATGACAAGAGCTGCTTCAGAATCCTCAAGGCAATATGCCTGAAATTTATAGATAAAAGCAGACATACGTAACTGGGAATAAGTGCAAGGAAAATATGTTATTTTACTGCACAGAAAGAAAAACTAGATACTTATTTCTATGGAAGTTTTCATTACTTCTTTTGAATGTGAAAGGCAGAGCAGAAGAAATCATGGGCATGCATGCTGGAAAATTTAACTAGTGGCTGGTCTTCTCTTTATGACAATTGTTCAACATCCAACAGGTAATGGAAGATGAATAATGTAGAAATGGGCTGTAAAGGTCTTTTGAAGTGGAGATTTTTCGTTTGTCTGAGAGGGAAAAGACAAGATGGGGGCTGCAGAGAGATGAGTGACTTGAACAGGATGGCTGGGAAATGAACTGTGGAGGAATGTGCAGAATTTCAGATGTGAGAAGAAAACAACGTGTCCAGTAACGGCCTGCAAAAAGCCTGACACAATATTCAAGATGTAAATTGAGTGACTGACAGTTTTATGGACAGGTTTAGTGTTTATGGATAGTTAATAGGGGGCATACAGTAGAGGCAAAATTCATAAAAATTAAGTATTGTTTGGCATGTAAGAGTTCTAGAGGTCAGGTACAAGGCCCATTTTATCTACTGGGAAAACTTTGTAACAAGTTGCTGTAATCCAATATCACTTAGAAACCGGGCTTATGGATAGGTTTATTTAAATTTTAGTCACTTAAGTGGGTGAAAAAATCTCTCCTACTGTGATCATGCAAGTCCCCTTTTAATTCAAAGTGAAGATCAAATTAGGAATCACTTTTATTTCTTGCTCTGCCAACTTCTTTTTAATACAGACAGACTGAAAACTTACAATCTTCCCTGTAGGAAACTTAAGATGTTTCTTTTCCATTTTTTTAAACTGCTAGCTTATACAAGTAGTTTGTTCCCATTTTAGACAACAGTAAGCAAATAGCACAGGGGCATCCTTTTCCCTGGACCTTGAATTTCAATGCTCATTAAATCATGCCAAAAAAGATATTTGATTATCCATGCTTGTCTAATATCCCATTTCCAAATCCTGCAAGGCCACAGAAAATGTTAGTTTTATTGTTCATTCTACAGGTTTTAAAAAGGGGTTGAATGTAATTGCACACAGCAATGAAGCACCATACAGCAGAATGCCACTGTACAGTACCTTCTCAATGAAATACGTGAGTGGCTCCCTGCCACGAGGAACAGGTGGATCCCAACTGAGAACAACATATGTTTTGCTGATTTCTGAAGCATGTACATTGGTGGGAGGTCCTGGAATCTGAACATGCCCTGTAAGAGTAAGAAATGCAGCAAGTGTTAAACAGCAGATTAACCCCCAGGGTCAGCACTCATGCCACAGCTATCTTTCTGAACTGCTGCCCTGCAGTGCAATATTCAGATATTAGGGGCTGTGACATCATCTGTGCAGTCCACTTGCTCACTTGAATTAAATTTTTATAAATAATAACTCCAGTATTAATAGCTAGTTACTTACTTTTCCAATAAAAGTTAAATACGCCCCCTGAAAATCTTTTTGCTTTGATCGCAACTGAATTACTTTGATCTGCTGGTAAAAAACCTACTCCCTATAAGCAAACACAAGATTTTTTGATCAAAAACAAGAATCTAAGGCGTAATTATGAGAAATTAGAATAGAAAAAATATCTGGGAGAGAAGTACAATAAGGAGAAAAACACTTTTAAAACAAAGAGGAAAGTAGAAAAAAGGAGTAGAACCTATTAGCAATGTATCTTGTAACATGATGGTATTTCCAGCTGTATAGTCTAAAGCACTTATAAAATCTGTGACTCAGAGACGTAAAAATATGTCACCAGCCCTCTGATGGTTCCGACAGGTAGTGTGGTCTAATCATGCTCCTCTCCCCACTCACTCTGCAGGGTTACCAGGAATGCCAGACAGAACTTGCCTGCCCTGGGCCAGGCTGGAGGAATTCTGCATGGCCCTTTGTGGTCCTGCTCACCCACAGCACTGTGAGAAAAAGCCAGTTCCATAATCTGAGGAATTAGAATGCTGTAAGAGAGCACTAGATAGGAGGGGCTCAGACCTCTGAAGGACCACTACACAGGCATAGCTACACAGCCCTGAAGAAGCTTCCTCTGGATAACAGGTCAGAAAAAGCAACTCAGCAGACACCTAAAAATATTTTATTTTTATGGCTTGTGATAGGGAAAGCAAAAAGCTTTGTTCTTTGAAGATACATTTTTCTACTTCTTAGGCTATCAGAGAACATATATCCTTTAAATGTTCAAGATTTGACATTAAAAAAGAGAAAAAAATGTTTCAATAGTAATCTCTAAATTGTGGAAGTAATATTTTAACAGTTTATAAACATCTGTAGAATGAACCAGGCTCAAAATGTGCAGTGATGTTATTTCATCATATACATTTCCCAATCAAAACCAGATTTTTTTAAAGCAAACTGACATATCCAATGAAAAGTTGTTTCTGTCAATGCTTTCTATATTTTATTTCCTACAACCATATATTTTCTTTCAGAAAGGCACATGTATCAGCTGATTTTAAGACAAAATTGCCAACATGTAGCCAAGAAAATTACAATAATCCTTCACAGTATAAAGTCAAAAGGTTTCCAAGTGGTTTTACATAACTAAATCTCAATAAGTTTTCTTCCATCCTTGAAAAAAACAAAGCTACCATACTTTGCAATGATATAACATGATGGTACAGCCTGCTCTCTCAGAATGAAACATCATCCTGCACTAAATAGGAAAACCATTTGTGATCTATGAGATCACTCTTTCAGAAATAGTCTCCAATCTTGCAGATTAAAATAATTCATACTCCTTTATTAAATACGCACATTCATGCTACAGAAATTCAACTATCATTATTTACACATGTGCCATATTGGCCATTTACTAACCATGATAACTCTCAGGTGATGCTGAGAGCAGGAGGACATTCTGTGAAACCAAACAAATAAGACAGTTATAATCTGATCTTATAATTTGATTCTGATCCTATAATATCCATGTCATATCATTTAGGGTATCATTGTAAAAATAGAGAAACTTCATCTGTCCTGTCCATGCACTGGGGAAACCATTCAACGTCTGATTCTCCTTCAAACTGCACCTGTTCTCAGGTGGTTTCTTTTACTATGTTATTATTGGAGTTACAGCTTTATAACCATTATAACCTTTGTGGAAGAGAGCAGACTCTTTCTTTACTGCTGAGCCATTACAACTAACACTTCTGACAGTTTAAGTGTGAAGAAGAACATTATTCAAGCCTAAAAAACAAATCACCACACAGGGAAACAACTAAAATCAGAAAAAATTCAGACTTTATCTCAAAAGTTGGCAGTGATCTCTCCAGTTCTCCTGAAGAAAAAGAGCATTTCGTCTATAACCTTAACCTTAAGAACAACCTTTGTATTCATATAACTATATTAATTAAAGAATCGAGATGGAATGCATAAGTTTTTATGAAAACGGCAATAACTTGCTCAGATCCTCAAAACCAGTCTAAAAGAACCTATATTTAGCTGACAGAAGGATAAGAAGAAGGGAAATATGGGCAATCAAATGCTTTTAAACTCAGCTTAGCATTAGTCAAAGCAAAAAGGTGAGGACATAGTGCCAAAACGTAATAAAAGTTGTACTGTTGAGAGTGTGATGTTCTCTGTCCTTCTAAACCTCATCTTTCACTTGTGTTCTTTCAGCCTTGCAAGCCAGAATATCTGTCTTTTTTTATTAGTATAAAGACTTAACTCACTAGATTGATTTCTTTTCAAGCTATGTTTCTAATTATAGTGCTAAAATCCTGGAGCATAAGCAGATGGACTGAAATTGTAGAAATGCTACATACCTTCAAGGTCATCTTTACTGATCACAATCTTTCGCCCTTCGTCCACATGAATAGCTGTTAATCAAAATACTCAATTAGTTTCCTGAACTAGTTAATTATATTTACAAATTCTGCAAGTTACTGTTCACCAGCTGCTGTTCAAAAGCCTGCATACCTCCTTTTCTATATTGTCATTTTTAAATCTTTCTCCAGATGGAGTAAACTCAAAGTTGTACACTGATTTATTAACTTTCATAGGAAAACAGAGCTTGATAAGGCCATACTATTTAAAGGTGTGCTAAAAAGCAAGAGTCATAGAAACAGAAGATGGGTTTGACTCTGGGACAGACTAGCAAACAATTGTATCATGAGCTATACTTGTGTTATATGAAGAGCAAATCATACACACATACATAAAGCACACATAAAGAAACTGTGCATATTCAACTCAGATTTCACAGGAAACATTGTGGCAGTGCTCTGAAGTCTTCATAACTACTTTAATTCCCCTCTGACTAAAAGGAACACACAAAAGAGAAGGTGTGATATACAGAATCTGCACAGGGGTTTAGGACAAGACTAAATCAATAAAACTACTCCCCAGAGCAAGCCAGCCTACTCTATTCATGGAGAAGCTCTCATAAGGCTACTTTGCAGTCTGTAAAAAGATATTCAATAAAAGGAAGACATAAACTCTACTCCTTATGTTAACTAAGCAAACAGAATCTTAAATATATATTTAAAAAATGAAGATCAAATATTCAGCATCTGTTTAGCCATGCATAACCTACTTTGTGTTCTCTCCAGGTCAGCGGGGTCAAGTGCTGCCACTGGTTCAGAGGCTCGAGAAGGCCTGCTAATGCCCGCACTGTTCACTGCTCTCACACGGAATATGTAAGACCGTCCTTCGTAAAGACCAGTCACGGGATACTTGCAGATTTTTACAGGAGCGTCATTGCACTGGACCCAGTTTTCCAAACCTACTTCACATCTTGGAATAGCAAAAGGCAGAATTTATCAGTATCATCTCACAATAAGTATGCGCCATCCTACACCACAGAAGTCATCCTCACTAAGTTGAGGAACTAAACCATAGACCTCATTAATGAAAGTCACACACTTTTTACACTCTTCTGATCAGACAATCAGTTCCCACCCTGTTCATAATTTTTTCATAATGCAGAGGTCATTTTTCTTCCACAGTTTTTGGTCTTTTCAAATCTCTCTGCTTTCCTTCTGTTTGCTTCTCTTCCTTGTCCTAAAAATAATAAGTTAATCACTTTTATTTTTAACATGCATCTCCACAGAACATACTGAAATTGCAACATTCACCTAATCTTTTCTATCTCTTCCTTGTCATATTAAGCAAACATCTTTGTGCCTCTTCCTCCCAAAATAACTGGGCCAGACATTGTAAAGTCATCAAGAAGCAGAGTCATGTCCTTATACTGGCTTCTTTGTGTGTACATATACGGTTTGTGTCCTACTACTATAAATTTTGGTATAGAAGACTGCCTTTTGAACTGACAGTACCAGGCAAAAAAAGGGTCATGATCAAGGGCTCCTCGGCCCTACAGTAATCCAAGCAACATGTCAAAAGGCACATCTGACTACCTTATACACAAAATAGGTGAAATACTCCTACAATCTATGCACTACACAAATTGGAGATAGAGACCTGAGTCCCCAGGTCTCGAGTTAATTTCCTCATACTGACTGCCATTTATAAAACAACATTTTCCAGCAATTCCAGACAGTTATCACTGAACTAGACCAAATTACCAGGGCAACAAATAGCAATGGGCTGCAAATGTTGCTTTTAAGTGCAGAGTAGTATACATTATGGAATCATTTCAGCAATGTTTTTGCGGATGGTTTCAGACATAAGGGTCAGATGTTCTGCTCTGGCTACAAGGAGCAAGCATACACTTCAGTGGAAGAGACATGCAAAACAGCGCTTGGATCCCCTGTTCCCCAGTACCTGCACTGAGCTGAAACCCCTGCAAAATGCAAAGCTGACTGAAGGAGAGAAGACTGCCATTCTGATTTAAACTACCAGCTCCTGGGAGCCCAGGCCTTGAGCCTCTGATGTACTACATTAAAGACAGAAATAAAAAGATAATGTAATAACTCCTAGGTTTCAGCTTTTGCAGTATACAGATAATAGAGACTAAATCTAATTCAAGATGACCATGGATTCTTGCTTCTAAAAATTAAATACTGTCAGGGCTCATTCCTTGATTCGCCCATATCTATACTATTGAACATTTTAAGTGTCTGATAAAATGTGTCTGCCTGCAAATGATTACTTGGAATGGCCTCTGGCCCCTGCTAACTCCCAGACTGTGCCCAGAATCGCCTGGGAAGGCATTAGATCATCTGGCCTAAAAGTTTGCCAGGAAACAATCTAGTAATTTAACACAGTGTGTAACTGAGTTCCAGTGCCAAGGGTCTGTAAAAATATATCTAAAGAATACATGCATTGAAGGATATAATGCTAATTTTTTTCTCTTCAGTGTACACATGTTTCTGGCAACTAACAAAATTAAATAAATCCTAATGTTTACATACTTGTCAACAAAATATCCAATGACTGGGCTCTCACTGGTTGTGTTTGGTGGTTTCCAGGTAACAATTACATAGTCTCTGTTGGCATCATGGCATTTAACGTCCATCGGTGCCCCTGGTGCTCCTGCAATCAATGCATCGGCATCTGGACCACAAAAAAAATAAATTGGTTTTGACCCTGACTTCTCTGAAACACATCATAAAGGGACCATTTCCATTTCATTGTGCTGTTTGTTTATACGAATGGAAGCCCAAAGATTTCATGACATACTAATTCACTGCAATAGTGATTCAGGACCATAATGTATATATACTCATATAGATAAAAATGTTCAGGGATATTTTTGAGGACAGAAAAGCTGCTTAGGCATCTATCATCTATTACACTTCATGAGAATTAAAATCCTAACCCACACATGTGTTTTTGATGCTCTGTCACACTGAAAGCTGTGGCTCAGTGTGTTACTGATGAGACCAAGCTATTCAGTAAAGAATATGTAGCTGAGGAAAATAAATCTCTTAAAGAATAAAATATTTGCAATCTCCTGGGACATTTCAAAATGCTTATTTTTGTTTATAGTTTACAATACCAAAAGGCATCAGTAATCAGCATTCCGCTTTTAAGATACCCTTCTGTGACCGCATTTTGAAAGATGTTGGCTGATGTGGATTCGCAACTTCTAATGAAATCTGCTAATAGGTAAAGTTTTCTTCCTTCAAAGAACAAAAAACCACCCTGTATAGAGTCTAAATTTATAGAGTCTAATCACAATTAGTTGTGAAGTGGTTTGTGGTCAGTATCAAATCACAGCATGCATGAAAAAAGTCAAGAGAATGGCCGACAGAGAACATTAGAGACTCCAGAGGACATAGCTCAAGGCCAGGGCCCTGTGCATGCAAAGGGATCAAACACAGTGTAAAATGGACAGTAGAGGTACCAGTAATTGACCCATCACTACAACAAAAATGTCTAAGAAAGTTATTATATATTAGTGGGTCTTTTTTCACCAGGGTATTGTGTTTCTTAGAAGGTAACTTTGAAATAGAAAGCTTTAGCAAATTGTTTCCAATGACATCAGGGTGGAAGAGTGGCTTCTTCAAGACATACTGCAAAGCTGATGAAGCTCTTGCACTAAGTCCTGTGAAGAAGCTCTACCTCCTGAACAAAACATTCATGCCCCTCCACCCCACACAAGTCTGGATGGCACTGCCAAGAAAAACAAGGTCTAAAATTAATAAAGCTACAACGGCTACAATGGTTTAAGTGAGGCTGTTCCTGTTTGCCACCATCAAGGATGTCCCATATATTTAAGAGAGTGAAAGAACTGCTCAATCAGAGATATTTTCATCTTTCAGTGAAAAGAATATGAACGTGAATACTAAGTTCTGCTCACAGGTCCATGTGGAGGCTCATTCTCACTTCACTGGAGATGTGCTTGCAAATATGATTTTTTGACCTTTATTATATTAGATTATATTATAGATTTACCTCCTTTTATCTATGTCCCTTTGTGAAACCTGTATTTCTCAGTGAGCTAATTTTTTACTTTGCTTCTTTTCTCTCATTATTGACATGACTGTAACTAGAATAGTGGTGGGAATATTTCTTTTGCTTTTTCCTGCACACACTCTTAAGGCCAGGCACAGGGTATGAGAATGCACAAGGCCCATTCCCAGTTTCCAATCTCTAAAGCTAAAATCGTCACAATGAGCACTGATATTATGCAAAGCTGTTTATTTCCTACCAGAAAAGGAGACTAAAAAAAAAGAAACAAGCTGTTTCTTTACAGTAATGGTTTTTCCGGTTCTTCAGAAAACAAAATGTCCTCAGGGACATGTTCCTCTTGAAGCTCCCCATTCATGTAAGGTGACTCTTTTTTTCTAGTACAGACTACTATATACAAATCAAATTACTGTGAAATACCACAGGGCTGGATTTCTCGTGCACTTCAGTCATTACACGGGATTGTTTAATAAAACTAACCTTTATACTGTTCTTTTTCATTTCTCCTCAAGAAACAGATTAAAAGTTTACCTTTTACAAACAGGTATGCACTGCATTCACTGATTCCACCTCTTGTAACCATGCGCAGGGTGTATAAACCTTCATCATCTTTGTTGAGATGAGTGAAGGAAAGAGCTGCCTGGCCTTCTCCAAAATATAGCTTCGTCCACTTGGAGTCCTTAATCAGCACATCTGGAAGAGAAGACCCATCAGGCACGTTACTGTGCTGCCAGAACAGCCTGTGTCCTAGTGCAGTCCTCTGCTAATCAGGGACACAAACTAACATTTATGCCAGTTTTATTCAGAGTGATAGCGCTTTGACGCTATGAAAACTCTACAGAGTTATTTGCATCTCTCTAAACTTATTTCATCTGTGAACTTTAGAGAACATGAGGCCCATGACTACCCCATGCAGTGCCGACAGAATAATTCCCATCACTATAATTTTTAATACACTGAGAGAGAAAAATATTATCCACATTTAGAAACAACAACATGAAAACCTGCCATACCCTATAATGAATTCAGGGTGGAACTTTGCTTCATTTTTAATAAGTTTTGCTTCCTGTTCAGGTCAAATGTCAGATTACTCAATTTCTTCCTCTGAATTTAAAGACTAAAGACTAGATTCCAGTTTGATCTGAAGACTGCTATAAATATATACCAAACTTAAAATTTGAAGGCATGTCCATTGAGCAGTGAATAAAATTAAATTTAAATCTCTCAAAGGTGAGTGGTGGTGACCCATGATTAATGCAGATTAATCTGATTGCTTAGTGAAACCAGAGCAAAAAAATGAACAGGAAATTTAATGCTAGTCAAGAGACTTTTCTCACATCATCGTTTTTAATAACCGATTGGATTATTTTTGATTTTTAACTCCCTAAGACCTATTACATACTAATTTCTTGTAATCAGTGCAACAGAATTGTATTTAAAAGATCTGAATATCTATGAATGCCTATTATTCTATTGCTTAAATACATTTTGGAACAGACACTCAAACAATTGCAAAGGAATCAGTTTTCCCACCTACCAACTGAAATGCATAAGAAGGTATAAAAAATGGCACATATTCAGATAATAAAGCATCTGGAAGACACACTGATGAAACTTACAGTTGCATAATCACCCAAGCATGTGTTTGTTTTATGAGAAGCTCATAAAGTAAATTCAATCACGTTCCTTCCCATGACATCCTTAAACATGAGATCCTTACCTAGAAAATTCAAGTGTCCCCTTTCTGTCATGCATGTCACAATGGTACTCAAACTTTGTGTAGAGACATGAAGTATTTTACACCAAATTAGAAAAGATCTTCCCCTAGAACCTTTAAACAATGCATGAATTCTGTGTAAAATCCTGAAGAAAAAAACTGAAAGACAACTCTGAAAAGCAGGTCACTTCTTTAGACTCCAAACTTGAATGGAATGGTAGCCACCCTGGTTTGAACATAAAGAAATTGTAAGCAAGCCTTTAATATCTATTAAGGCCAGAATCATCAGTTTCCATGTTTTATGTGCACCTAAGATCACAAACTGAGGAGGCAGTTGTGTTTGGTAAGAGCAGAAAAACTTTCCTCCCTGACACAAGGCCAAAGACCCACCAAGACTCAGCAGATGCTCTCTTTTGTTAATGTATTCTGGAGGAATGACTTTCTAGGAAGATAACAAGAGTAAATTTTGGAGGCCACAAACATATTTAGAAGTTCTAATAGAGAAAGTATTCATATACCTGACATCACAATAATATTACAAGTTCTTACTATTGCACTTAAATTCACAGTCTATTCATGTGTTGTGCTCTGTTACTTCTCCCAGAATTTACGAAAGGACAAATCTGCAGGAGACTATTAACCTGTAGAGGCAGTGGGTCTCAAGCCTCACATGCTGTTTTCAGTATATGAGATAATTTCCCTAATACATTATTCTGAGGAAAGTTCATACAATGAGAGGGGAAATACTATACACTGAAACTTCTTCTCATCCTGCATTTTGTTCTTCTGAAACTTTTGCTAAATTGTTCACTCCGTGATTTTTCCCTCTGAAGTCACTTGTTTTATTCTAGATTGCAGTATAAATGGTTGCAGAATGCTGGTGCATATAGCTTTATAGTGTTTATATTACATTAGACATCAATAACACAAAGTTTCTATTAACAGCTGAATTCATACCCAGATTAGATACAGGTTCCTGAAGTATTATTTTGACTTAGCATCAGTATCTTAAATTGTTCTTTCAGTATCTTAAATTGTTCTGAGTCATGAATAATAGACATCATATTCATTTTTGTCAAATCCCAAATCACTTCAGAGGATTTGATTCAGCTGACTTATATGTCCCTAGGAGTCTAGTAGACACCCCCAATAAGGCTCACTAGAGTGAAGCTTATTTATGCTAGATAAACACATATTTCTCCTGTGTATAACTATTAAAAGTAAATCATACATATCCATCTGAGGGCTTTAGCTGCTATTATTTAATTAACATTAACTGAAAAATACTGAAAAATTGCAGTTTGTCTTAATGCAAGTGTAAAATTAAATATTATCTCTCAAAAGAACTAAAATGCCTACAACACATGATGTTAAACAAATTATTAACCTTCTCATTGCTTACATTTATGCGTTGCCTCCAGCTCTGAAGAGACTCAACACAGGGAACTGTAGCATATAACAAAGGTTCACAGTGCATGAATTCCTGCTGTGTTTGGGAACGAGTTCTGTGAGTTGATGCACCTGTACACCTCTTGGAAATATTGTGATCCATGCACACGTAATGAAGGACAAATCTAAGCTTGTTTGTAATGTCTTATTTCATGTAACATATGTAGAATAATGGAATGAAAACACATTGGCTTTAAACAGACTAAGTTTTCATCTCAGGTTTTCACGAGAAAGGTAAACTTAATCAAAGAAAAGGGGGAAACAAAGTGCATAATATTTTTACATATCAAGAGGGAGTTATCTTGGCATTATAAAGCCACAAAGAGAAGGGGGCCACAAGCTTTTGCTCACCTATCCATAACGTAAGAAAAATTCACCTTTGATGAAAAGTGGAACAATATCGGGCATCCATTGAAAATTAGCAGGTCTTCAGGGCTGCAGTTTCAAACCCAGCATTTGAGAGGCTTGGTACATTGAGAAAATACACCCAGTAGGAGACAAAGTAAAGATACCCTTGAAAATGATGGTTCATCTCAGTCAGGTGAGTGATTATTTATAGTGATTAAATATCCTAAAATGTACAGTGAAATCCCTGTACACTTCAGTGGGAACAGAATTTGGATTCAAGGATGAGCCTTAGATTTTAGGTTATTCACCAGCCAAAAAAAAAATCCATTTTTATTATTTTATATTTTTTATTTTACTAACATTTAATGGTTCCATCACAATGAAGTTTCCACAGTGACAGATAAATAGGAAAGGAAGAGTAAGTAGCACTTTATTTCCTGAAGGATCACATGTGAATCTATGTAGAACTATAATGGACACAAAACAAAAGGCATAATGAGCAGGAGCAAAAGCATCCTTATTCTGATTTTCCTAATGTTGAATTCTCTTGTCTTTTCTTGTCTTACTAATTTTACTGTCATTTCTTAGTTTATTCATCACAGTCCAAATATCAGTCTTGGGAGGCCATCATTTTCAAATGTGGTCCCTTTGGGGAAAAGTCTGACCATTTGGTGAGATGGTGGTGGATTCACCGTCCCTGGAGGTTTTTAAGATGAGACTGGATGTGGCACTTAGTGCCATGGTCTAGTAGCCACAGCAGTGCTGGATCAAGGGTTGGGCTTGATGATCTCAGAGGTCTTTTCCAACCCGTTTGATTCTATGATTCATAAATAACCACCACTTTCCTTAAATCCTCAGGCAGAATAATTATTTTAGAATCCTACACAGAGATGGTGAAAAGCGGTGAGCTAAATATCTACAACAGGCTGCTATCCATTAAACTCTAAGTAGCTAGTTTTATGTTTTAAAACCCTTTTCAGGTGCAGTGAACAAACACTAGTCATGCAGGGTTTGTGTACCATCCACCCGAGCATACAATATGCTTGGTGATGTTACTTTCAGCACTTCCTGGTAAGACTGCTTCACTTGGTGTGACATAGTTTTTCACTGACAAGAGAGGCAAGGAAAGAGACCTACCAACATGGCACATAAACAGCAGACAAAAGGCATGTGTATCAGGCCTGGCTTCTATAAGTGTTCCTTAACTATGTGATTTTAATATAGAACTCACAATGAACACTGGAGCAAGATGAAAGTGGAGACCCATGTGTTTACCTCCGTGCTTCAGACTTCAGTTTACTGCCCTGTAAGTACCCTTCTGCTCAGTGGTCAGAGCATTCTACTGTAAATCATGGTCAAATCTGAGAACTGAGTTTGAATCTCCACCTAGTCAGTAAACACGATAAATATTGGTGTTATGAGATAATATGAGGTTACTCCCTGTTGCTGTAAAGGTGGGCTCAAGAAAATGTTGACCTGGTCACTTAATTGAAAATGCACATATATGAACTCTATCTAGACATATTTGTTTGCTCTATTCCAAACTTAATTCTGAGAATATGATGTTCTAAGCCTGACCTGTCTCCTCAGTGTCTCCTCCACCATTTTATGTGTAGCTTCTATTCAGTGTACTAACTTACCATCTCTATACCATTCAGCACGAGGTCGTAGTCTTTTCAACTCTGGAGTGATCAACATAGAGCATTTCAAGGTCAGTGTTTCACCTTCCGTTGCAAAGGTGAGTCCAAACTTCTCCAGAAACTGGACATCAATGTGGGTGAAGCAAACTTCATATGAGAGGGGCACTGTGAGTGAGAAAATGAAAGCATGCTTGAATAAAAGTAAATTGTACTTGCCACAAAGAGATTACTATCTGATCTGAACAGTAGATGGAGCTTTCTGTTATACTCAATGCTCATCTAGAAATTCAAATGGAAAAGCAAGAGCGTCATGCAACAACTCCTAATGTAATCAAATGCTTAGAAAGCAAAGTCAGAAGAAGAAAGTTATATCCAATTTTCTTATCTGTAAAACATTACTCTGAAAAGAGTACATAAATTATCTAAGTAAATAGAAAAAAAGGCTTACAGTGGAAGGGCATTATTCCAGCAGGGTGAGGTTCTTCATCCTCTCTGAACCCTATAAATAAACATACAGTAAACATTCAATGGCATAAGCATTATACTTCTTTACTGTTTTAATTATGAAGTAGGACTTACTTCGCACAAGCACAGCACAATTAGTTGATGCCTGACCGTGAACATTTGTTGCAACTGCTGAATAGGTAGCAGAATCATCAAAATCAGCTCTGAAAAAGGGAAGGAGGAAATCAGATGTCTGTTTAAGCAAATCAAAATTCCCTTAATGATTGATGCTACAAGCCAAGCTATGTCAATCTAAGGAGAGTGTATAAAGCTCTGTACCAGTAAGTGAAGTGTATAAAGCTCTTTGCGGGTGTCACACAGTGCAAGACACTGATGAAAGACCATCAGAAAGCCCTACTGTTCTTAACTGCAGTTTTATCACAGCTTAGTGTGCAGGCTGCATTAACTTGAGCAAACTGGAAATGACCTTTAGAGAATGATCAAAAGGAGATAGCTGGAGAATGCCAGTCTGGCTATTCACTTTCTGTATGTAACCTTCTTCCTTAATCCATCTTGTCCTTCTGCCACATATTTTAAGAAAGACACATGGAAGAAAAGTACATGTGATGCTTGCAGAAATTCCTCCTTCTATGGCTATTCCCAGCTGGCAGATGCTGGTATTTTTTGTGTCTCTCATATCTTTTAGTCCAGTGGAAATGATAAAATAACAGGAACATTGATCAAAATTGTTTATGTGCATAAATGATATGGTTTGTTATATTATTTAGACAGAAAAAAAAAACAAACCAAAACCAAACACATTTATTGTGTAAGGACAATATAAACAAATACAAAGCAAAAAATAGTTACTTTGTGTAAACTAAGACCCAGTGATGGATTGTCTCACTTACTACATAATTCCTTGAAGATGACATTACATTAGCAGATACGTGGCCATATGTCAAGATATAGGTACAAACTTTGATGCTCCAGTTCTTTTCTTATTTAAAATGGAGTCCACTAGGAATAGTTTCTTTAGTAGTATATATAATGGAGGCCACTCAAAAATTTTCAGTTATGAGATACAATACTGTGCATGTATTCACTTAGCCTCCCCTCAGAAGAAAAATTTGTGTCTTCTTGGCAACTGCCAGATGAAAGGGATGAAATTCCGGTTGCATTTGTCTTCTAAGAGGTCATATACCCCAGGTGTGGGAAAAGGAATATGTGTAGGTGTTTTATGTAAACTGCATAATAAGATGTCGATTTTAGAGTATGTAGCACCTGGCACATCAGGCACAGGCACATCAGGCACCAACATATGCATTCTGGACATGATCATAGCATAAAAATGATACTATCTGTACTGTGATGGCTTAAACACAACTGCATCAAAGTTCTATTGAATTGAGATTTATGTCTCTAAATTTACTGGTCTAAGAGCTCCTCCTCAAGGCAACCCTTCAGCCACATATTTCACAAAATAAAGCAGTAAAACATAAAGTTTATCACACAATTTATTATCAAAGACCTAGTGGTTAGGCCTAAGATTAGGCCACATTACCAAAAAGCCTGCAGCTGGGTAGGAATCCATACTACAGTCCAGACAGGCACAGTAAGTCTGAAAATCAGTTTAAAAGAATTGAAATAATAGAATCATAGAATGGCTAAGGTTGGAAAAGACCTTTTAGATCATCAAGTGCAACCTTCAACCTATCACTAGCACCATGTTAGACTGCTAAACCATGTCTTCATGGGCTATATCTACACCTTTTTTGAACATTTCCAGGGATGGTGACTCCATTGCTTCCCTTGGGAAACCTGTTCCAATGTTTGACAGACGTTTTGGTGAAGAAATTTTTCCTAATAGCTAAGCTAAACCTCCCTAGGTACAACTTGAGACCATTTCATCTCATGCTGTCACTTGTTACTTGGGAAAAGAAACTGGCCCCCACTTGGCTACAACCTCCTTTTGGGTAGTTGTAGAGAATGATGCTATCTCCCCTGAGTCTCCTCTTCTCCAGGCTAAACAACCCCAGCTCCCCCAGCTGCTCCTCATCAGACTTGTGCCCCAGACCCTTCCTCAGCTCCACTGCCCTTCTCTGGACACGCTCCAGCACCTCAGTGTCTTTCTTGTAGTGAGGGGCCCAGAACTGGACACAGGTTTCAAGGCACAGCGTTACCAGTGCCAAGTACAGCAGTACAGTCCAGGATGTCACTGGCCCCCTTGGCCACCTGGGCACCCTGCTGGCATGTGTTCAGCCAGCTGTCAACCAGCACTCCCAGGCCCTTTTCCACCAGGCAACTTTCCAGCCACTCTTCCTCAAGCCTGTAGCTCTACATGGGGTTGTTGTGACCCAGGAGCAGGAACCTGGTACTTGGTCTTGTTGAACCTCATACAACTGGCCTCTACCCATTGATTCAGCATGTCCAGATCCCTCTGCAGAATCTTTCTACCCTCCAGCAGATCAACACTCCCACCCAATTTGGTGTCTTCTGCGAACTGAATGAGGGCACCCTTGATCCCCTTGTCCAGTCACTGAAAAATATACCAAACAGAACTGGCCCCAATACTGGGGAACACCACGTGTGACCAGCTGCCAGCTGGATACAACCTCATTCAGCACTACTCTCTGGACTGGATGCTATTTGACTTTTTCTTTATTTGTTTTTATGAAGAATTTTTAAAATTTAAAATGCCTGTTCACAGATCTATATAAAGCTTAACTGAATCTGTACTTGTTTTAAAGCTGTCAGCCTTGACAGCACTTCTTTGCACTTTTAAAAAGAAGAAGGTTTTTTCTGTCTCAGTTTCACACTATTCACACTTGTGTAACAAAAATTCCAAAAAACAATGTAAAACTGCAGCACAGGTTTTTTTTCCTAAGGCATGTTATAATGTCTCTATACTGAAATGTATATAGTTCATGAATTTACCACAGCCCAGTACAGTGTCTTGCTATAATATAAAAAGTTAACAGCAAATGAAACAGTTCAAACATTTCTTACAAGCAGGGCTTTGCTTTGATTAACTGTTTCAGAACCGTAAGACACTGGCATCACTCTGCACTATATCCCTAATTTAAGGATCTATATATAGAATATACAGTAAATAATGTATAAATATACTATACAGTACATAGTATATTTAATAACACATATTACGTATTAGTAAATTAAACAGCGTTAGATCGTTCATCCCCAGAAACTGGATCATGATCACTCTAGTGCTGATGTGTTAGAACAGCCCTTGGCATGCCTTGGTGTGCTCCAGCTCGCCAAAAGGATTCCCACACACAGATCAGGAGGTAGCGAGGGAACTTTTCCAGAAAGCAGTCTGGATGTCTGACAGCCCTGTCCTGAAGGATGAGAGAATTAGTCTATCCCATGCCAGTAGGTCACTGTGGCAGAGGATGTCTTTAATTTACTCTGCCAGGCAGGGCCCAGGAGTGCATTTCCCAGGCACTGGTGGTAGGTATATGCTGTAGCGTGTCCTGCATGCCTTGTCCCCAGATAAATGCCCTGTAAAGGCTTCCTGCCCTTCAGCCCACTCACCATCCTTCTAAAGACCTACAGAGGTGCCCATTGTCTTCCTACCACCTACATGTCCTGCTGTGTTTGCTGATGAGGTGCTGATCCATCCCTGGGCTGTACGTGAATTAGACAGCACAGAGCACCCATCTCATAACTGAGTGATGAACATTACACCACCATTGCTGTATTAGAATATTCCCTCATATAAACAAAGCATTTGCTTCTGTCAAGTCCAAATTAACTGCTCCTTAACATTTTGTTGCTGCTATGGAGTGCTGACAACAGACAAAAAATCAGCATAGCTTGACTGAGGTTGACACTGATTAAATGTCACTTTAAACCTGTCATCATCTGCTGTCAGTGTTGGCTTCATTTTGCATCTAAACAACTGATAAAACAACTCATTTCTGTAAGAATTACACAAGATTTAGGATCTAAAGAGCAATTTATTGTTAAATAAAAGGTGGTATAAAAATAATCTAGAAACTAGAAAAACAGATATTATGAACTAACATGAGATCCCAGATTGTGCTAGATCACTCAAAGCGTCAGAAATTTAAAGGTGTAATAACTGAAAAGTTGTCTCCATAAAATGGAGAAGCAGAATGGCAGATACCTAACTAACTTTTCAAATGGATATATATCTGTGCTTGTCTCAATACCCTCCCCATACTTTTGCTCTCATAAGGATCAGCAAAATACATCTCTTCATGAGATCTTTCTGGTTTTGATGTGTCCAAGGTAAAGAAAACAGAATATGATCCTAACTGTCTCTAGAACAGACAGGGGAGTCACAAAAGGGTTATATCTTTAGCCCAAAGAAACTCAATATCTGAAAGAAAATATTTGACAAAAGTTAGTGATAGAATTATAATTAATTTGTTCTGGGAGAACAAAAGAAAGAAGTAACTGACCAAATACGTGACCACACTCTTACAATATCTGTGGTTTTTTATGAAGAGAAATGAGGTACTTACAATTATGATGAACACACAGGCCAAGCACTTTCTCCTATTTAAGAGATGGTAACAACTCTACCCATTTTCTAGAGGTTACTGCTTTGAAAGCAATTTACAATTCTTTGCTATCATCACTCACCTGACACTCCAGGAGAGACATAAACCACCTTAGGTAGCCTAGTCCTTACTGAAATGCCTTTAAATCCTATATTGGAAGGAAGTTTGTGTGTAAGAGCTAGACAGTACATTTGTTTAATATCCACTCTGAAGAAAGTTGGACAGGATGGCAAGTTACGTAAGGTTCCGATTTTCCTTTTGTGCCAGATAATGCTCAGATTGAGGATTATCCTGGAATTTTTTATTTCCCTGTATGCTAAACCCTCCAGATTTCCTAACTTGCACTGTAAAGTGCATTGAGTCGAGACCAGTTAGAAACTTATATTTGGAGTACCCGGGAGGCAAGGTGTGGTCTCTCTAACAGTTACTCTTGCATCATGATGGAGAACATGTTTTCCAACCTTTACAAAGGTCAGATAAAATATGCATAGAGTACATTTAGATAGCATGAAGTGTGAGTGCAGAGCTATATCTGTCCCAAGATACTAATACTTTTTGTGAAAATTAAATTGCTCTGAATCCACATGAGGTTCTGAAGTGCTAATGTTTGTGCGGGTAATATTCCCCGGGCAGATACATCTATTTAAAATGCATATATTCATCCATTTGCCTAGCATAGATTTAAACACAGGAGTTAAGATGAAATAGCGTTTTTACCTGAATTAGAACACAATTCAGTGCATGTCAAGAACAGGAGACAGTACACTGTAAATTGTAGAGTTAAAAATGCTTCCTTTTAATCCAAATGGCAAAATTTTCAATATTAAAGCTATATGACATCAAAACACTGATATACTCTACAGAACTGCCATCGTATGTGCTGATTCTCCAGTCAGACTGAATCTGATTCTTTTTAGATTTTGTATTTAGGGAAGAGGGGACCTTTTTTGTGAGGCAGTCACTTCCTCAAGCTCCCAACTACTGCAGCTGTGACTGACAGGTCAGAAGGTCACAGACCATTTTATCTGGGGGCTCATTGCATTTCAGCAAGGAAAGAACAGTACACCATTCCTCCTGCCTATACAATCACTTCTACTGCATACCTGCAAAACTCACGGAGCTGCAGTTTATCACCCATCAACCCTGCACAGTTCAAAGGCTCTGCAGGCCACGCCGGGGGACAGCCTTTGCTGCAGTGTCTCTGCTCTGCTCTGCCTCCACCTAGAGCAGGAGAAAGGGCAAGCCTAGCTCTCTCCCTCTCCAGATTAAATCATCTCAAGCCTTTTGTGCCTAATCAAACTAAAATAGCACTGTACTGACCGCACAGTGTCATTTGTTAAATGACAATAGTTAGAAGAGAAGGTTCATTCAATTTTTAAGCTTTTCTTTTTGAAGCAGTGCTGGTGATGCTGAGGACAGGAGTCTGAGGGCTGGCTCTGCCTGCTGCCAGCAGGTGTTACACTGCACTCTGCTGGCTCTGCCACACAGTTCTGCCTATGCAGCTGCAAACCTTTTCTGCTGCAATTATATGCACTGCTTAAGCTGTGCCTTTAATAAACAGGAAAGGAAGAGGGTCCTAATAAAAGACAAAATAATGCCAAACCTTGAGCCCTGTATATGTGAGACTGTGAAACCATACCACATTGAAAGTGCTCCAGAAAGTCAGATGTCCTTCCCTGCTCCTTCTACAGTCCAGCTCAGCTCATCCTCCTGCTCAGTGAGGGGTAGGGATCAGGAATACCTCCAGGCAGGAGCTGCTCTACCCTCTGTGTCCCAGCCAACATAGCAGGAAGCAGTCATAGTCATTCACAGTTGAGTGAAGTTAAGTTTCATTTAAGAAGGCATCACAGTAAACAAAGAAACAAAAAAAGCCCAAAACTGTTCTAAGCAAGTATCAGCAACTAAGAACTTTAAAAGGTTATGATTTTTAATTATTAAGATATACACTAAGGCAGAAAATATTTTTCAGCTGTGCTATAAAGCAATGGGTCATTCTTATCTTGACTACTTCTGATACAGAAATCTTTTCTTCTATTATGTGCTTCTCCATACTTAAATTATGTGGAATAAAGAAATATATTTTAAACAAACTCTCACATTCTCAGATATGTATGAATTATTTCAACTACCAGTAGCTTTCCCTTCAAGGATTCTTCACAGTCTCCTCCTAATCACCTATCAGATGTGAGATGAAAGATGGGATGAACCACTACCGCAATACATATCATTTCTTCTATAACTATGAGATGTGCAAAAAATGGAATTAAACTCAAAACCTCTCTTCTTTACTGGTCAGGGGAGATCTTGAGCTCAAGTTCCTCTTTGAAGGAGTCTAAAAGGAGCACAAATGAGAGACTATATGATAATAATAGCACTGAATGCATGCAGAAAATGCGGTAAATTGAGCACAGAGCATCATAAAAATATGAGACAGAGAAATTAAAATTATCTGGTTACTGTACAGGCTTATAGGCCCTGGAGGACTGCAAACAGTAGGGTATGAAATAGTGTCCTGTTACTACTTTGAGACAACAAGGTGACGTTAAGGTTTCGGTGCCTCAAGAATGTTTCCACTGGGATCAGGGAATACTCTTTGGAATAAATATCACACTTGCATAAGAAGGAAAAAGTTCACTCCCTGAGCTTTGCTGAAGTGCTAGAAAGGTAGCCAAGAAATTCCAAGGCTGTTCTGAGCGGCTGTGGATCAGATGTCATGCAGCTCAGCACTTTAATATGAACAGCTGAGAAGAGCACAGGCATGGATAGGAAAAAAATCCCAATGGTTCCACCTCTTAGAAAAGCAAATTATTTGTAAAATACAAAATAGAGGTGCACAAATATATATGTACGTAAGAGTTAATTGATACAGATTTGTATAAAAACATTAATAATTTATATATTTTAACCACTACCTGTACATCCACTGTTTCCAATACAAGATACACTTAATATTAATTATGCACTAACAGAATGTTCTCCCCTTTCCTGCATGTTCATTTTGTCTTTTTGGGACAGAAAATACAGCTAATGGTCACATTTTGAAATATAATAAAATATCAATAAAGAAAAAAATTTGCATTAGAAAATTTAACTAAATAAACCCTATAAAACAATCCCCCAGTAGAGAAGGGAAATCTGGGGGAGAGCAGCCAAGAATCTTTATGTGGCAATAAGACCACACTGTGAGAAAGAATGAAAGAGAAATGAAGCAACAGTCTCTGAAGGTGGGAGCTCAGTTGAATATGAATACATTTGGGTCTGGGACTATTAAGCAGATGTTGATGATGGGTGCGTGTGGGAACCTGAAATGACTCTGTGGTATGTGTGAACATGTCTAAAATATGGCTAGGTCTGAATACTTCCAAAGCTGATTGTCGACAGTGTCTACATGACTGATTACCAGCAGAGAAAAGAGATACAAAGCACCAAGGGGATGGAAGCCATTAGTACTCTTCAGCCTGATGGTTATAGATGCTCAGAAAGAAGGACAGCTCAGATTCTCATTTCTTCTGAAAGCTATTGACTCCCAAAATGTCACAAAGGAACCTACATACTGGCATCTGGACTCACCAAGCAGTTCCTTCTGGATGCTAACCAAGGGATACAAACAGTCACAGTCACAGTCACTCACCATCAGGAAATGACCAAAGCTTCATCTCCTGATTGGCACTCACACACATCCAGACAAAGGAGAGCGTTTTCCATTTTCCCTGCTGAGAGGGAGAGGATTGCAAGAGGACAACCTGTTTTTATCTTCTAATCTCCTGTTCTTATCTTCAAAAGTAATGTTGGTGGAAGGATTAGTAGTGTTGACACATTTAGTGAGAGCAGTTAGCAAGTTAGCCATGGCCTGGGGGTAGAATGAGTATCTAAGAAGCATCCCTCAGGAACCAACAACGTAGTTATTCTTTCTGGCAGGTTCTGTACAGGGACATGTTTCTCCCATCCTGAGCTGTGAAAAGGTTGACAGTTGGGCTGGACTTGGCTGTAGGATGACAAAAGCAAGTAGTCTTTCCCAAAAGCAGAAGGAATGATGCACTTATTTTCTGTACTAATACCACAAAGCTGTATTTGTGGCTGCTTCCACTCCTGACAGATGGAGGCAGGGTAGAAGATTAAATGTTTGGCCAGCCAAGTGTTAGCAACGAATATTCCAGCTGTTTCAGCACAGCTGATGCTCATGTTCTGGAGAAATTAAAAGGAGGGTTTTGTGTCTCTGCTCTAGACATTATTTTTCTTTTTAAATACCACAGTAATATTGTCATTTTTTGGGGGGAGGGTCATATTTTTTTAAAAGGCTGGCACCAAGTCACATGTAATATGCAATATTTAAATTGTTTAGGGAAGCATGGGATTAGTTTTGGGAAGCTGTTCTACCCAGGCATGTTCTATATCACCAGGTTAACATTTTGAAAAAAATAAAATTAATTCCATTATAACTTTAAAAAAAATCATAGTTCCTTACTTTTTGGAAGACAAAAACAAAAGAAAAAGGAGATAAAAAAGTAAATAAAACTGTGTATCCTTGCCCTGACCAGCTGCAATTTTGTTTACCTTAAAAAGCTTCATCGTGACAATAACATGCTAAGAAGATATAATTCTAATTAAACAAGGAACTTTTTTTCTTTTCAGCTACTTTCAGCTACTTGCGTCTTCTTTTGTATCTTTTAGGTTGCTGGAGTTAATGAATACAAACATCTAATTTTTCATTTCATTGTCATAATCTATTATTCAGCTACTCCGTGAACTTTCTCTAGCCTAAATGTGAGTAACAACAGAGAAGTGTGCTGAACTTAACAATTCTATTTCAGCCTTTATGTGAATTTTTAATTAAATTTGATATAAAATACTTTGTCTAGAGTATAAAAAAACTGTTGTGTCCCCAGAAAGATTTACCTGTTTATATGCAACACGTGTACTCCATATTTGCTTTCAATTCTGTACTTTGTTGGATCACTTGCAGGAGTAATCAATTCCTCATTTTTGTACCTGAGAATCAAGAAAAAAATAAAACTCATAAATATCAGCAACTATTCATTCATTTGGTAGATCTGTGGATCCAGATATCATAGAGAGGGTAATCAGGCATTGGAATGGGCTGCCCAGGGAAGTGGTGGATTCTCATTCCCTGAGGTATTTAAGAGACTGGATGTGGCACTTAGTGCCATAGTCTAGTAATTGTGGTGGTAGTGGATCAAGGGTTGGACTTGATGATCTCAGAGGTCCTTTCCAACCCATATGATTCTTTGATTCTATAATTTACTATCATCTGAATCCTCTTTGTGAGTCTTCTCTACTTGCATGGAGTGTTTTCCGGGATGTATGGATAGATACATACTGGGCCATGAAGTAAAAGGAGGACCATGATTGCAGCAAGGAAGTGGAAAGAGAAGATGTGCACCCAATCTAGAAGAGCAGAGAAGTAGAGAGAAGATGGCATGTGACTTGAACTTTCAAGTCCACTAGCCCTGACACAAGATGGGAAGCAAACTCTTTCTTGGCTCACAATACTGCACTTCAGCAGAAACAAGGTGAGCAGCAACAGAACTGTGCCTGCAGCTCTCACATACACAGGACAGCACTTGTCTGGAGAGGAGGGCAGCTGCTAGGATATTACCTTTATGTCCTCCTCAACAGAAGTTAACACAAAGTGACCATAGATAAAGCTCATGACAACAATGGTGCTGTGAACAATTATCCAGGCTTAGCAAGTAGCCTGTGAGCTTTTTGTATTTTGTCATTTGATACTTCATCATCAGAGAACTCAGTGGCCAGAAAGACTGGAATGCCTTCCACTGTCTGCCTTCTGAAATACTTGAGTTTGCTTCTCACATTGCACAGGGCCATTCAGCACGTTGTCCTCCCAGTCCTTCACATGCAGTATCAACTGCTACAATCCAGCACATCTATGAGGATTATAAAGGGGATTTAACATAGCCATTATGTATGTGACACTTATCAGTTATGGCATAACTTTCAAATGAAAAAAGCTTAGCAACATTTTTAGAGGGCTAGGAAAAGCCAGTCTCTTACCATTGTACAACAGGGGTTGGAAATCCTTGTACAGTGAAGCAAAGACTCACAGACATCTTTTCCCAGACAGTATGAGACCTCAGGCGCACTAGGATTTCAGGAGCTCGACTTATACTTTCTTCTACAATATGCCTTTCCAGTGCCATATTTTCTTCTACCTATTAAATACAGGAAAAGAAGAGAAGCATCTGGCACCAGACTCAAATGGGTTAGAAGATCTAATCTTAAATCCACAAAAAGATGCTAAATCACTACTCATATGTGAAGCACAGGCCTAAATTTCAGTATATCTTATAATCATGTTTGGATAGGAAAAAAAGAAAGATTCAGCAGGTACCATCCTTTGCACAGCAAGCTTATCCAGATGTTCTCTAGCACGGTGCCTGGCTGTGTGAATCTCTTTTTCCAAAGCAGACAACTCACTGGCAAAACGGATTCTTTTCTCATCACTTGAATGAGACTTTTGCTCATGACTCCTGTAGGACAAGAAAAATATCTGGTAAGAGTAACGAATATGAAGCTTCAAGTTTGTCACTTGTGTGTATTAAGCAACTGAGGGCTCTGAAATCAGTAGGATAAAATCTAATTTAGGAATTATTATTAGCATCTATCTGCCTATCCTAATAAAGAGTATGTGAAATTAATATCAATTTTCTTCATTTTCTTTCCCCCTGTATTTGTGGTGCCATAGCTACAGGTCTTGAAATCTGTTGTGGTCACACTGACATAGTACCCCATAGCCTTAGTTCTCTGGTAATTGAGATCAAGAACAGGTCAGGCTGCCTTCTGACCCTTAATTTTCCTTCCCATGGACACAAGAGGGTGGAAAAGTAAAGGTGTATTCTGTGCCTGTTCACACCTGGTAAAAGTTGTGCTTTGCTTACATTGTACACTTAGCTTTAGAACCTGAGAGCACTGCTAGCCGTATCCACGGCTGTATCAGCTGACCTCACCTGAGAGATACAGACCAAGGCTTTCACAAGGATTTGATGAACTCCTGTGTGCAAAAAAAGCTGTCCCTGGACAAGGATGAGCAGAAAGTACCACAGAAATTACCAGGAAAATACAATATTTGCAAAAAACTTGTGGGTTGTTCCCTGAAAATCTAACTCCATAGATTTTTCAGAAATCCTAAAAAAAACCAAATTCATAAATGTTTTTAGGAGGAGCTAGCCTCAATCTCCTTCACTCATGCTGATTCAGTAAACAGCCTGTGCTATTCTTTCCCTTTCCAATAGGACAAAAGAAGGTATTGGATATCAGATATTTCTAACATGTCTGTCGACATAGTCAGCATATGGCAAGACTCTGAAAGTATTATCCAAATAAGAAAACTTCCATGAAATTCAGTGAACAGTACATAAAGATATTATTTGTCTGGTATTTAAAAATATTTCTTTGTACCAATTCAAGATACTTGGAATACCAGTCTTATTGTGCCATGTATTCTTTTAATATTGATGAAATTTAAAATAGTTTTTAAAAATAAAGTATACAAAATCATTTGATTTTCCTAAACCATTATGTTTGGAGGTTATACATTTCAAAACAACCAAAGTACTAGAACCATATGGACATATATGATTTTCACAACACATTTTCTACAAACAATTCAGAATTCCTTCTTGTAGTATAAATTCTCTGTGTCTTTGGTGCAGTCACTGTAGAGCATAGCAGAGCCAAAATGGTCAAATTCATTAACAGGAATATTGTCATCAACATATTTCCTATGGGACTTCATCTCAAGGCTGTAACTGAGATATGACAGTAAGCCCTCTTGATATTAAGGAAAGGACTCAAAAAGTTTAAATTGATCTAAATTAGAAATTTAGGAACAGTGGAGTATATCTGTCCAAAATGAGTTTTGGATACCAGATGGATTCCAATTTATTTTTGTTTTAAAGCTATTTTCAAGGGTAAGAGTAGAGATTAGGGGAACAACTCTGGGTAGAAATACGAGATTGAAAGTGACACTCAGTCATTTAGTGTTCCAGCCAAAATAGATTAATGAAGAACAGTGATAGAGAAACCTCCAGTCCCGTCAGCTGTGAAAAGAGGCCTGGCAAAAGAGCAATATTAAATGGGAACAGAGCAACTACACAGGTCAGATTGGGCTAACAGAGCTTTACCTTTTCCTGGATTCTTGCATTGCTTCATGAGCCAAAGTGCGTGCCCTCCTGGCACAGAGTCTACACGTTGTTTTGCCCAAGCCAGATGATTCATAATAAGCAGCCTGCCTGGAAGCAGCCCTTCAAATATAAAAGACATTGTTATAACCCAGCAGTTCAGGTAACACATGAACACACAGAAGTCAAAGAAATTACTTTGATCTGAATGAGCTGAATACCATGACTGAGCATTGTTCAGTGAGAAACCCTTGCATCCTCACTGACTGCACTAGGTGCTGATTTTCACTGTTCCTTCAAGAGCTTAATGCCCATCGTCTGTCACTTGGGATCATTAGGAGTTTTATTTCACTCTATTAAATTTATACTTATCTCAGTCTTTGATCATTCAGGTGCTATAATAGCACTTCAGAGGACCACAAAGGTACCAGCCTGTCTAATACACTAATCACAAAGAATCCCCATAGCATTGTCTGTTTCTAAATAGTCCTGCCTTTCTATACTTCACAAAACCTTTTCCATAAACTCTTTCATAAGGGAAGGTGGACAAGCTAGACAGTTTGGTACGTATCTTAATTACTGAGGAGGGAGAACATTGATTCTGAATCAACCAAGATTAAAAGTTCCAGGCTTTGAAATATGAAGAATGTTTATTTAGTGGGTAAAACTCTAAGATTTCACATGAGAAGGGTTAAGCCATCATTTAAGTTTAAAAGAGGAAACTGTATGACAAAAACTATAATTAGCAGTAGCCAGCTTCAGGTGAAGGAATATCACCACATCATATGAAAGAATGGGTAAAAAACTTTCTGTGATTTCATGGCAATTTTTCTTAAGTCAGAGTTTTAATTTGAGCCTAAAAGGAAGAATTTTCAGTTTCGAGATAGCAAACAGGACAGATCCTAAGCTAAAAGGCCTGTGTAGGTATGTTACAACATCTCAAGAAAGTTTAGCTATGTTGATGAGAGACTCTAGATAAGGACCATTCCAATGGAAGGAACTGGAAAACTATCATTCTGAATAAATCACAGTTTTTGTGAGTGGAGGGGGAAAGTAAGTATCTTGATTCTAAGAACTAACTACCCAAAATAGAAGCCTGTCTAGGTTCAAATACACAGCACTTACTTTCTTGCTGCATATTCCTCAAGTACATATCTTGTCTGAATGTTGCGATAGGACTGATCAAAGTGCTTGTGCCTCCTCTGGTAAAATGGCACTGCTACCGAAGACATATTCAGTTTGTTACAATCAGTAACTCCTGCAGAGAGTGAAATTAGCCATGTATTCAACCATGCACACATTCAGCCATATATTTCAGACATTTTGGGTTGAAATTTTTTGATATGTAGACACATGGGAACATGTGCAAGTGTATAAAATTGCATCAATTTGTGACAAGTAGAATCATCAATGGCACATGGGGGTACCTCAAGCTGTATCTTATCAGTCATACAGTGTGAGCTATGGAAACATATATGATAGCAATAGAAGATATTTTGTCAGATTGTTTTTCCCCTTATTTGCAGATGTCATTTAACACCTACATAGAAATTTCCAGGGACAGAAATTTGACAGTTTTTTGGACATAGTTAGGCACTTCAGTTCTCTGCTCTTCAATCATTTTACTTTTTCCATTGTTGCAATTTATGCTCACTAACTCTTATCCAATTCACCATGACAAAAAAAAAATAGACTGTATTCACCCCCTTTTGCAGCAGCCTGTTGAAGACTTTTTTTACATCTGCTTTCATCTCTTTTGTTTAAACTCAACAAATATGACTCTTTTCTCTTGCGTTATTTTTTCTGGACCACCAGTCATTCTTGTGGACTTTCTCCAAAGCATGGCATAGTTTGATCAATATTTAGACAGAAGGTTCTCGAGAACATTCAGGGTGCTCCCAAGAAGCAGTGTGGGTGGGAAGAGCATGTTTCCCACTGAGTTAGAGTTAAGCAGATTCCCAACAATGTCATTAAAAGAACATAGAGGCGACTACGTTCTTTGTGTTCATTAGAAATATGATGACAACTTCTTGCAAAAAGGGGGAATGTCACTAGCTATATCCTGAGTAGGTGCCAGCTTGTGAAACAACAGTCTGACTTGAATGGGGGGGGTTTTAGTCCTAGGCCATTTGGGCCAATCAGTGTTGAAGGACCCCAGCTGAACAGCCAACATCCTCCCCATGAAGCAGCTACACTTCAGTGACTACAGAAGCAAGTTCTCTCTATAAAGTCTATGAACCAGCTTCAGCCCAATCCTGAAGATTCAGTCAGGCAAATTACTGTGGTAACATCTAATTTCCTACTAAAAGGGAGTGTCCCTGTTGTTATGTTTCCCTGTAGGGTGCAGATTGCCAGCTCTGCTCCAGCAACCAGGGCACAGGTGGAGGAGTAATGGCCCAGGGCTCACCTATGTGTACCCACAGCAAGTGAAGCAACACCAGCTCACCCAGGGGCCATGCTGAGAGTGTGTCAGGGTCCTGAGGACAGCAATGGACCTGACTGTTCATGTCAAGCCTCCTCTAGGGCTCCTGCCACCCTGCCCACAGCCCAGGACTCCATGTCAGCCCCCCAGGCCATCAGCTCCTGTCCCAGCAATGATGCAGAAGGGCCAGTCTCCAGCTCCCCACAGCCTGGCCCTGCCCAGACGTGGACCCTGCCAAGAAGAAACTGCTTCAGACCCACACCAAAAGTCCACATTTTTAAGAAAAAGTCACATAAATAGACAGTTTCATGATGTACATAAAATGAAAGCTCAAAGGGATTTGAACAGAAAATTAGATACTCATTTAGGTACAACATTTAACAAGGTAAAATACCAGTATATTTAAAATATACTGTAAAATACCAGTATTATTAAAATACCACGTATACTGTATTTCCAGCATAGAGTATTTACCAAGAAAAGGAAATGCGAGTCCTTGATCAAACAGCATAATAATTTTCAACTGTCTGATTGTTACTTTCAGGTAGTCAAGAGTAGAGTCAGATGCTCCCAAGTCATGATGTTCTCACATTAGCTAGTTTTGCATTTTGAAGAAAAAGTAAAGAGAAGACAGTAGGCATGTGTAATAACAGAAACATGTTATCTTATAAAGTTCTGAGATCTAAACGGATTTTTAGAATTTATCACCTCATAGCTGCATCTTCTACATAACTTATAGTTACCTTTTCAACTCTTTTTCAAGAGATATGACAATGACAAGTCACACGTTCGGGAATGAGAGCTTTAGACGAAACACCAGACACTGCAAGACAAAAATTTAAAAGGTTTACAATATCACTATGGGGCATTAAAGAAAGATATTGACACATTTCTAGAGAAATAAGAAAGATAACATTACCCAAGTTAGTTCAGCACCTCACACTGATGCTAGCTTAGCAAAGTGCCCTCGTACATTGCTGAGCTCACGTGGACCTCTCATAGACCTCTTAACTCATCATACAACACAATGTCTTAGTTCCATGAGCAGAGTTGCATAGACTCATGAGCAGCCTTGGCTTCTCCTAATTTTTATATCTGTACATCATGTGATGCTACACATGCAGACATCGAATATTAGTTTTCTTGCTGCTATCTAACCATGTGACTACCGTGTATACAACATTTGATTTCCTCCCTAGTTCATATATTAACCAGACAATTAATGGTATTGTGTTCCTTCTTTTTTATTTTTAATTAGTCTTTTTGCCTAAATGATGGTGCAAAGGCCAAACCATAGATTAAGCTGACTCCACTGTTAAGTCCTCCTCATGTTTACATGTTTAAATGTCTACATGTGGCCAAGTTAAATAATTCTCTGAATTCATCAACATGCAATGTACATGTTGTTATGCATGTAACTTGAACTGAGATTCAGTGTATAAGGATTGCAGAGTAATGCTCATTTATCTGGGTAGATCACAGTCTGACTTGTTTTCATTTTTGAGATAGGAGAAAACATCTTTGTCATTTACAGTTCAGCTTTTCCACTAAATGTAAAACTTACATTTTATTTATCCTATCTTCGTCTATTAATCAGCATCCAGGACTTCTCAAAATTTGAGTTCAGATGTTTTTCGCATTTATCCAAACACCTGTAGTATAGAAACAAGGCTAGCCATGCACTCCCAGCTTCCATACAAGTAATTAACGAAGATTCTTAGCAGCCAGACTCATTTTGCCTTCGGTTAACACAGAGGGGAGTTGCCTGGCAATAATTCCAAATGTAATAATAATCATTAGTTAATTACAATGATGCTTACAAAGTATGCATTTAATACTTAATAGTGCTGCACAGACAAGTATCAGAAGAGCAAAATCACAGTCCCACTATAAAAGCAGCATATAGGGTATTGAGTTCCTGATGAAAGAAGTGTCTATTGTATTCCTAGGAACAATATTTTGACTGTTTCCCCAGTTTTTCTCTGGTACACATTTATATGAGATGTTTGAAATATATTTTTATATTTAGTCAGAGAACATGATATGCAGATGACAGCTTATCCACAGTGAATTTATTGATTTAGGTGAACCAAAATTTTGTTACTGACAGTGTCTGGAGACCTAGTTATACTGGCAAGTCAGTTGGTGGAACTGACCCAAAAGCAAGATGCAGACAGGGGTCTGGCAGAGGCACCAGGGGAAAAAATATCCCAGTGGAAAATGGAGAATTTAATAACAAAAAATTTGCATGAATTGGTCCAGAGAAAAACAAATTAATTTTCTGAATAATTATAACAAATTGAAAAGCAAATCTGATGTGTAATTGACCAACTTCTACTCCAAGAATTACAGAGACCTAGCTAAAATACATAGCCTATGTGTCACAAAAAATCCTTGAATTTCATCCCTGCAGATTCTATTAATGACCCTGGATTTTAAGAAAAAGACCTGGAGTTACAAGACAACATGGTCCTAAAACATTTAGTGTCTCATCTGACCCTTACACTTTTGGGGTAACGTAACACCATTATTATTATTATTATTGTTATTATTATTGTTATTATTATTATTACTATTTTCTATGACTGTAAATGCTGGGGACATCAGAAGGACCTAAAGTGCACTAATCTGTGTGCTGTATAAACCACTCAGAAGACTATTAAACCCAAAGAAAAATATTGCATCAGCCAAAATGTGCTTAAGTATTAATGATAGAAAACACAGGTCATTTAAGCTATTCAGATTAGTTTACATAAATGTATGTTTCCTCTTGCTTAGTAGCATGTATACAACAATTTATACTTGTTCATGAGTAAAAGGCAGAGCTCCCAGGCCAGGATATTCATAGTTTCATGACACAGTAATACTGATCTGAATAGAAAGCAATAATCTAGGACACGTGACAAGGGGCCACATTCTTGAACAGAGGAGCCAAGGGTCTGATATAAACATTGTTCGCTTGATAAGTGAGTTAATTTAAGATTTAAAGGACAAGTAGTAAATTCTAGCGTGATCATTCACATAGCCTCAGAGAGGACACACACAACCAACTAAACTGATGGATGGGTTGACAAATGCCATGGGAAGAACGTGGTTGTGCTCGCCATAGACAACTTGCATTCCCACATTCAGAAGGCTCCTGCCATGAGCAATGCACCATGCAGAATGTACTTTCTCAGCCTGACCTATCAATGCTGTAACATACAACATGTACTTTCTTTGCTCATCTCTGTTCTGGGCCAACTGCAGAAGTGCCAAAAACAATTCACAAGTTCTTGCCTGACCTCACATAGTCTCTCCTCCTAATTCCAGCTAAAAGATCAGTACATCCTGCTCCTACATGCACATCCTCATTCTTGATACTCCTCTGTATCTCATCTTTCTGAAACATCTTTGGCCATTTATACTTACTGGAGGGGTTGTCTTGTTTTCCCCATGACTTAGGCATTGTTTCCTCAACCTGTCTGTAGTTCTGCTTGTTGTTCTCCACATTGCTCAAAGCTGAGTGTTTTTAGGAAACCTTGTTTTGCCAGCTTATACTTCTCTGGTGCATTAAAGCCCATGATATTTAACTCATAAAAGTATATTTAAATCCATATCACATCCCACAATGAAAGATAAAAATTTAAAAAAAACCAACACACCTTCTATTATTCATTGGTTGCTCCTAACGACCAGTTTCAAAAATTATTGTGTTGCCTCCTTTTCAGATAATTATATACATGTTGTAGAAATTTTAGATTTAATGACATAGTAACATTTTCCCACAGAAACTGACTTTGGAGGAAATCTTGTAAAACCATCATGAATCATAACGCAGCTCATAGATACTGCAGTCTAAACAGAATGGGATGTAGAGGATCTGGTGAAATCTTCTCCCATTTGATAATAAACTTCTAAAATTCCAATATGTTTCTCCAGTCTTTTATCTCTGTACACATGTGTATATTTAGATCTTACACAGAAATTTATGTTCTGTGCATGAAAAAGGATGAACCCACACAAAAATACTGTCATTTTAAGATGTTTCTTTCCATCCCATTGAAGAGCTTTTCCATTCTGCAGAAGAATTCAATTTTAGCTTTTTTGATAACAGAATACAAATGTTTATCAAATTATTTTTTTAAAATAAAGCTTATGGAATTCTCATTTGCTTAAAACTTTCTAAATTCCAGACATTACTTAGCAAGCTTTAAGACTTCTTGTCTTTTCTGATGTCTTTAGCTACATCATAGTTGGTCTTATGTTTTACTGATCACACTTCCTTTGTATGGGAATAGTATTTTCCTCATTTCAAAAACTGGTTTTAAAACAGAAGTCTTGTGGACAAGTTCAGCCTGGTTCAAATATTCCGCAGAAGTGCGTGCATTACTTTTGTTATTAAACCTAAAAATGGAGTTCTATCCTCTATTTCCAGTCATCTGAATGTCCAGCAAAGCAACATTTTCAAGCAGTTGATGATACCAGCTATCACAGATGTGTCTATTCCTCTTAATAATTTCATGTGTTGAATAAGTAGACTTTTAACAGCAGTAGTAGACTTCACAGCATCAAATGATACTATTTTCAACTACACAGAGGTAAATTCATCAATTTAATGCCATAGCATGTCTATGATTAGTTAGAATGCACACTTTAACCTTGTAATAGTCCCTGAATGGTTTGCTTCCCCCTCTAGCCAGAGCAGTTAGTGTGGAGGTAATTTGCAATATACCATAGGTTGTCATGGTCATGGTCATAGCCCCAGCCCTTGAGGAGAGAGCTTTGTTCTTTGGCAGGTAGGGAGAAGGCAGAGTCATAGGTACCCTTCCCTCCAGCAAGGTCATTGTTGTGAAGGGGAGGACCAGTTCCTGCATTTTCAGGTGTCTAAAAAATAAAATGTAATTTTGGCTTTTCTATTACTCTCATGGAGTAGGAAAGGAGTGGAAGCTTCCAATCTGACTTTCTTTCCATACCTCTGCTAGAAGCTAAACAGTATATTTGCCAGAAAGGATACTAATGTGGATGTTCTCTTATGAATTCATGATCATACTAGACTTGAAATTAAATGAGGCTGAATTTGTCCACATTAACTAGAAACCTTGTCACTCTAACATTCCAAATGTACAGAGTTCCAACATGTTCACATAAAGTTTGAAGATTTCCCTTCACCTGGAAAGTGTATTACATCCCTTCAACTGGACAGCAAAGACTGGACAGTGAGATGGTGAAAGTCACTTCCCATCATCCATTCAGTATCCTTCATTATGATACTGTCATTGACTCATAGGTGTTATCAACACACAGACATAATTTCAAGAGCATGAACATGATTTCCCAGGACTTCAGTGCTATTTAACTGGAATTTTTATATGGTAAAGAACACATCATGTAGCCTAGAGCAATGCGGACACCAGAAATACATCTTCTGGAAACATATACTTGAAAGCATGGCAGACAAAAAACAAAAGTAGATTTATTTTTGTCATAGATACATTCTACTCTTCAGCACGCCAAATAGTTTTGCCAGCTACTCTAGGATTTTATGTTTAACTATTTACACACAGAGTTCAGATAAATCATATAATATAAGCACGTAAGGAAGTGGCATTGCCAATATTTGTGCAATTGGAAAAGCACATATTCAAACAGAGCTGTAGATTTTTGTAATGTAGTTCTTTATATGCATCGAGAAGCAGAGGAAATGCAAGACACAATAAAATAAAGGTGACTATGCACAGAATAAGACAATTCTACTTTATTTTTTTTGTTTTCTTTTCATGAATCAATCTGTGTCCTGCTTATTGCTTGTTTCCCTAAGGAAGTTAATTTTATTTGTTTTTACAGAAAAGCACCCAACACCCCCCTACAAGCACTCCCTTTTGTTCTTAAAGAAAACCCTGGTTTGAAGATGGACTTACCAAGGGATATAGAAAAACTGCAAAGTAGAGAGGAAGACCAGCCTTTCCCAGCTTAGTAAACTCTGCCTGAGGAAATCAAAAATAATCCCCCTCTCTAAAGGCTACTGCCCCTTCACTCCCATTTAAGGGCAGATGCAGTTCTATATTTAGAACTAACCAAGTGATTCTCCCAAAACTGGGGTCAGCCTAATAGGCAATAAGGGTGTGATATAAAAGCAGGAGAAAAGCACTAGCCTTTATACAGTTTTATACTGTATTTTAGTAAAAGACAAATGTCATTCCTTAAAAAAGCAGTTGTTTATATTAAAAGTGGGGTTTCTTTTCCCAGCAACACCAAGGACATGGGAAACAATTTAATGTCAGGAAACAGTTTAAATTTTTTACTTAGAAATGTTTGAAGTTTTAAAATAATCAGTAACTTAGAAGACCAGTGAGGAGATGTAAACTTCAGAATTTTATTAGTAGAGACATGAAATCCCCTTAGTGCTTCAGGCTGTAAAATGAGCCTCCCCATTGCTTCCTTAAGAGCTCAGTGGATTTGAGAATATAGCTGCTACATATAAAGGCCTAGTAGTGGTATAAAAAAACTATTATTTCCATCTCTATGATGTCACCAGTCAACCTGAGAGTGATTTCTCTGTGTCTTGTAAGTAAAGTAGGAAGAAATAATATGCTTAGAGGCATAAACAGACAGAGGAAAAAAACATAGCCAAAGCACTCAATTCTGTGAGACCTTGATGGTCCCTGATGTTTCCTGATTATTACCAACTAAAATGGATGTTTGCCGCCTGTAGGGCTCCTAGATTTCTACCCAGAAGCTACAAGGCACTGCTGTGGTGGCTCTGACATGTCCAAATATGACAGGGTAGCAGCACTGGCTCTGAGGAGCTGGTAAGTTTGGACTCAGTCATTCTGCCCCACAGGGGTTGCACCCATAGGGAGGAAGGGAAGGAAGGGTAGGAAATCTGACAAGGCCTTGTGGCAAGTTTGAATAATTAATCACATTTCTCTTATCCTGTCTGGAAATAGGACAATATGTCTGGGAAAACTTGGCTATATGGGAGACCTAATCCCACTTCCTGATGGCCCGTAATGACTCAAATAGTCAATGAGTCAGCAATATACAAAAGGTAAGGAATTAATTGATCTTAACTAGAAAATAACAAGATCTATTTTCAATTTACTTATATAGGAATGGGGTCAAGGCCAAAGTCACCAAATTACAATCTCTTCCAGTGCAAAACTTTGATACATGAACAATGTTCTTTTTAAGTCATGCTTTCTTTTTTTATATTCATTTATGGCAAGCAGTGTAAGAGGTAGCAAAGCATTTAAAGAACTGATTCTTATCTCATCTGCAGTATTCATCCAAGTTCTCCAAGGAGCTCTGGTAAGGATCTTTCCTACTTTTCTATCGTCTAGGACTACCATTTGCTTGAAACAGACTTCTCCCTTCCTCCCATAGCTCTTGAATTATAACTCAGTCTGACAGAATTATATCTACAGAGACAGACACAGTGGAATGAGGGCATATGCCCTGAATGTAGATGTTGCTTCAGGAGCAGCTGTCGAAGTAATTAGCAGGTAATAATCCAGAGCAAACCCACTTTACTTACTCAGTTCCATCTCTTCTCTCCTATTGCGTTTTTCCTGTGGGAGGTAAAAGGTCAGTTTTCAGGAAAACATTGAAGTTCTCATTACACTCAGCTTTTAATTTCTTGTTCTGTATTTATTATCTCTAAAGAAATGGTGTCTTCTACAGTCTGTTCTGTTTGCCTTTACACTTGAGGTCTCCTCTATTTTAAGTTGTTTCTTCAGGGTGTGGTTGGATGACAAAAATGTGAAAGTGTATCCTGAGGGCTGTGGGAAACATGATATAGGCAAGAACAAGCCATGTAGTGGAGCCAATCTCAGATTGTCTCCAGGTAAGTCAATAAATAAATTCTCATTCTCTTCATAGATATTCAAAAAATAGGATAGAAAGGAAACCTTAAATATTTTGTTATTCACTGATGGTGAAATCTAGGCAGCAGAGCATCAAAAATTATCCAGCATTTTAATAATTAATTTGCACTATGTTATCAAACAAATTTGCTCTCTAACACAGAAGGTGCCTTCCCCTGATCCCTCCACTTCCCAAACAGCAGTTCTTCCCTAAGACATGGGGGTTTTTTAGCGGGGTATCAAAAGAATTATTCAAGCACTTCAAACTAAGCATGTGCTAAAATCCCTTTGTGAACGTGTTATTTTTAGAATTACTTTATCTTATACCTGTCCCTTGATGCGGGTTGTTTAACTGATATGGGTGTAAGTAATGGCTCAACTACTCCAGCAAAGGGGAAGACAAAGAACTGAAATAGAAATCAGAAAAAAAGATGCATTAGCTTTTTAGCTACTGGATTAAACATCAAAACATAAAATGAAATTAAATGAAATGATGTTAGAAGAGGTATGTTTTTAACCTGTAAGGGTGCCTTAATAGTGGCCTTGTGCTTTTAGCTTACTCCAGTTCCAAGAAAACCCAGTGCATCTTTGTATGGCAGCTTCTGAATTCCAGCTTTGTTAAAATATTAGCCCTCGATTTCTTCAAATGCTTGTTGCATATTTGTAGTTTCATATAAACTAAAAGATTGGTAACTAGCAATGAAGTACCTCATCTCTGCATTAGTCCTAATTATTCACAAAGCCCTATGGTGAGGTTTCTAAAGCTATGCTGGAACAGTGGATACTGTAGAGCAGTCTTGGATTTCCTTCCCAGCTACCTGAGTCCTAGCATCTCCCTTGGAATTACAAATGAAAGACAAAACAATGCATGCAATTTCAATCACACAAAAAATAAATCATGCTCTTTCCTCAGTTAGTGCCCTTCAGAAGTTCAGGTTTGTCAAGTGTGGGCATAGAACGTCTTATTCAGAAGAGAATACCATCACCTGAAAGAAACAATTAAAAACAGTTTGGGAGCCAGTGCACCTGCTTATGAAGATCAGCTAACAAGAGAGCAGTAGCAGATGCACTTGACTGCTGACAGCACTGTAAATGCGTTCATGCAGCTGAGCACAAATTCTCAATGTAAAACACACCTTACTGCCTCTTTCAGGCAGGGAGAGAACAAACACATAATGAATGACTCCTAAGAACCTTAAGCACTTCTCTCTCTACCTCCTTCTTTCTGCTTATTTTCATTTTTTCTTGATGCATTTTTTCTTCCTCTGTTAAAACTTCTTTTTCAGCACCCAGCTTGCAAGTATTTTAAAGGTAGCCACATGCAGCTGAAAACTGCCAAAAGCTAAAACTATTCTTCCCAGAAATGAGGCTAGGCTGTGTGGAGATGAGACCAGAGACGAGCCAAGTCGTTTGGAGGAGGAGAACATTTGCAACTAAGAGAACACTGTACAACTCCCAGAAGAGAGGACAACAGCAACTGAGAAAAAACAAACAAAAAAAAACACAAGCCAAAATAAAACAACAAAAAAGAAAACCCAACATCAACAACAACAAAGAAAACCCCCACAATAAACCCAAAAAACACATTTACACTTGCTAGAAGCTATTTTAAACAGTCAGACAAGGATTTTCAACCAGAAATTCTACAGAGCTAGACTGAACTGTTTCCAGGACATCAAACACTTCCAGCACAAGCCTTTGGACAAATACTAAAATACCTGAGTATACAAAATGTTGAGGATTTTTTCCCCTGCAACACAAGATAAAGTGAATATCTTAGTAAGTATCCTTATTTATGTCTAAGAAGGCGAACACAGCACTGAGTTACAGTGAGTCACTTATTTTAAAATATCTAAACAGTAATATCATCCTGTTGTTCAAGGACCCCCCCTGGAGCACATCAGAGTCAGTGGTAAGGTTTTACTGACTCAGGAAAGCTCAGATTCATACCCTTCTTGATTTAATGCCTCTCTAAAAAGTTAACAGGGGGTTAGCTCGCTGCAAAGAGAAAATACAGGGTTGCCTGATGGAGCAGAATGTTTCAACAACTTCTTTTGTGAGTTACTGCAAGTGGAGATGAGTATATCTCCATTGCTTCCGACAGCAGTCCAAATAAAATACTCTAGAGCTGGTAACAAGCTGACAGTGATACTCTATTTAAAATTGGGGTTTCAGCCATTGGGAATGGCTAAATATGTTTTAGCTAAATATGTTTTGCTAAATTTTAGGATGAGCTAAGCAAATTACAGTCTTGCCAGTGACATGAAGCTACAGCTCAGATTTTAAATATTGAGTGGGTTGTAATTCTATCAAATCTTTCGGAAGTGTTTCTGATAAACCTTAGTGAAAACAGCAGCACTTACTACAGTTTACTGAGTTAACTAGACAAACCATGCCACAAGGATATATACTGGCAGTATATCAGCTCAGTGGCATCTCTTCACTTACCTTTACACTTACCTTTACAATAAGATTTGTTTTTCAACCAAGTGATAAGACAAGGACCACAAAGATGCTTGCCTTACCCTGGTTAATTTATTCCAGTGTCACACAATACGCTCTGCAGATACCTGCTGCAGCAACACTTATCTCTACAATTAACCCCAGTGTCATCAACAACAGACTAAATCTTGAGAGAACCACAGCCTGTAAGAAGGCAGAGACAGGAACTACTTACTCTGCATGTGGTCCACAGGCTTCACCACCCTGGGAAATGCAGGCAAGACAGCTACAGACCTGAGTCCATCATTGAGTAGCACCATCCAAAGCCTATTTTAATGTCTTCATGGTTTAGTAACTGTCAGCTGTGAGCTCATAACAGCATTTACATACATGACTCACACCAGACAAGCACAGACAACTAAGGCACAGAATCACAGAATGTTTGAGGTTGGAAGAGACCTCTGAAGATCTTATCCAGCCCACTCTCTCAAGCAGGACTGCCTAGAGCTGTTTGTCCAGGACCATGTCCAGATGGCTTTTGAATATCTCCAGGGATAGAGATTTGTGCTGGTTTTAGCTGGGATAGAGTTAATTTTCTTCACAGTAGCTGGTATGGGGTTGTGTTTTGTATTTGTGCTGAACACAGGGTTGATATCATAGAGATGTTTTTGTTATTGCTGAGCAGGGCTTACACCAAGTCAAGGCCTTTTCTACTTTTTGTACTGCCATGCTGGCAAGGAGGTTGGGGATGCAAGGGAGGATGGGAGGAGACACAGCTGGGACAAGTGACCCAAACTGTCCAAAAGGATATTCCAGACCATACAACATCATGGTGTCATGGCAGAGACTGCCCAGAGAGGCAGTGGCCGAGTCAAACCCCGACATTTTTAGTGCCCCGTGTGAGGAGCGGCCATAATAATTTTGAGATAACTGAGAGAGAGGTCTGCAGACAAAGTAGACTAACCATGTGTATTGTAGTTGTGATAAGAATACAATAATAGAGTTAAGCATTATAGAGTTAAGCATATAGGCGAAGGGGGGAATTGTCGTGGTTTTGCCCACCAGCCCGTCCCTGGGGCTGTGAATGGTTTTGTCCAAGTAGATTTCTGGACAAAACC